>JAREIK010003544.1:0-567500 GCA_029783825.1 Sapria himalayana
TTTAAGCTCAAAATTGTGTTGTGGCAATTATATACTAAATCTGTTTTACCCACTCAAGGTCAGCTTCAAGATAGTTTCTACCTTGAAACAATGGAATCCTCATCTTTACATAACCTAAGTTTTTTTTATCTAATTCGTTATATTTTCTAAACTACCTAACATATCTTATATTAGTCAAATCCCCATCATCTTCATCAAACCTACACTTATAATGTTCTTCATTTTCAACTTTAACCATCCTAGGTTAAACTCTCTTGTATGCAAATTAGAAGTGTTGTCTGCTCATGTGAAGTTTCTATACCTAATCTAATCATTCATTAATATGCTCCATCTTTTTTTAATAACCTCATCTCACACACTAAAGCCTCCACACAAAAAATTGGATCAACCCCTCCAAATATCTCCCAAATTATAGTGGCTGCAAAACAAAGTTAGAAAAGAAAAGAAAAAAAAATTACACTTACATGTGTTTCAGTTAAAGAATGATTCACTCATCATTTTTTTTATCACTAATAAAAATTTTATTGGTTCTAATCATACTAACTAAAGAAGTATAATAATTTCCAGCAATAATTCATTAAGAACTCATCAAAATGAAAAACTAGATTGATATACTTATAATTTGAAACCTTGACCCATTACTTATAAGGAAACGAAAGCCATGGTATGTCAAGATATCAAAATCAATTAAGAATGTATTGATTTATAAGTTGATGGTTAAGGTTAACACCACAAATATAAGTTCAAAAGTTCTGCAAAGAACCCAAGAGGAGTTTAATGCACTAAAATCTAATCCTTCATTCAAGAAGCCAATGGATATTTAAATACAAATGATTCCATGTATGAACACTCATGTGTGAACAAGGAAAAATGAAATAATACAAAAAATCTAATGTCAAAAAAAAATCCATACTCAAAGTCCTTATTGCTGGGATTCTTTCCTCCATTCACACCTTTGAGTATGTACAAGTGAATAGTCATGTGTGAACACAAGATTGTTCACACTCAACATGTGTGATCATCTTAAGTAGTAGCCAACTTTGAGATATTTTTTTGAGTTGATCTTTCCATCTTATACCAAACTTTGAATAATTGAAGCTAAATCTTGTGGAAATTATGGAGCTGTTCCTTTGATCCATAAGATTTCAACTTTACCCAAATGTTTGAATAAACCCTTCGATGGTTTTGTCGGGCCACCCGGGTTGGGTCCTTATAATCACTACAACAAAAACATAATCAATGACACTTAAAAAGCATCATTATATATAAATAATATCGCTTATCGATAGCGTCATCCACTAGCGTGACATAAAAAGTCTATACATATAATGACGTTTTTTTCAGTGTCGTTGAATCATACCTTGACACTAAAATAAAGTGTCATTTTTATTAACAATGACACTTAATTTTAGCGTCAAGGTATTATTCTACGACACTGCAAAAAAACATCATTATATGTTGTAGCTATCAAAATTTTTTTAAACTATGACACTTAGTAAAAGCGTCAAGAAGATTATGATTTAAATAAATTTAAATTTAATAATTATTGTAAATATATTTTCACCTGTTATTGTAATACTGCATGCACATAAGAACAACATTCTTTACAATCCATACCAAGAATACAGTTTTCAAGTACAATGGGGAACTCGGACTTCTTACAAATCAAAAAAATATATAACACAATTTCAACATTCATTTCTTAAATTCAATTAAAATTTCTGATATATGCAACCCAATTGTGCCTTATCTCCATAAAACTGGTTCATGCTAGCCTGACAAAGTTGAGAGTTAATTTCCAAATAAGGTAACCTGCATAAAAAGATGAACAATAAATACTTACACTTGCAGAAAAAATATATTATGGAGCATTGGAAAAAAAACTTCAATGATAACAACATATCATAAAAATAATTTATATAACAATTGACATACGATTAAATACATTAAAAATTTAACAACAACAAAAACAAAGTTAGTAGTAATGGATAAAATATAAAGTAGGAGATTTATCAATTATGGCATAAAAGTTGATAAATTTTTTAAAATACAAAACAATAATAATTATTTAAAACCGTATGTGTGTGAGTTTAAAGATCTCACAAACAACTTGAAAAAATACTACAAAAACCAATTAAATATAATAAAATGAAAAGTTAAATTACTTGTCATCTTCCCAACACATCAAAAAAACTCGATGAGATGCTATGTAATGTAATTTCAAGTTCATTTGATTACACAAATATAGTAATCCAATCAACTATAGTTTTAGATTCATTAATAAAATATTGGCTGCATGAAAAAAAATTGTGCCTTGAATAATAATTGTGTTTTATAAGGGTGAAAAGGTAATTTACACTGTTGTGGTAAAGTATTGAAGCCAAATCAAATCACAATTTTTCCATTTCAATCTACAAAAAAAATCTATGGTTGACAACATAAACAAAATAGTATGAAAACTAAAAAATTCTAATTACATATTCAAGTTTTGAATATTTAATTGAAAGTAAGAAGTAACTATGATCTCATTAAAAAAATATTTATTATCACAATAGTTCATGGACCATTCCAAAGTTGGAAATCCCTAACTTGACCAAAAAAAAGTTTACCTTTAAACACCTAGAATCATGCATACAATATAATAACGTAATTCAACATATGAAAATTATAGAAATATAATTAATTTTAAGGAAATACTAAAATGTCTTCAAATGATTATGTCGAACAATTTACCTTCAGTCATAGTTTGGGTCAAAAGAGATATAAATTACGAACCTCATCAAAAGTTAAAGTTAGAAATCCAAAATTTGTTCATGCTTCAATACAAAAAGGTGTCCCCAATGCTTTTCAAACCGAGGAAAGTATTAATTGAGTCACCAACATCACCCATTCAGATCGTACTTCATCCAACTCATCTTTGTTGTATGATTCCTTCCCATTAAACTGTTGAAAAGTAAAGTATTATCTTAATCAATAAAATTGGAAAACTAAAATAACTATATATTGAGAAACAACAAATCAACACATACCTTTGATGTTAGACATCCTTGATCAAGAATGATATCTCTCATATATCTCATCACATAGTATCCACATTCAACACTACCTTGTTGTCTTGGGCACTGAATGTAAAATAAAATCAATATATAATATATGGAGTTACTTGCAAGTCATATTGTAAAAAGTTTAAAATTAAGCAGAAAACTAAATATTATATTACTCAGTTAATGAGTTATGTACCCCTAGTACAACCCAATTAGGCTCTCTTTTTGATGATATATGTTTTTTAAAGTGAAGATTTCTTTGAGCCCTGCATTAAGAAAAAAAATTTATGTTGCCACCAAATGCTTCATTCTATAATAAGAAGGGAAAAACTTACATATTAACAATGTCTTTAAGATCATCTGCAGGTTGATGATGCAAGGAATCAAGGTAATAGGCGATCAAAGTCCTTATTTCAAGTACCACCAATACCCAATGACAACTACAAAATTAACATTAGTGTAACAACATATCATTTATAATTTGATATATATGCATACTTATAATCTTACTTATGTTAAATAACTTACCCTGGGTTATATGGAATAAAAACAAAATCTACATTATTTGCATTCATCAACCGATTAGCTATAACCCTTGACCTATTTTTCTTGCTTGCTTCTCCCAATCCAGCTTTGGAAACCAAGGTTGGATTTACAAAAATAAATCGCTCTGCCTCTTTAGCATCAACCATCTTTTTATGCAAATGCCTGATTTAATTTCACACAATATTTAAAAGTTATAATATTTTAATTTAACTAATATTAAATACAATTCGCATAATGAAAAATTAAAGCATAAATAAGATAGTTAAAATAAATTAAAAACATATTAAATTTTTATCTTACCATATATAGAACAAAAGGCAATTAGATGACACATCTGTTGATGATATAATGATATCCATGTCTTCTTTCATGAGAAAGGTCTTAAATGATTCCAAAAACCTCTCTATGATTTCTACTGCATGTATGATCTCATCCTTTAACAAGTGCCCAACTAATGTAGCAAAGTTCTTGATATCTACAGGATTCTCATCATTTAAACTCAGTGTTCTCTCTCTATTACTCTGTTTCTTAAATTTCTTTGAATCCTATCAAACATAAAATATCTTGTATAAATAAGAATTGTCCTAGATAAACTAGTATTATTATTATTAAGAAATATTTTATTTAAAAAAACCATACCTAGATGCGAAGAGTAGTAGGAATGACAAATTGGGCAGGCCATAAAATTTGATGCCCAATAGCATCTCCAATAGTGGTAATTTGGCTTGGAATAGGTACAGGAAGTAATGCATTTGGATCATAAGAAATATCCACGGCAACAAGGAAGTTAGCACCACATTCAAGTACCATAGTTCCAGCTACGACACATTTTCTTTTGTCCCTATGGCCAATTGACAATTCCTTTCCTGTAAAATGAAACTTTGTTGTTTAGTTATATGCAATCATCTAAAGTTGATAATTTCCACGTAGAAAAGAATTAGTTAGACAAAATTGAGTTATCATAACTTAATGAGCTTATTAATATAATTTATCATGCTAACTTATATTGTAACATTACTTCTATATTTTCATATCAACTAGGTAAGTTGATATGAAAATTATGAGTTTGTGTTACCACATTTATATTAAAGAACATAATATTAAATACAACTTACCTTTTTTGCTTCTAGCATTGGTGGAGTGTGGTCTTCTACTCGATGTTTTGGTTGCTCAACACTTTCCGAAGGACAATATGTTTTTGAAGCATGTTAGAGCTACCAATATCAGATTGAGCGTGGTGGGTACTATTGAGAGAGTTGGAATAAAATCTTTGCCTCAAACTTTGATTGTCGCTCTTGCGATTCTTTCATAAATTCCCGCAAAGCACTATCAGCCATAGAATGAAAATAATTCGTGGAGTGGAGTATAATGCTTTCCTTTAGCTCGTACTCGACCACTATATTCTGGAGTTCCCAATGCTTCTGTAGTATGTCATTTCCATTGAAACTCAAACTGCTTTCTTGTGACTGTTGCAACTTCATATCCTGATACACAATTATATTATAAAATTAAATGTCATATTGGTTAAATAAATAAGTTTATACCGTAAATGAAATATTTGTTCCATAACTTATACTTACAATCTTCTCCACTACTGGAATGACCACTTCATCATACGTGTCATCTTTTTTATAATATTGCAATGTAATATAATGAATCTCTAGGCAAATTCAACATAAAATAAAAAGTAAAGTAACAACATATTTAACTTACCATCTCCGCCTTAAGACCAGCATATCCCTTCCTACTAAGATGATGATTATAAATATATTTTTTCCTTCTTTCCTTTTGAACTTCTCTAAACTCCTATAATTTTTAATTTATATTAAGTAAATAAAAATTGAGAAAAAACCATGAAAATAATTAGAAATTTACTTGAAAACTTTGAGTCAAACTTTCTTTGACAAAAATTGTCCAATCTTCATCTTCAATAAAACTGTATTCAGATGGTGGTTTTTTAAGAAGCTCGAGTTGGTCTTTGAATGGAATGATATACTTTGTTGTCACCATGTTCTTGAAAGATCTAAAGCACCTACCAATTGTTTTCAAACAATTCTTTCTACTTTTACAATCCAATGTAAATACAGCCTAGAAGTAATGAACATAGTTATTAGTTGTTAAAAAAATTTGCAAATAAAATTAGAAAACGTTAAAAATAGAAAAAAATACAAGTTTACCTCAATGGAGTCCCACAATTTATTCTTCAATTGCTTAGGTACATAGTGCCAAGTGCTATATCTAATTGGGACCATGGTATGTGCCAATACCCCTAAATAACTTGTGAGATGCACCGCAGCTTGTCCGACATAAACATCATCGACATTATACTTAACTGAAAGTTTAATTCCTTTGCTCCTATTATTGATAATCATTGGCTTTCTTGTTATCCCTCTACATCTATTTCTTGGAGTAGTTTTATCTTGTTGTTCCGTTTCCATACCTATCAAAAAAATAATAATAATGTTTTAAAAAAAGTACAAAGATATAAAAAAATATTTAAATGGAAAAAATTTAACTAATTTAAGGCATTACCTAATCAGTTGTTTTGCACAAAACATAATAATGTCAGTTTTTAGAATATTCTCAACCTGCCATTAACTAAAATTGAAAGAATAATATTCATCTAATAACAAAGACGAATAAATTAACTAGTCTGCATATATTTAAAAAACAAAAAACTTTAGAAGCATATCAATTCACAAGGCCATAACAAAGATAAAAATTGGAAATATTTATGATTTGTTCTCGACCCAAATTCCCTCGCAATCATCCCGATTACAAATTTTATCAGATTCATCCAATGCATCAAATAATTCAACATGTGGCAAAGAAGAAATGACTAGATTGTGTTCAATAGAAATGTCCATGGGATCATCATTGTTTGCTCTTTTTGTGAAGTCTTGTTGAGGAGTTGACAAAACAATTGACCATCTTGGATTAAGTTCATCTTGTAAATATAAGACTTTCTTAGCCTAGGAGGCTAATATGAACGGATCTGACTTATGAGCCAATCTGCTAAAGTCAGCTAAGGTAAACCCAAGATCATCGACCCTGATTCCATTATTATTATCAACCCAATCACACTTGAAGATTGTAATTCTGAACATAGTATATTTCAAGTCCCAAATCTATGTAATAGCCCCATAGAAACAAAGTTCCCTGAAAATAAGATTTTTATCCTTAGCACTAGCAATTTGCATTGTCGTTGATACAATACTAACTCCACTATTTTGGGTAGCTAGTAAATCATCACGCTCCTTGGTATTATATTGACACATATTTATGACATAACCATTATACTTCGTCACATAAAGGCTTGGACCATTAGCTATCCATTTAAGGGTTTTAGATACAGGTTCATTATTTCCCAATGCAACTTCAACCTATAGAAATAAGATAAAGATATTATTTATATGGTGACCAATAATGAAAACAAAAAGGAAAATTTAATAAACCATTGTAGTACCTTTTTTCGTAACCAAAAGGTAGAAGTACGAGCATGCTCATCCTGTAACCACTTTTGCCTTTTTGATTGACGTGGATGTATAAAAATTAAACCATTGCATGTGCTCTCTATGAGGTCATGTATAAAAATTAAATAATTAGAATAATATATAATACGTACAACAAATAAAAAAGAAAAAGTTATTGGTGCTTACTCAATATAAGGTTGGACAATTGATGTATTTTCCAACACATAATGATGTGCTTGTAACCATAAATTGGATTCGGCCTTCATAGTAAGACCTCCAAATATTGGTGCCCCGACTGTGTGGTCAATGTTTGAACTACTAGGAATTCCAGTTGCTTCCACATTTGATAAGTACTCTGTACAAAACTCGATTCCTTCTTCTGCAATATAGCATTCAGTAATACAACCTTGAGGTCTAGTATGATTTCGTACATAGCCTTTTAACACTTTCATAAACCTTTCAAATGGATACATCCACCTAAAGTAAACCGGTCCACAAAGTCTCACTTCTCTTACAAGATATGTATAACACAATAGTGAATACATACAAAACATCTCAAAAAAGTTAGTAAATAAAATGTCAAATAATAATTCAAGAAAAAGAAATCATCATTATAATTCACTAATTACTTGCATGGGGACATTACCATATAGGTTTTCGTTTCTTGGTGAGTATGAATAATATACAATTAATTTATTTTCAAACACAATAGAAAATCACTTTAAAAAAAGCTCAATGATTGGAGTTTCTTGTAAAAGTTTACTATGTTGAATTATAAGTTAGAAAATGCTAACATGGTAGCTGATGAACTAAGCCTTGAGATTGAGCTTGATGTAATCAATAAGCTTCAATATCTACAAAAAGAACATATCAATCAAGACTACTCCAAGATTTAATTTCTATTTCAATTATATAATATGTCATTGAAGGAAAGATTCTGAAAGATTATGACATAAGGGAGTTACACAATGTCCAGTGCCACAATAATATTGATTCTAGAAGATTCTAGAAGATTCTAGAAGATTCTAGAATATCCAAGCTAAGCTCAGCATTATGTTTAGGCCCAAGTTTAATTGATATTCTATAATTTTTAATGTTTGTTTGTTTTTTACAATATAAGAATATGACATAAGGCAGAATTGTCATAAGTAAAATATATCTATCTGTCATAAGGCAGAATTGTCATAAGGCAGAATTTTTAATGTTTGGGTACTAGAGAGCACTCGAATTATCATAAGTAAAATAAATTGGAGAAGAAGTTTGCATTGAATCAGAGATAGAAATAAGAATTTTCAAATCACCACTTTCCTCGAGACGGAATCCCAGAAATGACTGGTGCCAAACTAACAAATGGTCTTGACACCGTGGATTGGTATTCTCCGGTGAAGGAAAAGGTTTCCAACAAAGGCAGCGCTTATTGTGTCAGTTCAGCCCAACTCTTCCACTGTTCTCACCGATTGCTCCCGACAAATAGAGCTAAATTACTCTTGGGCTTCTACGTTTTATGCATAGTTTTTTATGCTAAGTTATAAGATCAACTCTTTCATGGGATGGATTCCCGAGGAATCGTCCTCTGTTTATAATACTGTGTTTTATGCTTAATTACTCGGAACACATTCACATTCATTAATTGAGTTAACGATATCGAAGAGCTGATACAATTATAAACTTAATGGAAAAACTTACAGGATGCTGCAAATATGGCCAATGATTTCGAAGACGCGAGCTTGAACCCGAGCTGTTGGAAATGGCCGAACGTGATGAAGAATAAGCACAACTCTTTCTAGCGATAGATTATTCAATATAATTAAGTTAAAAATAATAAAATTTTTCACATAATTATATTAAATCACCTTATATTTACATTTTATTTTTATTTCTCTTAGGGATAAATTAAATATTAACAAATTATATTTTAAAATTAAATATTATTATATTATTTTTAAATAAAAAATGCAATTTTGAATGTATAAATATTTAGATATTTTTTAATTTTATCATAAGTTTCTGTTTAATTTTAATAAATAATTTTGAACTAAAATTTGATAATTTTTTTTATTAATCTAGAGTAAAAATAAAAATATTATTACTTATTTAAAAAAAATAAATAAGAAATTTGTTACAAATCTATAAATTCAAATTTAATTTTTTCACATCCATGACACTAATAAAAGTGACAATGTTTATAATTTTCAGCCCCTTTTTCCTTGGAAATTTTTAAGGAATTAAGCAATTTTCCTAACCTATTAGTCTTAACAATGACACATCTAGTAAGTGTCATTAAATGTCTACTTACAAATATAATAATGATTTTATAAAAGTACCAAGATATAAAGCGTCATTAATTTTAAATTTTTTTGTAGTAACAATGACACTTCTAGTAAGTGCCATAAAAACTTAATACATTTTCCAAATAATGATGCTTTTAGAAAAATGTCATTAAATGTCTAATTACAAATAGAATAATGATATTTTCCGAAAGCGTCAAGATATAAAACATCATTAATTTGCAATTTTGTTGTAGTGATTTGTTCTAGTTGGAGCTTGAGTTGGATCTTCATCCCAATCATTATCAATATTTTCATAATTTGGCCCAGTTGGAGCTTCAACATTAGTCATTCTCTCATCATACAAACACATGCACACATATTCACAAACACATATTTATGATGTGTCATGCATATGTATATCTAATCACACTTTCGTCATTTCCCAAAGATATGCATATCTAATCACATATAAGTTCTTTAGTTTTGACACTTCTAAAATCTTTATGTTTATGAATATGTGTCTCTTTCCTACAATATCTAATCTAATATGACTAAGTTCTGTTAAAATATACCTGCCAATATAAAATGATATTATTGTTTATTGTTTAAGATGATAGTTGAAAATCTCTCAACTATAGCAATTTTTTAGACATAATTTCTAATGAATACTTCTTGGTGGTATTAAATAATTTATTGGGAATTTGAGATGAATGCTTTATTTTTCTTTTTGTTTATAGTTTGTTCTATCCCAATGGAAAATATGCATTATTTGTTTTATTAGATGTTAGATTGTTATGATGTGTTTCCATAAAATTCTATTGATCTCGGTATATATTTATCAAAATTTTTTTCTAAGATAAATAATTTGAAACTTTTTTAGATATTAGAGTAATTATTGAAGATACATTTCAATGTGACAATTTTGGTGGTTTCATGCATGCTTTTCTATACTAATGGCATAACTATCATGACAGTTCTTTTTGGTAACTTTTATTTATTATTTTGATTTCACCCCTTAACCTATATGGCACGTGGGAACTCCCATAGCACCTCTAAGCCAACAAGTTTGATTTTTTGATTCCAAGTCTTTCTTAACATATTTGATTGTTTTGTTTTCTTTCTATTCTTTAACCTATGTGGGTATTGGCGTTATATTTAGTAAAGATGGAAAGGCTTAGTGCATATTTGGTGAAACTTTGAATTAAACTACTAGGGGTGTTTAACTTATTAAAAAGTGTTTTATGCATTTAATATGGGAATCATTTCCAAATTTTTTATTCACTTAATTTACTAAGTTATATACCTAAATATGTGCATGGCTTTAATGAGAATAAACTTTAGATATGTGATGCAGCTTGCTTTATGATGGAATATGATATTTTATGTGTAGTTATCTTATGCAACTTTGTTATGGAATCTGATATCATATGTATAGTATTGATGAAAAATTTTATTGTTTGACTTAAATGATATATTGATGATGGTATATCTTGGACCAGTGATTTGGCTTAATTATTATAAAATATATTGCTATACTTTTTTGTTGAGCTCATTTGCAATAAATTTATTGTTCTTCGCTTATTATACTACAAGACAATTTTAGAGAATTGGAATGTTTTGGATATGTGATGTGATATGCTTCATAATGGATTGTATTCTCAAATTATTGTATACTTGTGAATCATGTTGAGATTAATGAAATATTCAAATATCTTTCATAAGTTGATGAATGATGTCAAATGATTAAATTATGATGGTATGCTTCACAACATACATGTTGATGATTCATGTCTAAATAAAAATGATATATAAATATAATATTGTATGACAATGCATACTACTAAGAACTTGAAACTAAGTAATTTGTTATACATTCACATGATCATTGCAACTATCAAATACAAGTATTTATTGCTTATATCTACAATTCTAGACTTCTTCTCAATCAAAATAAGAAATTTTTAATCAAAAATTAACTTAAACTAAAGATTCAAAATATTATTTCTTTTGAGTTTATTGTGGAATACTATTTATGTTTTTTTTTATTTTTATATAACATTAATAAACCAAATTATTTTGTGTATGAATAAATATATTATGAATTATAATTTACATCGACCAACACAGCAAATACATTTTCATCATGTTCAATACCAATGAATTTAATTTTCAAATCTAAAATAAATCTAGAATAATAGAGTAACTAAATATAAATATATATGATATTTTAATTTTATTTAAATATGCACTATATTATTTTTAAAAAATATAAATCATCATTATAATTTATACCAGGTAAAATTTAATATAATTTCACATAAACAACACATTGATAGTTGGTTAGAAGTATAATATATATTTAATAAATGTTGAGTATCTCTTAGCTCTCTCTCTCTCATCTTTTTTAGCTCTCTCTCTCTCTCTCTCTCTCATCTCTCTTTAGCTCTCTCTCTCTCTCATCTCTCATCTCTATTTAGCTCTCTCTCTCTCTTATCTCTCTTTAGTTCTCTCTCTCTCTCATCTTTCTTTAGCTCTCTCTCTGTCTCTCTCTCTCTCTCTTTCATCTCTCTCTAGCTCTTCTCTCTCTCACTCATCTCTCTTTAGCTCTCTCTCTCTCTCTCTCTCTCTCTTTCATCTCTCTATAGCTTCTCTCTCTCATCTCTCTTTAGCTTTCTCTCTCTCTCAGATCTCTCTCTCTCTCTCATCCATCTCTCTGTCTCTCCTCTCTATCTCTCTCTTTTCTCTCTCTCTTGTCTCTCTCTCTCTCTCTCTCTCCTCTTTATCTCTCTTCTCTTGCTCTTACTCTCTCGCTCTCCTCTCTATCTCTCTTCTCTCGCTCTTGCTCGCTCTCTCTCTCTAGCTCTTTCCCATTCTCTCATGTCATTCATTCATTTTTAGTTTTGTAAATCTTGGAAATCCTACTCAAGTATCAATGTTTGACACTTATCTCTTGGATGAAGTGCTAAAAATATATAAGTTGAAAAGAATTGATATGATTAATTACTTTTGATACTCGTGGTTTCAACATAAATGTTTTGCAAATGATGCGTGGAATGTTCTACAAATGATGCTTCAATTGTCCAATTGACTAGTTTAGAAATACATAATCCCTAAATCACTAACATGCATACTTTCATTTTTGAGATAGATTTGGAAGCATTTCTCTTATCCTCTAATTGCAAATTTGGACAATATGATATACCGTTAGCAACTTGGTTAGGCTAACTATTAAAATGCTTACCTTGTTCATTTTGTGTGCTTAGAGAATTGTAAGAGAGTGATGTTGAAATTATCTCAAAATTAAACTAAGCATGTTGGTAATTGATTCGTAGGGATTATATTTTTCTATATGGAATACGAATCACTACTTCATACAGAAGTTTGGGATGATAGAAATAGAGTTGTCAAACTGGTCGTGCCAGGCCATCCCAGCATGGTTTTAGGCTGCCCAACCCGGCTACCGTGCCGAACCCGTCACGACACGATTATTATACCATGTCGTGCCTAGTCCAGCATGGTTCTGTGAAGGTCAGGCCTAGCATGAGCCCGAAACACGAACTCCGTCGGGTTCGACCCGTCTGGGTCGGGCCAAACCCCTAAATTTAAAAAAAAATAGGGTTTTGGTGCCGTGCCACCGTACGTCTTCGCCCTTTCGGGGCTCGGCGAGCCTCACCTGTTGGACATCGGCTTGTTGTGACCACACTCGATGTGTGGTCACGCATGTCATGCCTGACACGGCATGCAGGCTGAAAACTTCGACCCAACATGACACGACTCGTGCAGTAAGTGCGCCCAGCATGAGCCAGGACACGGCACTATAGAGTGCCGTGCCGGGCCTAAACAGCTGAACTGTGCCTGGCCGACACGGTTGAACTATGTCGTGCCTCATGTCGGGCTGGGTTGGCCTGGCCCATTTGACAGCTTTAGATAGAAAACATTTTACATTCATTATAAATCACTAGGAAAATTCATTTTTGTGTGATTGGAAGGTTTTTAGTTTGCATAGGCACGAGAAAATAAGCCAATAGATAAGAGATGGATGAAAAAGTCAAGAATAAGTAATTGATATGAGAAAGGAGTCTTAGAATTATTTGACTTTGACTTTAACAATGCAATGGAAAAAAAATACTCTCACATCCATGTATTCGTTGCAAAAATTATCTACAACCAAAGTGTGAAAGTATGGTCGACCATTTGTTAGACAATGGGATACGTAAAATTTATGTGCGAAGAATGAAGAATATATGAGTTTTATGAACTAACATATACTAGAAATAGTGGCATTCATGAGTTTAATATGAGTATTATGCATTTGAAATTCAATTCCAAATGAGGGATCTAAATGAATTTTCAATTCCAAATTTCAGTTCATTTAGAGTTTGAAATATCAAATGAGAATTCAAACAAATTTTAATATTTTGAGGAAAGTTGAGCAAGAACTATATCCAGGGTGTAAAAAATTTACAAAGTTTTCTTTTATCATAAAACTATTTCTTAATTCATATGTAGTGTCTTAATGGATGGAGCATTAAGACTTTACAATGTCACTTGAATTATTGAAGGATGCACTTTTGGGGGCGATACATTGCCAAACAATTATAATGAAACAAAAAAAAACTTCGTGACCATGCAAATGCAAATGAATTTTGTATGGTGTCTTTTGATGGAAATTAAGTGATGCTCATCTTACATATGACTTTAATCGAGCATCGAGGAATAATATTATGTAAGGTATTTCATTATTTTCTCTTAAAACCAAAACCTCGACAGTTTTATATATAATCGAAGAAAGCTTCTATTATGAAATGGCACGTTGATGGTTGCATGAGAGGTGAAATAATGAGGCATCCAATAGACTCTTTAGCTTTGAACAACTTTAATAAGCTATGTCCTTCATTTCCACAAGCACCTCAAAATGTTAGGCTTGGTTTAGCAAGTGATGGGTTCAATCATTTGAAATATGTAAATTTCATACATGTGTCTAGTGGTTCTTATTCCAATAACTTACCACCTTGATTGTGCATGAAGCAAATATTCTTCATGTTGTCACTACTTATACATGGTCCAACTGCACTTGGGAATGATATTGACATATACTTAAAAACCATTAATAGATGAGTTGAATGAGTTGTGGGAGGTTGAAGTTCAAACATAATATGCTTCAACAAAACAAAATTTTTGTACGCTTGCAACTATATTATCTATCATTAATCATTTTGGTGCATATACAAATCTTTCTGGTTGTAGCATTAAATGGAAGTTTTCTTGTCTTATTTGTAATATAGATTGTTTGTGATATGATTACGAAATGACATAGATGGTGTTAGATGTTCATAGTCAAATTTTGCCAATTGAACATAGATTTAGACGTGATATAAAGCCTTTTGATATAAATGAGGTGCATAGAGCAATACTCAAATGATTGCATGGAAAAAATGTTCTACATCAACTAGATAAAATGAGACATATTGCTTTATGAGCGATATCAATAAACAAGATGTTGGTGAAAAGAAAAAGATAAGTATTTTTTTTTCCAATTGGCATATTGGAAACTCCTTATTGCATCAAAATTAGGATGCAATGCATATTGAAAAGAATATGTGTGATAGTATATTTAGCACTTTGTTGAGTATCGATGGTAAATCAATGGACAACTTGAACAGTCATCTTGACTTGCAAACTGTGGGTATTAGAGATCAAATTTATCCTATAGAAAAAGGAAATAGGGTTGTATTTTCTACTACATGTTATTCGCTAACTTCAAATAAAAAAAAAAGAAATTATGTGAATTTTTGAAAGAAGTGAAGATTTTAGATGGTTATGCTTCTAGGTTATTATTAAAAGAAGATTTTTGAATTAAAGTCTCATGATTGTCATGTTCTCATGCAAAAAAAATCCTTTCCCTTGTCATTCTTGGAGTTCTTCATAAGAATGTTTTGTTATAAATGAATTATGTAGTTTCTTAAAATGTTTTTTCTCTGAAGTGTTAGAGAATAATCAATTAGAGTAGCTTGAAAATGATATAATAGTCAGGCTTAGCTAATTGGAAATAATATTTCCTTCATCCTTTTTTGATGTTAAGGCCCATTTACATGTTCATCTTGAAAATGAGGCAAAGGCCACAAGACCAATGCAATATCTATAGATGTATCCTATTGAGTAGTGTGTTCTCATTCAATTAATGTTATTATTTATATTTATAAATATAAATATATATGGTTTCAAATAATTCATAAAACAAATATATTAAATTATGGATTTAAAGGCATTTATGCACATTAAAGTCATGTCCATAATAAGAGTCATCCAAAAGGTTTTATTACAAAGGGATACATAGCTGAAAAATGTACAACTTTTGATCAAGATATTTATATGATGTTGAAATGAAGCATGATTGTGAATAAATGAATTATATCATTGCAAATAACATAACAAATGGAGGGTTGACCATTTTTAAATGCATGGGATGTATTATAGGAAAAGAAAAATCTCGTCTTCTTAGCATAGAAGAGTGGCCTTAAGCACATGTACAAATATAATTTTGGTCTTTATGAGCATTATAATTATAAATCTTTATTTTTTTAGAGAGCACGAACAATCTATAAGGACTAAGCATCATGGTTATTCACATGATGTAGATTTAATTCACCGAAAAGAATTCAATAGTTAGTTTGAAAAACATGTGAATATATTCACTATATAAATTTTCATATTATCTAATTCATATGTATGTGTTTTCATCTTATATTTAAATTAATAAGTTATACAAAAATGGCATAAAGGTGTAGTTTTAGAAACATACTATCATTATCACATGGATCAAGTACATCAGTAACATGTTATAAAGATACTTCATTAATGAGTTTAGATTCCACACAAGAGAACGAGAAAAAGAAAAAAACTCAAAATATTGGAGTTGTTGTAACCATGGAGGTTTCAAGCTTTGCAAGTGCAAGAGATAACAACACAACCTTTGATCATGTTTCTTATTATGGTGTGCTAACTGACATAGTTGATTTACATTGCCTTAGTGAAAAATAAAGTTAATTTTTTAAGTGTGAATAGTGGATTGTAATCAATATTGGAAATGGAATAAAGATGGATCAATATGGAATCACATGTTTGAATTTTGAATGTGTCACATGCATAGATGAACCATTTATACCTGCATCTCAAGAAAAACGTGTCTTTTATGTTCAAATTTTAAATGAGGAAAGCTGACACTCTATTATAGAGATACAAACTTGAGAGATTTATGATAATTTTGTGTTCCCCAAGATTGGGCGGTCTAGCCCATTTTCCAATCTAACTACTATACTATTGGTAAACTTGGAGGGTTAATGGTAAGAATGAAAATGTATATATTTATGATTCAGAGCAATATCAATAGCATGTGTTCATAATTAACGTGATGTACATGACTAAGATTGATTTAATCAATCAGGATAGAAATGATATTATAAAAGAATTTATTTAAACAAACATTCTACTATCATGAGGAAACATTGTTAAAAGTGATAATGAATTTATACATGAAGATGATGATTTAGATGATGTGTAGCTAATAATATTAGTAAGAACATAAATACATATTATTTGATATATAAATTGTAATTTTTTCCAAATTATATATATCTTAATTTATATTTCATTTTATAACTTAATTTATCATGTAGGAAATATGGCATCAAAGAGTAAGAATACATATAGTGTCTCTTGAGGATGAATTGGACAATATACAATTGAGCATGGACACACAATCTCTTGCAACTAATTCAATAGTTCTGGTTGTTTTTATTCTTTAGATACTTTCACTAACGATGTGTTTAATATTATTAGACTTAGCTTTATATTTTATTTGCGTATGTTTAATTTTTTAATTTTTTTTAATTTCATTATTACTTTTAGTAAGTGCCTCAAATAAAAAGAAACACGTGACTCAATGTGTAACTTGGATTTGCTTGGCATGAAAACCAAAGAAAAAATCTGCATGATTCAATACAAAAGTCCTATTTATTTATGATGACAAAGAGAAAAGACTTTCTAGTTATATAGGGACATTGGTAAGATCATACCACATTGTACATATCCAAGTCAAAGATTAGCATCATGTAAGTGAAGAAGTAAAGAAAAATATTTGGGCCTTAATAATTTCATGTTTATTACAATTCATCTAAATTTTAATGCTATTGTTTAAAAATTATTACTCTTATTAATGACATGTTTTTTTTTATGAAATATAGGAGACATATGAAATAGATGAAGCATTCAAAAGTTACATTCTTCAATTTGGTGAAAATATGTTCAAAGGTTATAAAAATGGGATGACAACCAAGTATTATACCCTTTATAATACATATGAAGTGATATTGCACTATCAACATCCACACTTATCAAACGATGTGTTGTGGTGGCTAATTAACTTTTGGGGCTCAACAAAGGCAAAGGAAACATAATGATTTTTTTGTATATATATTAACTTTTATTATGTTTCTAGTAGATTGATATGCTATTTTGTAATTGATGTAGGATATCTTTAAAAAAACTAATAGGGCACATCAAAACCAAAAGTTTATGCTTAAGTTTGATATGAACTTGTTGAAATTTTATTAATAATAAGAATTCTTTGTATATCAATATTTAATAAAAAATAACTTAATTATTTTACTTTGTAAGAATAGGCACAATACAGGGATGATCAAACTGAGCCTAATAGAGTTGAGATATTTATCTTAACACATAAAAAAGATGGGACACATTGATGAACATTCCAAGCATATCATTGTATTGAAGTAACTAAATTTTATATACTTGTATTTTAATCATAACTACATGCTAATATTTCTGTACATACTAATAAATTTTTTATATTTTTGTAATTTTAGAATTAGTTTGAGCAATTATTATCCCAACTTTAAGGAATGTCTTCTTATTTTTCTTCTACAGTTGCTTCTACATTATTTGTAACATCTATATTTGTAGATGACTATATACTCAAGTGATGGGTCTAGATAACCATGGACGTGGTTGAGGCTATGAATTTGGTGTTTCGCTACCTTAATAATTGGTAAGAGTAGTGCTAGAAAATCAAGAGCTACTTTCAAAGCGCAACATGAAAATGCTCAAGAGATGGTAAGAGTTGCAATAAAAAAAAATTACAATAGCAACTAAAACATTTAAGAGTGCTTGATAGAAGTTCAAGGGATGACATGAGAAGAAATGAAAAAAGAATTAGATGGAAAATTTATGGATATACAAAAAATGCATACATGACTTCAAGAATATATGATGCAAATGAGGTAACAATTATAACAAAAGTAGTAGATTTTTAGAATGTAAATTTAAATTCGTATCTCTTTAATTGTTTTTTTTTTGTCATATTGTGTTTGTTATTAACTTATTTTGGATAATTTATTATTATATATTAACATATAAATAACATGATTTTTCTATGTAGTAGCATTGAACAAATCTCCTTTTATGATGCATTTCATTTTTTTATGAAAATATATGTATTAAAATACCAAAAACAATGACAAATAAATGGTTTAGACATGGTTTAAACCAATAATAGGTCTTCATCTAGTCATGGTTCTTTTATTGACCATGACTAAAAGGGTATAACGTGATGAAAAGAATATCTTTTTCTAATGGTTTTTTCCCTTGCATAAGTGATGATCTTTTTATGACCATCACTAAAAGGTCTCATTGTAGTGATGATTTTTTTCATGATCATGATTAAAAGGTAATATTTTATTACATAATTTTTCCTTCTTTTGTGATGGGTTTTTTATTATCATCACATAAAATGAAACCATATGGTCATGATCAGTTGATCACTTCAAAAACCACCACTGATACCTTTAGTCATACCCATTACTATGATGTTTGGTCATGATTTTAATAAATCATGACTAATACCTTTAGCCATGGCTTTTTATGATTGAATGAAGGCAGTTGAACATGGTTAAATGTCTTCTTTCTTGTAGTAGAGATTCTTCAGCATCCATTAAGGAGTTGATTCTCTCTAGCTGAGCAAATCTTTTACCTTTTCTATAATGCAAAGCATAGTGACAAGTCTAACCCTACACATTTGATTGTTTGGAGATCAAGCGATTATTGTGGGAAAATAGATATTTGGCACATTCTCTTATGACTTTAGGTGACGTATCTATTCTTCTTATTTTTTTCTCAATCTTCTATTGTCATGTTAGGATTTTTTCATCTGTGTACAAGACGTAGTCTCATGCAATGCGAGTTTTTGATTCCACAATTTTCACAAATGGTGCGAATTTTCAAAACACAATTCCTCCAAAGATTAGATAAATCAGATATTGGCCTTTTTGATCTCCAATCCATCATGATGTACTAAGAAATCCCTATGAAAGGAAGCCTTGTTGGATTGACTAAACACTCTCGCTAATGCTTAAATCAATAATGCATGAGTATTAATAGAAATGAGATAAACTAAAAAGTTATTGATAAAAGTAAATAACAAACTCTCTATTTCTCTTTTCTTGAGCCTTTTATGTTATGTTTCATTATGAATAAACTACCACATGTGCCCATGTGATCTTGACCACACGCATTTAAAAGTTGGCCATCTTAATAAAGAGATAATATTTGTTATGCTAGATATTTTTCTAGTATTGGATTGGATTACTCAATGCCTTTGAGAATAATTATTAGGTATCTTCTTGGGATATATCTTGTTGGAGATAATATTATTATTGACCTTGACAATTTTTCAAATGCAGTTGCTGATATATTCTTGAGATTGATAATTTAAAATAAAAGAAAGAATACTATAGGCAATAAATATATTTGGAAAAGAGTTGGCACAACACTTATTTTAAAAAAATGTAGTGGAGACACCAATGACATGCTAGTCCAATTGATAGGGATTGGATGCGTTCATCATAGGGTCACAAGTTTGATCCACAAAATATTGGATGTGCATTCCATGGTGTCAAGAGTTTGCTTTGATCAGACAAGGTCATCATGCTACTAAGATTGGAGGTCTTACCTACTCCGACCGAATGCTCATATATCAGTCTTGGGACCAAAAAAAATGTAGTGGAGACCATTCAAAAAGGGGTTATATCACTCTCCAAGCATGTTCTTTTTCTCACTATGAGTAAGAAAAGAATTTATATAAACATCAATTCTTGTGCACGATCCCGACTAGCTTGGGATTAAGATGTGTTCTAGTTTGACATGTCTCAATCATTCTCACATAATGCATGATGTCTTTCTAATTTTCCAAATCTCTATATTTTGGTAAATACTCATATTTATTTCAAGTAGAACTAATCATGATGCACAACCCTTCATGAATATCAAATAAAATTATTGAAGTTCATGTGATTGATTCTATATTAATTTAACATCAACCTCAAAATTGATTTTCATGGTTTCATAATGGAAATATGGACATGTTGTTTATTTATGAAAGAGGATGCTATTTTCAAATGAAAATGAAAATTTAAGTTCTGTTAGAGTTCGTTAACTCCCAAAAATTCACATGAAAATTATTTTATAAAAAAAATGCAAATGTATTTTTTCTCTAAGCTAAAAAGACACATTTTAAAATTAACCTCGTCCATCCCTTTTTTTCTTTGAAATCAAATTAATATTTTTCCATTGAATAATGTCAAACTAGAAATGACAATTCAGGAATCCGGCCTAATGGACAAAGTTTCTCCTCACTTGACTCTCCTAAATAGAGATTTCCCTAGCTCATCAAGACATGTGGGTAACATGTGGCTCAGCCAAGTCTTAAGCTTCTTATTATACATGTTCAGTGGAACAGAGATGGGTTAGATTGACACAATTATATGTCCACTAGAGACATAGTTGTAATTATGGGATGGGTCATCTTGGCCTGCATAGGTAAATTAGGTTATCTGATTATCAATGATATCCAGCCAGGTAAATTAGGTTATCTGACTATCAAAGATATATAGCTAGGTAAATTAGGTTATTTTACTATCTTGGATATCTGCCTAGCCCATCCTAATTGCATGGTTGAACTAATAAAATTTGACTATTTAGAACACGACCATACCATACTAAATGGGGTGAGTCATAGCCTTGTTAAAATTAAACTTGTTAAGACATTGAAACATAGTCGATTTATTGTGATTAATAATTGAATTTGACATGGAAAACTTTGATCAAAATAAGTTAATTAATAAAACCGTCTTATTTAATTTTTCTTAAATAACACAATAAGACCAACTTAAAAAATTAGTTGACCAAGATAAGTTTTTTATGCATTCATAATTTTTAGCACGTCCTTCATAATTATGTACTCTTCATTTTAGTATAATTTAATTTTATAAAATTTAAAAATCAAGCAATAAATCTTAACCATACAGTTAATTTCACTACAATATGTTACTTAAGTCTTATTTAATTAATATTTTATTGACACACAAATGAATTATATTTTGTTTTGAGAAACATAAAAAACCTAAAAACAATAAAAAATGCGAAAAAAAACATATTAATAATAAACATAATAATATATTCTTTTTATCAGTCCACCCCACAGCCTATATGGCCCTCGGGGCCTAGGGTCGAAGTAGATAAGATTTCATCTCAAAAGTATGATAAATCTCATTGGTAGACATCTTGTGGAGCATATACGACATTCCTATGGATCGAACTAGTGATCCCAAGGTAAGAGCATTTATCATATTTACCAACTAGACTACCATATTGTTAGTTAATAAACATAATAATATTTGTTCTAAGATTGTCAATAATGAAATAGTAACTTAAAAATGCAAAATAACAATAATTGAAAAACTATTAGATGAGAAAAATAGAACAATAATATTATAGAAAATTTGGCCATATTAATATAATTGATTAGAAAATAATTTTTTTTTATTAAGGCATACCAAGCATAAAACTGAAAAATATTTATTAACCATCATAAAAGCAAATAAAGCCATAGATAAATATTTGAAACATTTGATTTAACTCAAGTAGTATTAACAAAAAAATTATAAAAATAATCAATAAATTTAATGTTATCGAAAACTTCCCACTTAATTCTTCCTAAATTTCACATCAGCTTTGATAAAATCCATATTTATAATTTTTTTTGTTTTCATCATTATTATCATATGCACTTTAATTTAGAACAAACTAATTATGAAAATTTCATTCAGAAATATAATGTAATAGCAAAATTATCCCAACATCATGCAATAAATATTAACTTAACATTTGATTCCAACTTGAAATTGTTAATTAATGAAAACATTAAAAAACAATAAATAAAATCAATTTTACAACCAACTTCCTATTTAATTCTTCTTAAATATCACACTAACACCAACTTTAATAACGTACACATTTATTATTAGTAAACATTTCAATTTTGCAAAGGTTAGTTGAAAACATTCCAATCAAAAATATAATTTAGTTAATAAAAAACTCCCCATGATCATGCAATATGCATTAATTGCATTGGAAATTACTCCTATTCTAATTTCAACAAAATATTATAAATAAATCTTATTTAATGTGCAAAAAAAAAAGTCAATCAAACAACAAAGTTAAATATTTTATTGATAATATACATTTTGATAATTTCAGCTTTATTGAGGTGTGTGTGTGTGTGTGTGTGGTGTGTGTGTGTGTGTGTGGTGTGTGGTGTGGTGTGTGTGTGTGTGTGTGTGTGTGTGTGTGTGTGTTATACCCATAATTCAAGATAATAAGAAAAAAAATGAAAAATGTTTAAATTAACTTGATCCATTTGATCTATAAAAAAAATAACATTCAATTATACTTAAACATCACATTAATATCATCTTAAATAACATGTTGAATTGTTACTTTTTCTTAAAAAGCTCGATTTTACTTTTTCTTCTCTAAATATGTCTTATAGTGAACAAAACATCACAAATGAAGATCGATATAATTTCAAAGAAATTGGTAAAGCCAATGTCCCCAACTCCACCAAAAATGAGAATCATGAAAATATCAGCTATTGATCAACTCCCACCACCAATTTATGTTGGGGGTATTTACTATTATAACATAGAACAAGATCAGAAATGGAAAGCTTGAAATTGATGACATGAAGAAAAAGCTAAAGATTTCACTATCGGAAATCCTAACTCTTTACTATCCATTAGCTGGAAGGTACAATAGAGAGAAATTATTAGTTGATTGTAATGATCAAGGGGTGAATTATTTGGAAGCTAAAGTTAGAGCACCCCTCTCTTATGTTCTTGATGGTGGCATGGAGGTGGAAGAGATAAACCAATTAGTTCCGCATGAAGTTGAATCACACACAAGCCCATTACTTGTAGTGCAGGTAAGTGTGTTTCAATGTGGTGGGTTAGCAATTGCTTGGCGAGTTTCCCATAGGATAGCTGATGGATTTACAACAACCTCATTTATTGATCGATGGGCAAGGACGTGCCGATTAGGAAGCACAAAAAACGTATGCCCTCCATTTTATGGACTTGGATCTATCTTCCCATCGAGAATGATCCCAGAATTTACAATTAGAATTCCAAAAGAAAAGAGAGAAAAAGAAAAGATTGTAACAAAGACTTTCACATTCAGTAGAGCATCAATATTGAACTTGAAATATCTCTCCGAGGGAATCAATGGTGGTGGGTATTTTGTAATAGAAAAACAAAACCATTCCCGGTTAGATGTAGTTACAGGGTTTATCTGGAGAATTCTTATTAATGTGTCTAATGAAAAACATGGGTATCTACGATCATCTCTCTTGACCCATGCAGTAGACATGAGAGGAAAGACAAGTATAATGATGCCCATGAATAGTTGTGGAAACTTATTTAGGCAAGCTATGGCTTGGTTTGCGCCAAACGAAACAAAAATGGAGCTGCATTATTTGGTAGGATTGGTCAAGAATGCTATACTAGAAGCAACATTGGATTGCAAGAGGGCATCCAACTATGAGGAATTATTCCTTGGGGCAATGAACTCTTTCAAGGTTGCTTATAGATGAGTTGAACAAGAGAGAGATGGATGTGTTTATGTTCTCTAGTTGGTGCTCATTCTCCATTTATGAAGCTGATTTTGGGTGGGGGAAACCAACATGGTGGAGTGGCGTGCACAAACCTGTGCAAGCTATCCATTTAAAAGATACTTAAAGATGGTGGAATTGAGGCATGGCTAAGCTTACAAGAAAGTGATATGGCTCTATTTGAGCAACATTTGGAGGTTATTTCATTCACAACTAGTCGAGCAAATTGCAAAATCCTCCAGAGAAAAATGTTTTTATATTCTCACATATAGTATTGAACCACAATCTCTCTTATGAATTATCATATTATGGTACCATTCAATTTAATTTCCTTTCATCTGATTTTGTTAGCTATGTGTATGGATTACTAATCAATTACCATCCTTCCCAAATATCATTATTCACAACTATTATCATTCACAAACTAACATCCTTCAATGAGAAAAATGTGCAAGTAGATTGTATGTTAAACAATAGCCACATGTTACACTTATTGAAAAATTATTAATGACTTTCATAGTGATAAGCATGAAAATTAGTTTAGTTTTTGATCCAAGAAAAATAATTAATTTAATCAATAAAATCAAATTCATGTTGTTTTAATTCCCTTTTCTAAGGTGGAATCATCACTAGAGAGGACGTCCTCAATGGGAAATCATGAGGAAATACCCACTTTCACTAAATTTCGAACAACACTAAATATCTAACTTATTAAGAAACTATCACAATTAAATATTTTTGTCTTTAATTTTGGTTTGCAAGTCAAACAAACATATCATTAATTATGAGGGTTTATTATCTCTATTGTGGTGAGACATATTTGGTATGATGTGTAAATTAATCAACCACGACTCACAACACCAACCCAAAATCGCATTAAGCAGATGAATAGATTGATAATTTGATCAAACACCACGTATCTTTACCCAAATAGGGAACACCTTACACCATCCAAGGCCAGCACTTAGTTTGCGATGTCTCTCAATCTTCAACTTATGCCTATGCATTTTTCAAGTAATAAAATTTTTGTTGGGGTAAGATGGTCTTTGAATTCTTTTTGGGATGCATTTTTCTTTTTTTTCTTTATTTTTTTTTTTGTTAGCAAATTGATCTCTGATATATTGATAATATATTTGATGATGATGATGATAATGTTGTATAGCAAAATAAATAATTATTTTTTACTATTTAACAGTTCAAGATAATTCAATCATACTTAGCAAATATATTAAAACTAAAAATTTGTAAGTACAAAAGCTTAGATCAGAAACTTAGTCAAGATGTCACAAGTACATGGCCAAGGAGAAGGTCATCAATCTTTCAATAGCATGGACCAATGGTATTATTAGTTGGGGTTGCAATTTGGTGCAATTTGTGTGCAATTTGGATTGGGTTGAAAGCTAACTCAAACTCAACCTAGTTCTAACATATGTCAGTCCAACTTATGTCTCAACCTGAGTTTCAACCCGAATTCTCAGCCAAAATTAAATATGAACTAAAATAATGAAACTTAACATAGATTAGGTAGTTTTGAGTTGGGCCAAATTAATTTAGGTTAAGTCATTAGTAGCATTACAAAAAAAAAATTTAGTAGAAATTTCATCTGATTAATTAGTTTAATATTGTGTTCTTGTCTAGGTGACTATATTTTACAAATGAGTAATATGGGCTATAAGTAACCTAGGCAATTAGGACTATGGACCTTGGTAATC
Organism: Sapria himalayana; assembly: GCA_029783825.1. Taxonomy (NCBI): domain Eukaryota; kingdom Viridiplantae; phylum Streptophyta; class Magnoliopsida; order Malpighiales; family Rafflesiaceae; genus Sapria; species Sapria himalayana. The sequence continues at coordinate 26,065 of JAREIK010003544.1, forward strand.
TCATAGTGTTTTTGTCCAGGTAATTATATTTTATGTTTACATCTACTCTTCTTTATATACATCTAACAACTATTAGTTTGAAGATTTTTATGTGTGCTTTGAATATAATAATTTTAAAAATTTTTTGAGAGCATATATTAATAATATAACAAACTGAGAATTGATAGATATGTATAATAGAAGAAATGAATAGTTTTTTTCTTGGGTTTGAGTTTGTTTTAGATTGTCCGAGCTTTAGGCTCGAACTTACCTAAATTTAAGATTGACTCAACTCGAGCAAAACCCAAGTTTCAAAAATTCAACTAAAGCCTATTTTTTCTCATATTGGTATGAGTTATTTAGATTGACTCGACCTGAGTTGAAACCCTATTATTAGTAATCTGTAGGTGAGATGTAACAAGAGTGAGAGTGAAACCATAGATGCTACAAATCTTAGTATCAAATATCCATGATCCATATAATACCCAAATACAAACACTCTTGGTGCCAAGCATCTTGTTTATCCAAAATGTTAATGAAATAATGAAGCATTTAATCATTTGCTATATAAATTGTGTGTGTGTGTGTGTGTGTGTGTGTGTGTGTGTGTGTGTGTGCGTGCGTGTGCTTTGTGTGTGTGCGTGCGTTCATGTGTGTGTGTGTGTGCGTGTGTGGAAATATGTAATAAAAAGGTACAATACAAAATTAATATTATCAATTGATGACATATGTTTAAATTGAAGATGTGTATTGTGCTAAAAAAAATAGAAATCTCTTGGTGATACAACTTTTAGTGTAACAAGAGTGAGAGTGAGACCATAGATGCTACACTCTTAGTGTCAAAAATCTAGATCCATACAATATCTAATATAAAAATACTCTTGGTGCCAAGCATTTTTTTTTTTTATCCAAATTTTAATGAAATGAATGAAGCATTTAATCATTGATGTATGTACTCTGTGTGTGTGTGTGAAAATATGTAATAAAAATGTATATACAAAATTAACATTTTCAAGTGATGACATATATTTATACTTGAGGATGTGTATTGTGCTAAAAAAATTAGAAATATCTTGGTGCTGCAACTCTTAGTATCAAACATCCATGATCCATACAATAATCAATATACAAACACCCTTGGTGCCAAGCATCTTTTTTTTTTACCCAGGGTTGCAACTTGTTGTATTAGTTTAAAATTGTGTTCTTATCTAGGTAAATATATTTTATATATGTGAATTTGGTCTATCAATAACCTAGACTACTGCACCATGGACCATGTTGATCTCATAGTGTTCTTGTCTAGGTAACTAATTTTTACATTCTAACATACTCTTCTTTTATACACATCTATTAACTACTAGTTTGCTAAATTTTTTATAAAGATCGTAAATATAAAAATTTTTCAATTTTTTTGGGAGTGCACACGACAATATAACAACCAAGAGTGATAAATGTGTATAAAAGAAGAAACAATATTTTTTTTCTTGGTTTGAGTTTGTTTCTAGTTGCTCGAGCTTTAGAGCATAGCCCAACTTAAATTTAAGTTGGATTGAGAATTTTCAACTCGAGCCCTACTGAAATTTCAAAAATTAAACTTTTTTATTTTTTTTTCTCATATTGGGATTTAAAGGTGTCAAACATATCATGTCTACCAGCACTACCCCTTTTTTTCTAGGGATAGCACGATGGTATGTCCGATTGCAGCGTCATGCCTGACCATGTCGAACAGTTCCTATAGAACCCATTGCATAAAAACTTAATGGGTGTACAGCTTAAGTGGCTGATAAATTACAATCAGCCTGTAAGCAAGGTCTGACTTATGTGGCTAGATTTTTTTTAAAATTTATAATCCGCCCCATCAGGCAGTCACCCGACGTAATGACCTATGACCTTTAGCCAGTATTGGTTGGTAGGTGGTCGGGCTGGTGGACCATACCTCTGGGCCAAGCACACTAGTCGCCTAGCCACACATGAGGCAGGACCCATGCCCGCCCAGCAGGCACGATCCATGCCATTAAGCGACACGGCCCAGGCATGACAAAGTTTTGCACCATGTCGTGCCATTGTGCTATGCTAGTCACTGGTGAACCCAATCCATGCCTCAAACTGTGTCTCATGCCACCCAACCTGGTTGACACCTCAAGTTGGGATCGAATTATTCATATTGACCCAAGCTAAGTTGCAACCCTATTATTATTAACCTTCTAGGGGGTTGCAAAAGAGTGAAAGTGAGACCATATATGCTACAACTCTTAGTGTCAAATATCCAATGTAAAAATACTTTTGGTTGCCATACTATCTTTTTTTATCCACAATTTAATGAAATGAATGAAGCATTTTAATCATTTGATGTATACATTGTGTGTGTGTGTGCGGGGGGGGGGGGGGGGGGGGATATGATCATAAAAATAAGATTTTATTTTTTTTATAGATTGTATTAGATATATGCATGATAATATATATTCTAATGAACTATATAGTCGTCATGTTCACCTCTATTATTTCTTGAGTTTGTTATGTTTAACAAATGAGCCTTCTTTTCTTGAGAAACATGTGATTGTTGTGGTAGGATTGCACAATTGATTATGTGTCTATACTCTTAATGACATGGTAGGTTATGACTTATGAATGAGTTACAATATTTACTAGGATGGGAATGCATCTTGAGAAAATGAGTACTTTACACTTGAAAATCAAGTGAACCTTGATGTCGTTTAGAGTAAGATAGCTACATCTAAAACTTGTCAAAACCTATTTGATCTCAATCTATCAGTTAATTATCAAATCTATTCAAACTTTAATGCCCAAAAGTAGGATGGCATAGACATTATGAATAGCTAATTTTTAACATTGCATATTCAATTTTGTATATGATTTTGTTCAATATGTAAATGAGAGACTTACATGATCATAAAATATTTGCTAAATTAAAATAAAAAAGTTATATGACACTTTGTAGATTGATCATGCATTATTATTTAAAAAGTCATGGTACAATTGTATATGATATTCATAAGATACTCATAGCAAATATACTTATGTTGAAAAATATAAAATTAGAAATGAAAAGATTAACAAATGTAGGTATTACACCTATAGACAATAAAATTTATATGATTTGGAATGTATGAGTTTGATTTATGTGAGAATCACATTGTTTGAAGAACTCAATTTTATATGGAAAAAAATCACATCTGGTACCAAGGCTCCCACATTAGCATGAATCTAAAAGAAATTAATATATCAATAATTATAATGTAAAAATTCAAAGAAATTAATTCTGATGAGTCTCAAACCTGAGACATACCACTCTTACATAAAGATATTTGTCATCATATTAAAATTATCTCAATAAATGCATACAATATAATAACTTTCTATGTAATCAATCATCCCAATAATATTCTCGTACAAATATATTTAACTTTAAAATTCTTATGAAATCTTGTATTTTAATATTTATATGATCATAAATAACTTTTGGGCTTATCCTTAGTCACAACTTATCAATCTCTCTTGGGTAAGGAATTCATTCAGTTGGCTGGTAGCTTTCTCACTCTTGCTGTGTTCTAACTATTGACACTCTTATTTTGGTCATTAATTCATTGATGCTCTTAACTATTAATATATATATATATATATATATATATATATATAATAATTAAGTGCTGGTTCTTTATTCTTTATTCAAACAACCAATGGATTCTTTTGGTCCAATGACCAGTAATTGCAGCTTGGTTCATGAGCTAGGTTCATGTAAACCGGATTTCCCATGGACTTGTGCTCTTGAACATCAAAAAATTAGATTATTTATCATTCATGAGAAACCAATGCAAGGCCCAATGTTGAAGGATTGTGTTTGAGTACCTCAATGGTGACCCAACGCTAGGAAAACTATGAAAGTGGCAAGTGATGCTGTTAGGCTAAGGGGTGATTGGTACTGTCTAGTTTGAAAAAAATTTCTTTTACTTTTTTGCATATCCAATTACAATTTTTTCTGAAGGTTTTTTTTTGTTAAAACTATTTCAAGAAATTAAAATTATCTTCCGGGGACATTAACAACATAGCCTTGGTTTCAGGGCCAATGTTGAATTTGATTAAAAAAAATACCATAACCGGCATTCACCTTTTATGCCATACTATTGATTTGCATCTCATAATTGTCATGTAACACTTGAAGAATTTTTAGTTATTTTGATGTTTGTGCAGATGTGCATCCTGAGCATATATACATACTTGAAAATTTCATTAAAACTATGTATAATAAAATGAACTGGAAGGATAAATTTGACAAATGTGGAAAAGATAATGGAGGAAGTTTATTTTTTCATAGTTACAATGAGTGGAAGGATAAATTTGAAACAACAAAAAATCACACCTCCCTCCATCCCTCCCCTCCCTCCCTCCCCCACTCCCTAGCCCTTGCCATCGCCCTCATCATGCCAACACCCTAGGAAAGAAGTAATTATCTCATTTTAAAATTTTCTCAGAGAAAGAAATAAATTATTTTATGTATATCATGTGCTCATGGAATTTTAAATTTAAGACTATATAACATTCTATGACTATAAAAAATAATGAGAGAAATAAGTAAATATCCAATTTCTTAATAAAATATATAATCCAAATATCTCGTAATAAATCATCATTTATCTTGAACTATATTTCTGTATTAGATCTTTATATTATTGTCTAACATTTTTTCAAGAAATAAGATTTACACTAATAAAATAGAATATCTACAATAGATTTTCTCTATGTGCAAAATTTGTATTAAACTAGAATGTAAAACCGAATTAGCTGATATTCTTATGATAATTACTAATATATTGACTGCATAAATATATTTAGAATGGAATTATTTAGATAATTAATTTTTTATTTTTGATTTTAATATGTTTTATCGAGTCGACCTACTACATACCAGATAAGAATTATCATCTAACTCGATATATTTATCTGCTAGAACATAATCTATAATATTAATCTCTGCTAGAGCTTTAGTTACATATCTCTTATGTGATGAAATAATACCTTTGTTGACATAAATTATCAATATCCAAAAAGTATCTAAGTCTCTAAGGCCTTTCATCTTAACATAGAATACATGTTTTCTTTGAGTAAAAGGATTCAAAACTCATTATCTCTCATAATAAATATCATTCACTTAAATAATGTACAAATAAAAAAAGTAGCATGTAGTGCATATAAACAAAATAAAAGAGATAATTATGATAAAAAATCCACAAGCCAAGTTTTTATAAACTATTTTAGGTCATACAAGACCTTCCATAATCTACAAACAAGGTCCGACTATATTATCATTACCGAAAATTAGGTAATTGATCCATATGCACCAGCTTCACAGGGCCACCGTGAAGAAAACCAATCTTCATATATAATTGATATATCATTCATATACATGTGACTATTAGGAATATAATTATTTTTACTAAGGTTGACTATTAGAAAAAAAAATTATTATAATAATTCACTTCCAACATCTGAGTAAACCTATATATAACAAATCTTACTTTCAAGTTATCTATCTTTCCATAATGAACAATATATATATTAAATACTAACTTACATCGAACATCAAATATTTCTAGCAATCCAAATAATAATTCTTAAGATTTATTAGAGTTGAACACATTTATTTATTTCACCAAAACACAATGTCAATTTTGATGAAATAATGCATAAAATAAACTTGGGTATCACAATATCATCAAGCGAATCAATAAAAAAATAAAAAAGATGTATGCCCAAAAATATTGATGAAATAGGATATCAAGCACAACTCTTTTATTTTTTTTTTTCAAAATCAATAAAAAATTTAAAGTCAAAAGAATCAACTATAATATTATCTAATTTCTAAGAAAATTTTCCACTGCTTTGAAAAATTACATGCATTACTTCTAATAGGATAAATTCAAATCCTTAATAATCAAGTCTAATAATATAGTCAACTAACTCACTTCATAACTGACTCAGAAGCTACCAATTTAACTAACTCGAAGGATTTTCCTTTCAAATAAAATATATATCTAAATTAAATTTGTTATATACTTGTTCAGACATATAATTACTCAAAATAGAGTCATCACAAAATGAACTAACAAATACATAAATAATATAAGGGAGTAAGAAAGAGTATGAAAAAGTATGAAAGAGTAAGAAAGAGTATGAAAAAGTATGAAAGAGTATGAAAGAGTAATAAAATCCACGTCTCTTCTAAATTCATAACCCATTTAGCTTAATTAAAAAATGAGTCTTGCTCAAGAATAAACATCGATACAAACTAGTATTATATCAATCATAGACATTTATCACCTTTTATTACTTTCATCTTATCACATCATAATAAGAAATGATAGATAAAATAAATATTTTCAAAATATTTGAGAGAAACTAAATTAAATACTTTTTCTTTATGAAACAAGATCTCAGAAGTCATGATAACTAAAGGCATAGAAAGATATTTGATTGATCAAATAATTTATAATAAAAATTATATTTGACAAAACTACTTAAGCACACTTCTACCTTATATAAGTCCTAGCTATCTCAATCAGATGCTCTTTATTTTTATAACTATATTTTATGAGAGTGTTTTAACATAGAAAGTCTTATTTATGATCTCATGATCAATATATAGTATGTGTTGAATTTATATCAAACATGTTACTCTAAAATATTGCCACTTATAATAATTTTTATAATTTAATTAAATTAGTTATTATTCAATTACAAAATAATCAAAAAAGATTCTAAAATATAAAATAAAAAAAGGAACAATTAAAGACAATGTGTATAATCATCAATCTAGTTAACAAAATATCATAAATAATCACAAGTCTTAACTACGCTAGATTGATAACATTTGAATGGGACCAAATAAATTCTTATACGAATCTACCCAAGCATGATAAGATCCTCTGGTACCATTTCCTATTTTATTAAATTTCACAATCTAATGTAGATGCATCATTATTACTGAAATTTCAAATTTCAACATGATGTTAGATAAATTACCAAGTCAAGATTAAGTAAATAATTAAAATATCAATCTAAAATGATGTTAGATGAACAAGTAAATAATTAATAAAATTCAAACATATAATGGAATGCATATTCATTGAGGAGATAACAAATAATCTATCAATATAGAGAAATTATAGGTAAGAGGAACAAAATAAAATTGTTCAATCAAACAGAATAAAATTAATATAGAGAAATTATATATGGGTTTAGTTATTTAGAAAAAACATCTCGCTGACAAGGATTATTCAAGTATCAAAAAATAAATAAAATAGGTAAGAGGGACAAAAATGACATGTTTAATGTTATCAAAACTAAAATTATTTACATAACCCGTGACTACTGACATATGCATCAATAACCCAAAAGTCAGAAATGTGAAGATAAATCTTGAGTTATAATATTTGGAAGACAAAATATATGTTAATATCTCACTAGTAAGAAATGTTGCATATTTCTCTATAAAAATTGTCATTATGTAGAGACTCTTAAAGCCTCTGAATGATTCTAGTACTCGTCATATCTCCCTCAATAACTTATAATACTCTCGGACTCCTCTCCAAAAACAAACTCCCAACAACTATATCTGAAGTGTGCACTATACCGAGAATCTTTTACCTTTATCTCTAGCATGAATGATACTCCCCCTACCCATAATATCTTTATCACTGTCACAATCATATCTACTCTATTAAAAATACTTCAAAAATTGTGTAGTTAACTATGTACATTGAGTGAGATAAATAATGATCCACTCTAGTCTCAATTAAGAAACATCATCATGCATTTATGTAGTATAGGATGAATATAATAATATTATGAATTCACATATTGTTTTTCATGGCATGAAACAAATGAAAATAGATGACAATTTGATATCAATATAGTATCACATGACCATCAAGAATGAAGAATCAATCAATAATTAAATATTATTTACCTCATCATTAATAGGGTTCATCTATCAATGATCATGCTTCTCTTGATTGAAAAAACACATCTAACACTAACAACTCATTACGTATAATTTTGTTGTTTTAGACTCTATATAGTAATAACCAAGATTTTTATTTGCTTCATTAGGGAAGTAAAAATATGAAACCACCTACTACATTGCACTTACTCACACTATACTATAAACCCCACTACTATACTAACAAACACTACACACTCAATTGATGTCAATAGTGAGTTGGCATTTTTGAGACACATTACACTCCTTGTACATACAATTCACACACACACACACCCACCACCACCACCACAATTTTCATTACCATATCATCAATTCTTACTATAGGCATACAAACTCACATTATATACACAACACACACACTTAAAATTAAGTAAAAGTAAAATAGTTTGTAACAGTTTCCAAGTTTGGTGCTCTCACCAAAAAATAAAGACGCACAATTAAAGGTGACAATTTGTGCCATATCATTTGACCTAAGGTATCAAACGAATCATGACAAGCCAACATCACCCAATTTTTGTAGGCATAATAGAGCCATTGTGTTGGACTAACACATCCCAAATTTGAAGATGAGTCATGCCGGCCTAGCACACCTCAAAAATAAGGCAACATGACATGACACACCTCAAAAATGAGGCAACACAATAAGACACTGCAAGCTGGGCAAACCAAGCCATGTCGAGTTGGGTCGGGTGAGCACCAAGCATGAGTCGACTCATGGCACCTGTCATGTCATCACCTCGTGCCCAACCACATCATGAGCCCATTGGCTCGCCCATGACAGCTTGGGTGAATGCTAGGCTGGACTAGACTATGACAAATATCTAGCTAAGGACCAAGTTACATACTAGCCAAGACTTGGGCTACTAACTAACCTTTTTGTTGAAAAGACATGCACAACTAGCATGCATGTCCTATCCAACCCAACCCACAATGTTTACAAAAATTGTGTATTGTCATATGTTGTTCTCAAGAACGATCTTTCGACCCTGAGGCCCAAAGCATAATTCTTCTATAGAAGGTCATGTAGATCATATATCATTTTAGATAATATAAAAAATATAATAATTCATATGATTTCAATCATCTTAATTCATCAAAAAAAAATTATTTATTATGATATGAAGAAATAGTAATAAGTACTACCTAAATATTATGACATTACCTGAATATAATTAGTTTTAAAAGGTTATATTGTATTGTTGTATGGAAAAAAAAATAATATCTAAATATTTTGTTAATTCAAATATATTTGATAAATAATTTCACCATTTCTACCAAGTTTAATTGAATTCAAAATTATTATCTCTGAATATGATAGCAATCATCATACAATGAGGCTCATTATAATGATTATATTTATTTTCATTATTTTTAATTATATTTTATAATTATTCATAAATTTTACTCTTAACTTTAGGATTCATAAAAATAACTAAATAATAAAATAATCAAGTATTTTAAATAATTTCTTTACAATTTAATAAGCGTGTTATTAAAATGAATCTTTTCAATATTATTTAAATAAATAACTAATACTACATATAAAGCCAAGTACACAATTCAAAATCAATATCATCATGACTAACCTATAAACCAAATATTAATGATATTGCTCCATTATATTTTATAGGAATCTAATTTTATTAATGATTTAAAAATTTTATAATATTTTATTATATCAATTTTTCCCGTCTACAAATCATATGATATGTAAGTTATATATAGTTTTTCATATAATGAACAATTATTAAATATTTTGTAAATTTAAATATAAAACTTACACTAACAACTATTCTAAATATTTCTTATTTTTCAAACTTGTAATTATAAATGAAGTAGATTACTAAACCTAAAATAAATCCAAATTCAATCATTACTCGACTAAATTAGTTTTAAGGAGAAGTATATTTTAGTTCGCTCCCTATAAAATAATTGAAAAAAGGAACCCAAATTTTAATATTTTAAAAATAGTATACCAAACTCTTAACTAATTATCCTATTACCAAAATACCCTTAACTATTAACTAATAATAGTCAATAAATATTCACTCACCTCATGCCCCTCACCACACCCCCTCATCCTTAACTCCATACAAACTCCTCGGTGGAGCTCAGAGAGCTCCAGGGAACTCTTCTCTAGAGAGCTCCTCATTGGAGTTCGGGGAGTTCCTCGGTGGAGCTCGCTAGAAGCTCATGCAGAGCTTTCGGGAGCTGCATAGCTCAGCGGAGCTCATCGAACTCTGCTGAGGAGCTCGATAGAGTTACAGAGGGTGGGGGCAGGGGGGGGCATTAGAGATGCCTCATGGTCATACTGTTAGAATCCAACCATTATTGGATTCTAACAGCAAGTGATAGGGTCCAATGAAGCTAACAATTTAAAATATAAATATATATATTAGAGCAACAAGTCACATGTGATGCACACCCTTGATATGCATCATGTCGCAATGGTTGGATATGACATTACGAGGTCAATAATAAAAAGTCGAGCATTGGAGACAATTTTTTTTATTAACCTCAAATAGGGGCAGCCCGAACCAACCCATGGCCAACTACAAAATAGAGGTGTGAGGTTTAAATAGCATATATATATATATATTTTGTGTGTGTGTGTGTGGTGTGTGTGTGTGTGTGTGTGTGGTGTGTGTGTGGTGTGTGTGATGTGTGTGTGGTGTGTGTGTGATGTGTGTGTGGTGTGTGTGTGGTGTGTGTGTGGTGTGTGTGTGTGTGGTGTGTGTGGTGTGTGTGTTGTGTGTGTGTGTGTGGTGTGTGTGTGTGGTGTGTGTGGTGTGTGTGATGTGTGTGTGGTGTGTGTGTGTGGTGTGTGTGTGTGGTGTGTGTGTGTGTGTGGTGTGTGTGTGTAGTGCGTGTGTGTGGCGTGTGTGTGTGGTGTGTGTGTGTGTAGTGTGTGTGTGGCATGTGTTTATGTGTGTGTGTGTGTGTGTGTGTGTGTGTGTGTGATGTGTGTGTGGTGTGTGTGGTGTGTGAGTGGTGTGTGTGTGTGTGCGGTGTGTGAGTGGCATGTGTGCGTGTGGTGTGTGTGTGTGTGGTGTGTGTGTGGTGTGTGTGAGTGGCGTGTGTGTGTGGTGTGGGTGTGTGTGGTGTGTGAGAGTGGCGTGTGTGTGGTGTGTGTGTGTGGCGTGTGCGTGTGTGTGCGTGCGGTGTATGTGTGTGTGTGGTGTATGTGTGTGTGGTGTGTGTGTGGTGTGTGAGAGTGGCGTGTGTGTGGTGTGTGTGTGTGGCGTGTGCGTGTGTGTGCGTGCGGTGTATGTGTGTGTGTGGTGTATGTGTGTGTGGTGTGTGTGTGTGTGTGGTGTATGTGTGTGTGCAGTGTGTGTGTGTGTGTGTGTGTGTGTGGTGTGTGTGTGTGGTATGTGTGTGTGTAGTGTGTGTGTGTGTGGTGTGTGTGTAGTGTGTGGTGTGTGTGTGACAGAGAGAGAGAGAGAGAGAGCACAAAATTTTGTGGACTAATATCATTTAAAATAACAAGATCTGATATCATATAAACATATCAAATAACAAAATCAAATAATTATCAGAAACAATTATATCTAACAAAATATCATTATTCACGATATAAATAACTAAACGTTATAGAGATCATGTTTTGATAAAATAGGAAATAATTTAAATTTTGATAAATTAGGAAATTCACGATATGAATAACAATATCAAATAATTACTAATATCATTTAAGTAATGGATACCACTTTTTTTTTTAAATAACCTAATATATATGATAACAAATATAATCAAATTTTTATAATTTCAATCCTATCCACATTTAATTCATATATATGTATGTATCTTATGTACGATCACAACAATAATAACACATTAAATCTCATAGGAATTACAAAATTAAAATCACCAGAGTAAGAATAGTACTAATATGATTGATTACATAAAAATTCCTTTCGCTACATGCATGCATAGAAGATTACCCCTTAATATAATGACAAATATCTTCATCCAAAGGCATCAGGTCTTTGGTTCGAGTCTCATCAGACATATACTCTTCAATTCTCATACGCAAGACTATCAAGATATTAATCTCACTCAGACATCACATTAAGTGGAAGCATGAGATATCTCAATTCTTAAAAGGAACAACATATGCTAAACTAATGCTAAAGAGCACCAATCACAAAATTATAACATAAGTTGAATATGAGTTTCAATGCACAATAATATCCATATATGCAAAAGTAAACAAAATTATATCCAAAATTAATGCTTTGTTATACATTACATAATCTAGCTCACCCTAGAAAACAAAACAAACTTCTAACAATCTCAATATTACATACTCTATTTCTAAATAAAGAAAATTTTCCAACCAGTCTGCCATGTTCAAAAAAACCTAGGCCTGCTCAGTCAAGAACGAACAATCAGAATATATGATATACAATGTTGCATTTGCCCCCGTGATAAAGTGATATGTAATAAAAAACAAGTGCACAGCAATACTTTCAGCTTGGACTTCTTCAGTAAAATTGCTTCACACTGGGGTAAGCTTTGACTCTCGCCAAATTGCTTGTACTTCATCAGTACGAAATCTCTGGGTGAAAGTTGAATCCTCAAGTGGCGTCGTGGACTGATGAGCGAACGCAAGGAGACCCGTGTAAGCAATCATTGCCCCATTGTCTATACAATATCTGTCATCAGTTGCAAAGAGAGTCCCCCCCCGCTCACTGCACATTATTTGCATCATCTCCTGCAATCGCTTGTTGCAACCCACCCCACCAACAATCAAAACATCTTTCTTTTCACAGTGTGCCATTGCTCGTTCTGTGATCTCCACCAGCATAGCAAACACTGTTTCCTGCAGCAAATCACACTTGTGCAAATAAGATACCATGGATGAAACTCTACCAAGAACACATCTGATGGGTTCCATATGCTTCCAATTATAGAACTATAGATCGTGCTGGAGGTTCCTAGTGAAAAGCGTCGTCCAAATGCATCATTGGACAATTTAGCAGCTTTTCACTATAAGCAAGCTCAAGCACGATCAAGTGTCTCATGGAGACGAAACATGTAATCCAAGTCCAACTAGTGAGGATGCTGAATTCACACTTTATTGAGGGTGCGAGTTCAGTTCTCATGGGTTATAACTCTGAGTGTGGAAACGGAAATAGCCTTGTTCTCATCCCAGAAGGGCAGGTAACTGTTCAAGGTGTCAATCTGACTCGAGAAAATACTGGGTTAAAAAAAAGTATCTCATCAAGATGTGGATGATCGAGATGTATCAAATGGGCCGGGCCAAGCCGGGCAGGGCCAGGCCAGCTCGTCCTTTTTTGGGCCCAACTAGCTGGCATGCCGTGCCTAGCACAGCATGGTTTTTGGAGGACAGGCATAGACCAAGCCCGTGGCCCTAAATCCACCCAGGCTTGGGCTGGTTCGGGGCGGGTCAGTGGGAGCAGTTCGGGTCGTGTCTTTTATGAAAAAAATTAGGATTTCACGCGATGCGCCACCGTCGCCCATCGGGCATGCCGAGCCGTTGCCCGTAGAGCATCACCGTGTCATCCCCCCGTTGGGCATCGCTCGGTGCAACATTCCTTGTGTCGTGCCCATGTGCTTGGCACTGAACACGGGCCAAAAACCCTCGGCATGGCACAATTCATGCCAAGGGTCCGCCAAGCAAGGGTCTGGGCATGACACTGTAGCATACCATACCAGGCTTCGAGCTAGGCCTGTCCCGTTTGACACATGTAGGATGATGTTAAAGTGAGTGATGTCGATGGTGTATTCATTTTTTCATTAAGCAAAGCCTTTAATTAATTGAAAACACACCTCCATGCTCTTGAGAAAAGTATATAAAATTGAAGTTCACTTGATTGTGACTTGTTTTCATCTCTCTTTTTTCCCTTAAAAATCTAAGTCTACTCATTTTTTTTATTTTATTTCACACTCTTCGTGATGTTGAAATTACATAGAAACATATCATTAAAAAAAATTTAACTTAATAAAAATAGATGTGTCTTCAATGAAAAGATATTTTAGATACCCACACATAATAATATTAAAAAAATACAATATAAGATATATAAATACTACCGGAGTGATAATCCAAATGATGAAATGTTGAATTCATGTCTCCTTAAAAATTATAAGTTTGATCCCTGCGAGTTACCAATATCATCAACCACTAGGGCAAAAAATCATACCTCCTATGGTGCGGGTTGATTGTCTTGGATCCAACTCAATGATACTACCAGATTTAAAAAAAAAAATTATATTTTTACTAAATATTATCTATAAATTTTATATATTAATGAAATAGAATTAAATAAATAATATCAAACATAAAAAATAAATATTAATATTTCTAATCATTATAATTAGGACATCAAATATATTGTGTATAATATTTGGAAGTTGAAAGAATGGAATGAGCTTTAAGAATTATATGATTAATGGGGGAGGGGGGTGAGTACCTGAGGTGGGGCAGAGCGAGGCATGGCGCATTTGCCTATGCTTGGTGAATCCTAGGCTTTAGGCGCACATGAAACTCGCCTTTAATAACTATGGAAAGAGTTTAAGATTTTTTAAAATAATTAAAATAATTTTAAAAGTAATCATTTAGAACAAGCCAAAACAACAATATTATTGATGGTCATTATTAAGGTAACTACTTCACATTATCATTGCCGACCAATCCTTGAAAATGTACAAGAAGCTTTTTAATCTTTCATGATGTACCGATTTCTTTTGTCAACTTATTCCTAATATTTTATTCATATAATAATCTCAATCGTTTCCAAAGTTAATTTTGTTTTATGATCATCAATTATTTTACCAATCAAGTTGAAAGTTGATTCTAATGAAACCATTAAAATCAGAATTATTAAGAGATCAAGTAACAATCATAAAAACACCAGAAAATTTATAATTTACACTTTCTATTACTCAAAGATCTTGAAGTCACTACTTTTAGAGCTCATAATTGAAAAATTAATTTCAAATATTTTACAAATTCCAAGTAGAGCTTGTTGAGTTATAATGACTCTCAAAATAGATATTATGAAAGAGAGAAGCAACTCATTCTTGCATCAGCAACAAAAACTATCTAATAGTTATTTCTTTTTATTTTGATAGATTAGTGAAACATCTTGACTTACAAGATTAAGAAGTTGCTATCAAAACTTAATTTCATAAATACTAAACATTTAACTTTTATTTCTCAATAGTATATGTAAAATATATGTTCATATATTCAACAATAATAGTGAGTATAGTATATAAATTAACTAATTTAATGTTAAGATCTAAAACAATAACCACACAATGTAACATAGGAATACTATCATAACCATGATACCTATTAAATTTTGTCTATGTTGTTTTTACTATTGACTTAAATAAGTCATTATTCCTATATATCACTAATAATAAAGAAATAAATATTACTTAAGAAAAAACTAAATAATATATTACATAATAAATATCATGTAACAAACCAATTACATCATAAAAATATTTATAAAATTTCAACTATTTCTTTAGTAATAAAACCAAACAATATCATTTAATAATATTTTTTTTGATATATTATAAAATATTAGAATAATATTTTTATATGCTACAATATTTTTAAAAAATTATTTATCCAAATCAAAACATTAAGATTATTTTTTTATTCTTCCCTCCTCAACCCATCTCATATTATCCCTCGACTCTCCATATATAGATCTTGGGTCTCCATATTAGAGAAAGTAAAGTCCCCATCCAAATTTTTATTACATGTATGTAATGATATTTTTATGTACTATAATATGAGTAAGTATCTATCTAACGAATACCCAGAATCACGAATTGATAACTTTGAGAATCAAACTCGTCTTCTGAGAGTTAGGCAGTCTTTACCATTTGTCAATTATTATTACATTCATTTAATAATAATTTATTATTTTCAAACATAGTAATCCATTTTTTGATAAATAAATAATAAATATTATTAATTACAGTATATTATATATCATAATAAAATAAAATATTATGAAAGTAAATAAAAATTATACAAATTAATTATAAAAATTAATAATAAAATATAAAAATAAATTATAAATAAAATAAATAAATAAATAAAATATATCAATCATCATCTAGATCATGTTCATCAATAACCACACTATCAAAGTGATTGATAAAACCACTTTGATAGTTTTGAGAATATTATTTTGCATCAGTAATTATGGCCACACAAACATTTTTTTTATCTTCACATGAATCTATTTCATGTTTCATTTGTCTATTAATTACTCGTTATTATCATCACTATTTATCAAAAAAAAAAATCAATGATATTACATTCATTAAATTTTTTTCTCAATGCTCAATTATAATCAATGTATATTAAATCATTCAAATATTTATAACATTTTTTTCTCCAATTGATATGAATGTATAAAAATTTAGAAAATTATAAGTAATATTATTGTCAATATTAAAATACTTGTAATTTTTTATATAAATTTATCACTAATATTTTCAAATATGTTCTTAAATATGTTTATCACTAATAGTTTCAAATGTGTTCAACATTCTCACATTATAAAATGCCACATATATGCTTCAACATATCCATTACAAATCTTTGCAAAACTAAAATTGAAGCTCTAATCCTTTCCACCAATAAGATATTTTTATGTTCATATTTATCTCATATCGTACTTTAATTACAAAATATACACATTGAATTATCTTGTTTTTATTTTATTGTAAACTAGAGTGCACATGATGTATGAGGGATGTTCTAATTATAAATAAAAGATATCAAACATAAAAATTAAACATTAATATTTTTCATAATCACAAATATTCAAAACTCAAACAAAATAATATAATTTTAATAATAAACATATAAATTCTAAGATAATAAATATATTATTTATAATTTTCTAAAAGATATCTTTAAGAATAATATAATTTATGAGAGAGAGCTCTGAGAATTATTAATTTGTGAGGGAGAACAATATTGAAAATAATATGTTTTGTGAAGATTAACTAAGAGAAGGCATTAGAAATGATGAGATTTTGCCCGGGCCTTGTAAAGTATGAGCTTTAATAACTATGATCACTAACTATCTAATCATTACCACTGCAATCATCATTGTTTGCCACAAGTATCACCATCACTAGAATATATTAGTATCTCTTGGACTACAATTTTATTATAAATATTTTTTTTGAGTATTTGATATGTTTTATAAGAAGTCATTTTGGTATTGGGGGGGGGGGAGGTGCTCACAAAAGTATCGCTTCAACCAATTGTATACTCTAAATATAAAAATTGGGCAAATTTATCGCCCAAATAACTTGTGTAAGAAGAAAAGTTGTGTCCATGAGATGGACCGACTAGAAAAATTATATGTTTTATTATCTATGCTGTATCGGGAGGAAAATACTGGACCAGGCTAATTTAACATTGTTTACTACTTCAGCTTGTGTTTGTTACCTCAAATTAATATATTTTAAGCATAGTGATGGCTAAAAAGAAATTGGAGCTAACATGATAATTATTAATCATTAGAAGTCAAACAATTTCTAAGTCTTGTAAGCCTCGTTAATGTGGATTTAATTTCTAAGTCGGCCTCTTGCTGGAAACAACAATTGATGAGAGTGGGATAAAATTGATTACCATCTTTTAAGTTTTAACATATTTGAAACTATCTCTCACCTACTTGAATGTAGGCTTTTTAAAAATTAAGATGGACAAGCTACTATATTGATCACTTTCATGTAATACTACCTATAAAGACATATCTAACTTTGGCTATTAGACATGGAGATCAATTTAATGGGAGATTTACTTTCATTCAATAAGGATAAAACTGAAATTCTAAAAAGATGAACTTTTGGTGAGATTTTTTTATTGGAGCAGAAATTCAATAGATTATGATCCATACTCAAGCTCAATTTGCTTGTCATTTTGTAGTGATGGCAAGAGCTTTTTCTTTAGCTTTCGCTGATAAATGGAAAAAAGGTATGAGAGACATTTTACTAGGCCAAGCATAACCAGTTTAGGCCACAGCCAGGCAGATCCGTGCTGGGTCATGCAGGCCATGCTTGTTTTGGGGCAAAGTAAATGGCAACCTGAATTGAATATACACAGTTATAATATTTTTTAAATTTTAATTTTATATTTATACAAAATAAAAATAAAATCATTCAAAATAAAAAAAATAATTAATAAACATAATATTAAATGATACATAATATAACATGAAGTATAACCAGCAAAAATCCAAAAACAAACAAAATATCATATCAGATAAAAAAAAATCCAAAATAACACATTTTAAGTGATCATCAACAATTTGTGTCTGAAGTATAGTTGTGCAGATGCAGATGCATATCATCATCATCATATATACATCTGAATATATAATTAGTGGTGACCGTAGTATCATCGATCTCGATGTCATATGAGTTAATCCACACGTACCTCTTATTTTATCCTAAATATCTAATTTCAAATATTCCTAGTCTTTCATGAATATAAGTATCTTTATAATATTTGATCATAGTCTCAATTTTCTATTTGAAATAATACTAATTTTCATAAAAAAAATAAATAAACTTTAATTTTATGCTAGACACCAAAGAGAGAGATCATTTAATCATATATCATCTTAAATAACATGGGACAAGTAAATTAGTATTAATTTTATAAACTCAACATATCTAAATTCTTATTATTATAATTATGTGAAATGATAGAATAATAATCAATATCTAAGCACTAAGAGAACTAGCTCATATTCGATGAAACACATTGTGATTTTTTCCTAGCTAGATTATTGTCTCCAAATATGTGTCAATGTCAATACTCGGAGACAAATTAACCCTATAATACATATAGTCAAACAATATAGATTTATAATGAAAAACCAAAAGTTTATATACTTGATTTCAATCTCAACAATCATGTCCCAGAATATAGAATATCATCACTAGCTAAATACACTATTAATATCATATAAGCACGTGAGTACAATACAAATGATAGAAGTATGTAAAAAAACATATTTATCGTATCATTAAAAATTTTTATAATTTTCATAAATAAAATTCTTATCTCAATCTAATCATCAATAATAAATTTATCACTCATACTATTAATGTAATCAAATATTACATATTGATAACCAACACATGACCCTTATATAAGATAAGTATAATTTTAATCATATCTCACAACCATTTGGATTTTTTTTCTTTTTAAGCTATACAAACAAACAGAGACTATTAAATTTTGTTGTTTATTATGCATCTTAAAGTATTTTAATGAATTTCTTATTTTTTTCAAAAATAAAGAAGACAAATTTTTTTATTACTTATACTATTAGGTTAATTATGTGACATATATACCTAACATAAAAAATATCATCTAGAAATTTATCTCTAATAGTTCAAACAAACATAATTATAATCAATTTGTTCATGTCTTATTTTCCAAATTCAATAAACTAAACTTGATTCAACTTCAAATTCTCATCACTCAATTTTGGTTCGAGGCAAACCAAATTGTTTATCATTTTTGCCTAGTTTTATGTTTTTAGGCATTTAATTTGTTTGAGACAATTAGAGAAAACCTAATTTTGAACTCAGATCTTCAGGCAAGTTGTCCTTATTATTATATCTACTCAAATTTATTATTATTATACTCATTTTTTTCATTTATTATTAAATTTCAAATTTAATCGATAATAATAATATTTTAAATTTTAATTAAAAATTATGTACTATCACTACAATGCACCATGTAATTTATTTGCGTAGTAACCTATGCCCTGTAATTATATTCTACTTTCACCAACTCTTTTCTTTTCAAAATTTGTTAGATTAACCAACTAGCAGCATAAATACTTAACAAAGAAAAATAAAAATCATATATGGGCACTGAAGCCTAAACTTAAATAGAAAAAACAGAAAAAAAAATAAAAAAATAAAAAATAAAATAATATATTTCAAAAATTTCATTTTATTTATAAAATTTTTTATATTAAAATCAAAGTTTTCAAAGGCGAAAGCGTAAGGTGAGACTTTTTGTATTTGTAAGGCGAGGCGTAAGCCTCGAGGCGTTGAGGCGTAAGCTTTTTGAACCACACAATATATAATTAATTAATATTTTAAAATATATAAAATAAAAATAAATAACATAACATAAATAAAAACATGAAAACAATTCATTAGGATTATTTTGTAAAAACATAACAAGTCATGAAATAAGAGTAGAATAAATTATTTAATTTAAATCATCCTCTTCAAGGTCATCATCATCCTCATCCAATGTATCAAAAGTAGGAAATGTCACTATCATGAACCTCATTTCATGTAATCTTCATCTTCATCAATTAGTATCAAATTGAACTCCTTCTCTTTGCTTTTGCCTCCACTTGTACCTAGTATAAATTATTAATGAGGTGTAAATATTATAAGTTTTTTTATTAAATTAATCAAATTTATGACTTCAATTTTTGAGTACTTACTTGTTACTCATTATAACAATATGCTAAAGTTGTTTAATTGACTAAAAAATAACAAGACATAATTGAAAGGAATTTAAAAATGAAATCAGAATTTAATTGGTTTAAATTTAAAAAGTCAATATTTTTTTAGAGCAATTTAAAATGAATTAAGAATTTAATTCGTTTAAATTTTAAAAAGTCAATATTTTTTTTAGAGGAATTTAAAAAAAAAATCGGAAGGATATTAAGGCTGTTGTGAATTTTTTTTTTAAAAGATGATGATAAGCTGAAGCTCCAATTACCTTAAATAAAAAAAAATTAAGAATAAAAGAGATGGGATGAATCTCTTTTAAATTATTTAACAAAAAAAATAGAAGGGGGGGTGGCAATCGGAATTTCGAAGGGGGGGTGGGTGGAATCGGGATTTCGAAGGGGGGAGGATCGGGATTTCGAAGAAGGAGGATCGGGAGGTCGCCAAGGGGGGGAGGAATCGGGAGGTCGCCGAGGGGGGGAGGAATCGGGAGAGAAGACATACCTGGAAATCGGGATTTCGTGCATAATGGTCGCCGCTTAAGGTAGGGTTTCGGGTTTGAGCTTTTTCTACTTTTCTCCCCAATCAGTTTCGAGCTTTCGATTTAGTTTGAGAAAGGTTTTGATTTAGTATCATTTCATGTGTTACGCTTTTCTTCCGACGCCTCAACGCATTTTTCCGCCGCCTCGCCCTGAGGTGCGCATCAAGGCGCGCCTGGAAACCGCTTAATACAGTGATTAAAATAATATATTTTAAATTTTTAAATTTTTTAATTTTATAAGAGCAAAAATCATACCAGCCATCAATTTATGTCTGTAGCCATTGGAAACAAATCAAAACGGCTATAATATTACAAAAGAAATAGTTTTCTTTTACTAGACACTTAAAGCAAAAGGTCGCATCTATCACTTTCAATCACAAAGCTCATTAAAGTGAAAATATTAGTGTGACAACAAAACTAAATTGTTAATTAATAAAAAAATTGGGTCAGGTTGCACCTATCATGATGTTGATGTACACAATTTTATATTTATATAAATATAAATAAAAATCACTCAAATAAAAAAATAATTCGTAAGCATAATATCATAATGATACATGAAAATATCAAACAAAATATTATATCGTATAAAAAAAATCAATCCAAAATAACATGCATCTCGAATCATCATCATCAATCTGTATCTATCGTCTAGTAGTTTTTCACTATAGATGCAAATCATTATCGTCATATATACATCTGAATGTATCACAAATAGTGACATCAATATCATCTATCGTGATGTCTCATAAGTCATCAATCCACAATCAACTCTCACTTTATCATAAATGTACAACCTCAAATTTTCTCAGTCTTTCATGCATGTAAGTGTATTTATAATATCTGACACAATCTCGATTCTTCTATCTAAAATAATATTATTTGTTACAAAAAAAAATAAAATTCAATTCAATGATAAACACCAAAGAAAGAGTTGATTGGTCATATGTCTCTTCGATAGCAAGTGACAGATAATTCATATGATTTATATCAATTCAAATATTCAAATTTGTATTAATCATGTGAAATTATAGAGCATGATCAATATCGTAGTCCTTAGACATTTCGCTCCTATCCAAGAGATCACCTCATCATTTGACCCTAATAACATAATAAAAAAGTTATTACCAGTAAATTCGATATCTATTAACCATACTTAAAATTTTCACTACAATAAAGAGATTAAATATGTCATATCATACTGGCATAACTTATTTCAATAAAGAATAGTCAAGCCACCTTGTAGTGGTCGAGCACAAGATGAGAACCACAATAGTGGCCCAACATAACATAGTGGACTACAATGTTGGGTCGTATCAGTCATGGTGCAGTCGTGCAATTCGAGCCTATTCATAGATTCATTTTTCGACAAATTTTTGGTCGTTGGGCTAAAATTTTAAATTTGAATAAAATATTAAATTTTTTACCCATTTAAAATTGTTAATTTTTATTTACTATTTCATTAATTATTAAAAAAAATAACAATATTAAACTTAAAATTAAAAAAATTAAAATAAAAAAAATATGATATTTTGGCAATGGAATTCTGCTTCCACAATCTGCATTCACAAATCACATATCACAAATGTGACTTGATATCGTGTTGGTTCATCTCAAAAAAAAATATATAAAATTCATTTTATTTCAATAATAAAACAAAAGCAAAAGAAGAAAAATATATAAATTATAATGAAAAAAATAACAAAAATAAAATTAATAATAAGTATAATCCAATATATTAATAGTATATAAATCATAATGAAATAAAAAAATTACAAAAATAAATAAATACTTATATAGTATTACTATCACATGAACAAGAATTACCAATCGATGTTTGTAGTATAGTAGAACAAATACAAATCATCATCATGAAATATTTAAAGATATCACTAGGATCCTCCATATCTTCGATCTTCATGTATCATTAATCATCATTCACAATCATCTCTTACATCTTATTTAGAATACTTAACCTTAATCTTTTTAATCCATGTATGTAAGTACCTCTATGATAGCTAATCACAATCTTGATCAATTATATGAAATAATGTTGATTACCACAAAAAATAGACTCTAATATTAATCTAGATATCGAAAGAATCAATAGATCACGTATCACCTTAATAATATAAGATAAATAAGTTTATATGATTTCTATCACAATTAAAATATTTTAATTCTTATTTTATCATATAGTAAAATAAAAAATACATGTTCGTATTGAAAATAAATATATATATTTTATTTCTTTCACCTTAATCCTAAGATCCATACAAGTAACTAAACAATAAGTTTTGAAATAAAAAATTATTACTTAATATTCATCTCTATACTCATGATACTAAATACAAATGACTTTTATACTTGCTAAACATGCTACATATTATTGTATATGCACATGAGTACAATAAAATAGTGAGAGTCTACACAAAAGAATACATGTTCATAATCTGAATTATCAATAATAGTTGGTTTCACTTACTATTGACATAGTTAGATATCACATATTAATAGCAAAAATATAACTTTAATATAAGATAGGTATAATTCTAATGGTATTTCATATCCATTTAAATTTTTTTAGGCCCATTGGCAAATAGAGGACTACTAAACTCATTTTGTTTGCTAGGTGAACTAAGATATTTTAGTAAATTTCTTATTTTCCTAAAAAGTGAGAAGTAATTTTTATTCTTGTTTGTACTATTCTATTATTTACATGACACGTGCACCTAACGTGAAATATTTCACTTAATAGTTCATCTTTAATAGTCCTAACAAATATACTAATAATTATTTTATTATTAGAAGCATAATCAAAATATTAAATATTTTATTTTAAATTTTATATTTTTTAAATAATCTATATCACTCATATATGATAATACTATCATGAGAATAAAAATTTCAAAAAATTTTACAATTTTTTATATTAAATTTTCTATTTGAATCTAAATAATGAGCGATACGTCAAATAATAATATATCGACATGACTAATTCATATATAAGACGCCAATATTACTACTAAATTTCCTAAATTCAATAATTATTAATTAAATGAAATAATGAATACCCATAATTCTCTAAAAATATAATCAAAAAAACATGATTATAATCAGTTTGATCATATCTTCCTCTTAAAATCATTATGATATATGAAAGATATCAACAAAACTAAATTAGAACTAGCTAAAAAAACTCTACTTGCTCAGTTGAATTTGTCTCAGATCTAATACATTAAATTTTTTGATACATGATCAGCATGCCTTTTTAAGTGACTAATCTCACAGGCACTCCTACATATATATATATATATATTAATAATATATACATTATATTACTTCTTCTTCGACACCCTTAAAATTTTTATTTTTTTTTATTTTAGAGTATATTTAATTATTGATATTCACCTAATTTTTATTTTTTAGGTGACAAATAAATTTGAGTCGAACGTATTAGAAAAAACATAATTTCGGACTTTGACCTTACAATGTAAATATCATTATAATCTACATCAACTTTGAATTTATTATATCTTTTTAATATTTGTATCTATTAAATAGATTATGAACTAAACAAATTTACATCTCAAAAAATGAAAAAAAAATGCACCATAATTAGTTTTTTGTAAAATCTACACTACTTCTAAAATTTAACCTCAAAGCAAGTTGCACATCCACACCAACATGTGTGCCATATGCATAAGCATAAGCCATAAACTTTTTTTTTAAATTTTTTTTATTTGACCAGAATTACAACAACCATCAGATTCTGGTCAGTAACCATTGAATTTAATTCAAAGTCTACAGTATAAAACAAAACAAACCCAAAAAAAAATTCCAACAGAGAACCCCAGGCAACGCTTGTTGCTATCTCTTGAAGACCCTTGATCCGATAGCCCCTTGAGAACCAAATTAAAGACTTAAATTCATATATCAGCAATCATTTTAAACCCCTAATTTGACACAATTATGCTTTAATCCCCTCGCACAAAATCTTTATCAATACCACACTAATTAGGAATCTCAAGTTTATTATGTATATATTCATAATAATTATAAATTTAGGATATTTTAATTGTGAAATATTTATGTATGCATATTAATGGGTATAAACATTAATTAAAATAAAAATTTAGAATTTCACACCAATACATTTATACATGTTAGTCAGGGTAAATGATGCGACAAGTCATAAGTCAAACTTATGTGAATAGAGTCGAAGGAAATGATAGCCCTTCTATTCTCACATCGTGAAATGAATTTATATGTGCAAATCCTAAATTTATATAAATTTATTTGATACAAGTATCACACTAACAAAACCAAAAAAATAAATAAAATTATAATCATTTCATTATGCATAATCTAGAAAAAATAACCTTCAAATAATATGTGATTATGTAGAGCATCTAACCTAGAAATTTTATGATAATATGAAAATCATGTATTAACTACGATAAATGATAACAAGTAATGAGACAAAAATTAAAAAAAACATGTTTAGTAAAATAATAATAGTCATGCCAACATCTTCTCTTGAATGACTTCAATATATGAAATCATTAAAAAATATATATTAATTGAAACAAATATAAGACTTATAACAATGAATGCTCAAAAATAATTAACACTATATGATTTTACATTTTTATGAAAATTAAGATCAAAAAATACAAATGCATACCGAAATAAATATAAAAAATAATTAACATATTATCTAAAAGAATAAAAATATGAATGGCTCACAAATATTATAAATATGATTTCGATTGTGAAATACTGAAGGCATAATTATTAAAAAATCATCCTAAATAATAACAATTCAAGGTTTGACAGCCACATTATATGGCAATGGGGCAAATGAGAAATGTATATCATCATACCATTTATCTAAAAATCAATCAAATCATCTCAAAAATAAAAAAAATTCATCATGCACAAAAAAATAAATCACCCAAGAGTCTGTGTATCAATCCAAGACTCAAAATTATTTTCTCAACTTTAACAACAATTAATTCATGATTATTTGATCAAATTACTTATATAATTCATGTAAATCAAGATCCAGACTTATGTTTACTTTACTACTTATGATTCATATAATTACAAAATTCTATTAGACAATATTAATCACCCAACAAACTTTTAGTATCATATTGCAATAAACAAATTTTGATAATGTAACCAAGTAATAACCTCAATAAATATTTTTTTTCCTAAAAAATTTACACTATCTAGAGTCAACCTGATATATAATAATTGATAAATATGATAACTTCGTAGGAGTATAAGCATATTGTGAACCAACAATTTTATATATAATTGCAAAATAAGTTTCCCATTGATGGCTCAAGTGAAAGTGAAACTAAAAAAAAGTCCAAATATGTCTTTTACTCTTTTATTCTTTATTAGATTGCTAAAAAAGAAATCATATTCTAGAATTATAATACTTGCACTCATTAATAATCATTCGGATAATAATAAAAAATATTTATATACTTTTCAAGAACTAAAATAACCAACAAAAATGCATCTCAAAGCTCTAGATAATATCATATCTCATCATTATGAGTGATACTAAACTAAAGCAAGTATTCTTAAAAATTTTGAGAAATAAATTACATAATTTTTCACAAATATACATAATCTTAAAAGACAATGATAAATGACAAAAATATATAAATTATTGAAAAAAAAAAATTTTGATTAGTATGTCTACAAAAATACATTATAACACTCTTACTAAAGAAGAGTATGTCAGATTATCTTAATTACATTATTTTTTTTTCTTTCTACAATATTATTTGAGTGTGTCAATACAAAAAATCAAGTGTTCGAATTTGAGATTAGTAAAATAAATATTAAATTTTTATACATATATTCTAATATATTATTATTTCATATTTTAATATTTTATTAAATTAATTTTTATTAATTATTAAATATCTTTAAAAAAATGTGAATTAGAGCAAAAAAAATACATAAACTCCAAAATAATTTCTAACTAAGATAATTCACATTATGGTGTAATGACTCCCCAAATTTTTAGTAATTTTTATTAACTAATTTTTATTTTGGTCAATTATGAGTGAAAAATCAAATATATAAATATAATTAATCAATAATACTCAAATTTTAGTAGGATATGTTACCATAAAAAAGAAAACATAAAATCCACTTATTTGAATTCCAAAAAGAAACTTTTTGAAGTATTTTGATTATACTAATAAAAATTAGTAAAAAAAAATATAATCAAAAATAAATTAACTAAAAATAAAACTCACAAAAAAAAAATTAACAAAATAATGAAGAATAAATAAATTAAATGATCCAATGCCTTTTCAAAAATTTTCATTAACACTCATTATACTCAATATGATTATTAGCTCCTAAGTCATTAATCCAAGAGTTTAAAGTGAAGGAATAAATCATCAGAATTGTAGTACCTAAAAATAAAGAATAATTTGTTGTTACCCTATTAAAACAAAATCTCAAATATCCACCTTCAAGAGTGTCTCTCAATCTTCCTTGTATAAATTGAAATGATAGTTGATGTAACTCTAGTAGAATGAAAAACTTTCTATCACCAAGATCTGGTCACAAAATATCATGAAATAATCTAATTGTGAATATAAAAAATGTCAAAAGATTGCTTTAGCTTTGTTACTCCCTTTAATACGTCAATCTCAACTCGAAAAAACATATTTATGCAAGACATAAAATGCATTAAGATGCAAACATTTTTTAGAACATTGAGACACTATACAATTAAATTTTGAGGTTCACTCAACCTAATTTATATAAAAATTATTATTTTATAAAATACTATTTATAATTTTATCAATTAATAAAATATAAGTAAATAAAATAAATCAAAATTAAAAATAAAATATTATTATTATTTACTAACATTACAAAAATTTAAAATTTTAAAACAAAATAATAAAATGTTAATAATTTAGTGTGTGTGTGTGTGTGTGTGTGTACATGTGTGTGTAGATGTATGTATAGATGTGAATATAAATATGCATACATATATTTACATATATATTAGAAATGTCAATTGAACTAAGTTGTCTAGTCAAGACTCACAGCACAATTCAATCATGCCGAGCATGGCACGACATGATTTAGAATTATATTGTGGGCACTTCTGTGGCACGGCTAAGGCCGTGCTAGGCCAAAATTTTTGGCATGGAAGGTGGGCTCAAAACAACTCTAAACTCATGCCAATGGGTGATGCCTTGCTCCCCCATTTTAAAACTATGCCGACAATTGATATGATACGATTCATGATAAATACTATGTCATACCTCTACATGAAACAGTGGCCCAGGTGAGACTAGGTGTCAACCAGGCCGGCCCAGCCCGGCACGAGGCACGGCACAGTTCGGCCGTGCCAGGGCCGGCCCGGCCCAGGAAAATCCCATGCCCGTGTAAGGCACGTCTCGTGCCTTGCCAAGGCCAACCGGGCCTCGTGCCGTGCCTGACCCGGCACGGTTCGGTGGCCCGTGGCATTGCACACCGGCACGGGCACACCCGCATCATTATCCCCTTCGCCCTTCCAGCAAAAAAGACCGAGGGCCGAGTCCAATCAGACCCGGCCCGCGGTCCCCCGAGCCGACCCGATTCCCCCCCCCCCCCAATGGGCAGAAAAAAAAATTTAAATTGTAGCCATTGAATCTCGCCTCCAACGACTAAAAAATAGAATCCAAGGGCCCTCATGATTCTGTCCCCTAAAAAATTAAAAAAAAAACAAAAAAATAACTTTTTTTAAAATATTATTTTCTATAATCTATAAATTCCACCCCCTCTCTATAACATGTATGTTTTTCATAAATATTTTTTCTCTCAAATCTCACATTTTCTCTCTCAAAAATCTTGCGTCTCTCTCTTGGGACTCGAGAAGTCGGGATTTCATCATTTGACTTGGCTTTTTGAGAATCTCAACTTGGGTTTTAAATTTTGAGTTAGACTGTGGTGCACCGTGCACGTGATCGACTTCACTGCTTAACCGGATAATTTATTTTAAGTTTTTTTTACTCTCTCTCTCTCTCTAGACCTAAAATAGATACATTTTAAATATATTCTCTTCCTCTGGTCTCTAAATAAGTGTCCTGATTAAAAAAATCCTAAAAATGATAAATACTAATGAAACATATTTAAATTTAGAAAATAAAAATATTACACAAAGATCTGAGGCTGCTGAAACTTTGATTTCTCCAGTCGTCTAAGCCCAAACTTCTAAAAAACAAAAAACTAGGAGAATTTCTATAGTTTAGACTCATTTTAATATAATAAGACAAAAAAATATTATGGATGAGAAAGAAGAAATGACACAATGTAAATTGTATGAGACTTTTAAATGTAAAAATTCATTTGGGACTGGGCACCTTAAGAGGCATGCTGAATTATGCACAAAAAAATATAGTCCATTAAATCCTAGGCAAACCCAACTTGGCACGATATTTTTTGAGACTGAATCGAGTTCAGTCTCAAAGTTTACTCCCTTCATATACTCCAGCGAGTTGGATAGGGATGGCATGACCAGACTTATCACATTGATGAGTCTTCCGATCAGATTTTCAGAAAATCCAAGGGTAGTGTGCATCATGCAGACATATTTTCAGTCTGCTTATCGTAGGATTCCTAGATCCACATCTAGGAATAACATACTAAAATTATATAAGTTGGAAAAACAAAAAATAATTAATAAATTTATGGCATATAGTGAAGTGATGTCCGTGACGTCCGATATCTGGACAAGTCACTATAAATCATCTTATACATATCTTACCAGCAACTATATAGATTCTAACTGGACAATGAATAAAAAAATTATAAGATTCTCTGAAATCTTTCATCCTCATGATGGTCCGGCTATTTTTGAGTGTATGATAAAAATCTTTAGGGAATATAAAATTCAAAATAAAATTTTTAGTGTCAGATTTGATAACGCATCTAATAATGGAGTAGCGATTAATATGTTTGTTAGGAATATTAGAGACGTACCATTATGAGAGATCTTTCATGTCAGATATATGTCACGTGATTAACCTGATTGTTCAAGCGGTATGAAAGTCTGTTCCTCCGCGTTGGATAATATACGTATGCCACTAAACTATATTCGCACTCCTCACAGACAATAGAGTTTGGTAGTCTCTATTTATCTGCGAATCTTAAGAAGAAGAAATTTCAATCGGATGTGAGATATTATTGGAATAACAAATACATGATGTTAGAATCATATATTAAATACAAACCGTGATATCCGACTATGTCAATAATAAAGTGACGAACTTATTATGACGACACTGACTAGGCTTCAGGAATTTCATTTATGAAATTCCTGAAGATTTTTTATGACAGGACGAACATATGTTCGTCAGGTTTATATGCCCACGACTTGCATTGCACTCCGATACATATGCAACATTAGTAGCATGTTTAGAAAATATCGAGCAGACCCGACACTTAGCCATATGGTTGCAGAGAGGGAAACCAAGTACTTGAAGTACTGGTCCACCGTTTTATCTCTTTATTGTCTCACTGCATGCATGGACCCTAGGATTAAGGTGAAAGGAGTAGAAAACACTCTGACTTATATTTTCTCGTGCATGAACCTGGAAGAGCCCCTAAATGGTTCATTCACGAGAAGTTGACTGACCTGTTCACATACTATGATACTAGGTATGGTGGTGGTGGTGTTGAGACTGTGATTACGGGCATGGATACCTTATTCGGAGATGACGATTTTTTCATTCAGCTAGCGAGGGGGAAACGTAGGGGCGGACCATCACATAGGAGCATGCTTTCTCGGTACTTAGATACCAA
This sequence comes from Sapria himalayana, assembly GCA_029783825.1. Taxonomy (NCBI): domain Eukaryota; kingdom Viridiplantae; phylum Streptophyta; class Magnoliopsida; order Malpighiales; family Rafflesiaceae; genus Sapria; species Sapria himalayana. Next base: position 56,949 of record JAREIK010003544.1, read on the forward strand.
TTACTGTTCAATCCTATCACATTCTGATACTAAGAATCTTAATATATTACAGTAGTGATAATCATAATAATCTACCTTTCCCGTGCTATCTAGGATGGCACGGGATCTACTGACTCCTCCAGTGTCGAGCATAGTATCGGAGTCTATTTTTTCTGTTGTAGTGAACATAATTTCGGATAGGAGATCGAGATTACGTCCAGATATTATTGAGGCATTAGCTTGTTTGAAGGATTCGGAGGATTCAAGGTTTAGCATCCATGATCATGCTGGAACTGGGACTGAGATAAGGATTGCAGCCGCATCCACAGCGATAGCGGTGGAGTTGATTGCTGATGATGATGATCCATATGATACTGATCTTGATGTTCCGGCTGATGATGCTAATGATATGCCGATTGACAATTAATAATGATCTACTGTTTTTTGATTTCGATGTTTTATTTTTTATTGATTGTACGCTTTATTTATACGTTAAGTGAAACTTTAATTTATGGAGCTCTACTATCAAGATATAATATGGTACTCAAACATAGTCATAGTAAATACTTATGTAGGGTGGATGGAAAGTCAATATTTTTTATGGAGGGAAAGTAATTGCTAAGGATGAGCAATTAATTTAGTTTGAGAATTTGTTTGGTATGCCAAATACCAAATATTACTAGTATTTTTGGTGATTATGTATGATGTGTTTCTATAGAAAATAACTTTAAATAGAATCATTTCACTAAATAAAATTTTGATGGATAATGACAAATAGTAATGAAATTGGATACTTTTTGTATGAAATTTTGGACTTGGTAGATTTTTGAGTAGGAGAGTGAAAAATCATGCAAGTCATAATATTTCTTGTGTTATAACTTTGGTATACCTCATTGAGATTATATGCTAAATCTAGCATAAATTCTTTTGAAGCTCTACACAAATAGTCATGATAATCTTTATATACTATGGCACTACCACATTGTTGACATTATTATTTAATTATGTAACATATTATTTTTGGCTGTGAAACATTCTTAGAGTTGAAGCTAAACTAGCTCATGATATTTTTATGGTTGTGATACTAATTTTGTCATAGTAGCCAAGTACCCTAATAGTGCTATAAGTAGTAGTGTCTTTTAGTGCCATAGTTTTCTCATTATAGAGATACCAAGACTAAGGAAAAATTTATGTCAATTTTTTAGTGTCATGCTTTTTCTCTTGAGAAATGACCAAAGCTATGGCTCAATCTCAACAGAACAACTTTAGATTATAGAGATGAAATACACAAGCCAATGACATTCCCAGTTCTATGAATTTGTGTTACAAAGATGAAATGCATAGTCATGACCATCCCTAGTGCTACAACAATCTAAAGCAAGAAATAGACAAAAGCTATGGCTCATTTCTAGTAAATGTGACTTTTTGTTACAGATACAAAAGCCAAAGCCATGACATTCCTCAGTTCCACAACTTCCCTCTTAAAAAGTACACCAAGCCATTCGAGTATAAAATATATAATGAGGGAAAAATAAAATGAATTCGAGGGTATGATAAAATGATGAAAAGCTAGGCACAAGTTTGCCCAAACCTATGAAAGACCCAAGAGCAAAAAAGTGACACAAAGTACAAGTATAAACCCTAAGGGAGCATGAATTTCAACTCTCACATAGGATCAAATCTAAGGCACACAAATGAGAATGGTTGGTTTAAAATTTAATTCCTAGATACTCTTAAGAGCTATCATTAGGTGCTCAAAATTCCATTAGATCTATTTCGAATTATCTCATATAAAATTCTTCAAAATATTAAGCAAAATTGAGATCTAAGGTTGATATATTTTATTTGTGTGATTGATGCATAATTAATGAATTTTTATGTTTGGATTTTATTATAGTTTAGATATTAATGAATATAGTGTTTATATAAAAATAAAATTATGATTTAGTTTTGGTGGATTTGTGTATGTTATCATAGTAAATGGTGATAGGCAAGCCATGAAGCACACTCACACATAAAAATAGGAAAGAACTAACATTCCTTCTGATCTTGAATCTTCTATACATTTACTCCTTTTAGTAACTTCATTATCTACCAATAATAATTTTTTGAATATGCAACTCATATCCTCCTTCCACCAATATCTTAAAGAAACAAAATAATATTAATAATTACATTTTTGTCTTCAACTTCATAAGTATCATACATAATAATTAACATATTCTTTTTATGAATCTCACATATATAAAATATACAACAAAATTTGACTCACGAGTCTGGCACCACCATATGGGTCACCTTACTTGTGTGTGCCACATGAGTTATATCTATCACTATCTACCATAGCCAACAATTAACTCCCACATTATGGTGCAAACTATTAGATTAGATGTTTTGTTTAATCCCTACTTTACTCAAGTTATTTCTTCTGGAAAATGCAGAATGGATTGATCATAAATATGTGTGTGTGTTCAACATTGAGTTCCATACTTGTGATGATTAAACTTACTTCAAATTAAAGTTTTCATATGTAGAATTATGTCAAGTGTTAAGATTAGTAGGATTACCACTTCCTTGTTATCATAATATGTGAGTATGTCTCATGGCATACCTATAACCTATGTTGCACGGACACGGATACGGACACGCGGATACGACACGGCAGGATACGGGGACACGGCAAATTTCAAAAAACTAGGATACGGATACGGCTAGGACACGGCATGAAAAAAAAATTAAATATAAATATTTAACATTAACAGAAATTTAAATAAATAAATAAAATGCTCAAACTTTATTTTTACAAACATTCAAACACAAACATAAGAAATATTAAAACAAAAGATTCACATTTTCTTATGAATCAAACAAAATAGCTTCCAGTTCAGGTTCATCAAGAGAAAGATCTGCAATCTCGAGAATTCCAGCATTTTCAATATCCATTGATTCAAAACCATCACCTCCAATGTCCCACATTTTAGATTCGCCTTCATTATAGTTTGGAGATCTCCTTGACAGAAGTCGAAGATTGTTATGGATATAAACTAAGTCTTCAGCTCTTTGTGGTGTCAACTTGTTTCTCTTCATGGAGTGAATAAAATTATAAGTGCTCCAATTTCTTTCACAACATGAGGATGAACAAGGTTGTCCTAACAATTTTAATGCAATAGATTGAAGCATCAGTGCAGCAGTTCCATGAACAACCCACCATTTAATAGGACTCATATACCACCTGTCTTTTATGGAATCACTACTAGAAAAATCTTCAAAAAATGCCAAAAATATAGCATACTCGTCATTTGCTCTTCTCCTTTCACCTTCATTAGAAAAATATCTCTCAAAACATTTTTTCTTTCTCTTACTATTTCTAAATCTCGATGTGGTGGAACACGATCACCAGACTCTGCAAGCCATTGTTGACTATAATACCTGCAAGTTATGTTATAACATTAGTTATAAAATATTAAAATCATAGAATATCATTTATATTAAAATTATCATAATCTATAATTTAAACTCGTAAGATTACCTTGAATTTAAGGAATGAGCAAGAGAATGTAAGGTGTGTGACTTTTATTCCATCTTTCCACCAGGATATCATTCACAATATAAAAAAACCTATAGGTTAAAATACATAGCAAATCATATAAGTTCAATTATAATTAAAACTTAAACTTTCAATCAAAATAATAAAAATTAAAAATTAAATTAAAAGTATACCTTGAATTATCTGTGGGGCTTTTATGTTCTTTCTTAAAAATAGCTTCCTTCACTTTTTCAATCATAGAATCCCACCACTCATAAATATTGTGAAGGCAAGGTTTATCAGTGTCAGCTAATCGAAGCATCTCATAAATAGGAGTTGTAAAACTGAGGATATAATCTACATTCATCCAAAAGTCTTCATTTAGGATTTTATCCTTTACTTCTTTAGCTTTCACTAAATCATCATCTTTATACATTTCCCATTCTTCACTTATCACTAATTGCTCCAAGCCTCTTTTTATTGTTTTAAATCGTTTAATCATAACAATAGTTGAAGCAAACCGTGTATCGGCCACTGAAAGTAACTTCAGCTTGCAATGATTATTAAACATTGATAATCTCATTGCATGATTCATAATGAAATTCTTGATAAAAAAAATATAACTTGATACTTGAGCGATCCAACCACACTGTTCCATCATATCATCATATTTTGAGTTTGTTGGTGCACAAATATTCTTCAAAGCAAGATTAAGAGTATGAACCACACACGGGGTCCAAAAGATATGCCGAAATTTTGATTCCACAATGTATCCTGCTGCTTTGCAAGCTGCAGCATTATCAGTTATAACTTTAACTACCTTTTGTGGACCAATCTCTTGTATAGCATTAATCAATAAATCAGCTATAAAATGTTTGTCCTTAATCTCTCCTTCGCAGTTTATTGCTTTCAAAAACATTGGTCCACTTTCTGAGACTGCCATGATATTAATAAGTGGTCTTCTTTGAGCATCTGACCATCCATCACTACAATGCTCACTCCTTTCTCATTCCAAGTCTTCTTGATTGGTTCTAATAGATTATCAATATTATTCTTCTCCTTCTGCAATAATGTTGTTCTTAATGTATTATAGCTTGGTGGGACATAACCTGGTAGTTGACTTGTACTTTTAAAGGCACGTGCATAATAAGGATTTCTAGCTAATTGAAAAGACAACCCTCCAGAATAAAACAGCCTAGCTATCTCACTGTCAACTAATTCACGTGCACCAATTTTGAATACATTTTCAATTGATCTCATAGTTCCCTTTCTCTTTTTTAGATCAATAGGATTAGCACTAGAAGAGGAATTCTCAAAAAAAGAATCAGCAATACTTAATGTGGGTAAAGAAACTAACTTAGGATTAGATTTTTTCATTCTCTGTTCAGATTCCTCCACCATCCTTCGCATCTCAATCAAATTTTGATTTGTTACTTTAGTACATGATGCAATCCCAGCCCCTTTAATTTTTAACAAGTGAGCCTTGACTCTATAATATGATCCTCTATATATTTGTCTACAAAAATTACATTGAAAAGTAACATTTCCTCCCCCTTTTCCTTTATCTAAATTTGCATCTTTCGTGACATATTTCCATAATGGAGCATTATCATCAACATCTTGAATATTTTCTTGATTACTTGAAGGCTCAGAATTACAACTCATTTTATTATATAATTCTGCATGAAAAAAAAATTATGCATTTTAAATAATCTATATTAATTCAAAATTAATTTAATCTTATTTTTTTTTCTCCATCAATAATTTATTACATTTTTCATTATATTTTTATTATTTTCATAAAATAATAATTTATTTTAAATAAATTATATAACAAAAACTATTATACTTACATATTATATATTACTAAATATTACAATTACATAATACATACTAACAACTTAACAAGAGTATTCATATTTAAATATTCAATATTTTAATATTGCATATTATTATTATTCTTAAAATTATGTATTTAAAAATAAAATAAATTATTTATTTATTATATTTTGTATATATATTATACAAACAATAATAATTAAAATAAAAAAAATATATATTTAAGCCCTCTAACCCCTGCCCCCTCCCGTTACAGCTTCTAACTCCCTCTAACATATATTTTAAATACCGTATTTTAAAATAATTTAAAATACAATATTTTAAAATAATTTAAAATTCTGTTTTTTAAAATAATTTAAAATAAAATTAAACCTCTAAAATTCTGTTTTTTATTTTAAATACCTTTAAAATAAAATACAGTATTTTAATCTTTCCCCCCCTCCCCCGCACAGAAACTTTCCCCCCCTCCCCCGCACAGAAACTTCCCCCCCTCCCCCGCACAGAAACTTTCCCCCCCTCTCCCATACAGAAACTTTCCCCCCCTCCCGAAAACCCCTTTCCCACCCCTCCCTCCCGAAAATCCCTCCCGAAACCCCCCCACCGAACCCCCCTCCCGAAACCACCCCCCCCCCTCCCGATTTTCAATTTTCGAACTCTCCCCCTCCCGATTTTCAATTTTCGAACTCTCCCCCTCCCGATTTTTTGATTTTCGAACTCTCCGTTCCAGATATAGATTTAAATCCTTACCTTAGGTATAGTCGGCGGATCGGCGGCGTGCTCCTCACTGTCGGCGGTGTACTCCTCAATTCGATGAAGATGTAAGAGTAATTCTTAATAAATGGGGTATTTCCGACGCGTTAGACTTCAAAAATGATGTGGTTGGTAGAAGACGCGTTGGTAGGTAAAGACGCGTCGGGAGGTAAATGGATGTTCACCGGAAAACTCGTCGGATACGTCTCCGACGCGTATCCAATACGCCACGTGGCGTATCTCAGTCGGATTCGTTTCCGATACGCCACGTGGCGTATCGAACACGTATCCGACGCGTGTCCGACCCGTGTCCGCGTGTCCGACACGCGGACACGGTGCTTCCAAGCCGTGTCCGTGCAACACAGCCTATAACCATCCGCCATGGGTAGAGGTGTTCAAATTTCTAACTGGCTGCAAGTTCCTACCCCACCCGACCCTACCCTACCCGACTGAGCAGTTAACCACAAAAATCAGGTAGGAATGTGGAAAAGTTTGTAGTCTTCCACATTAAATGGAGTAGGAATACAGAAGAAGAATCCATTTCCATATGCTTACCCTACCCTACCGACATTATATATATATATATATATTATAATTTATAGTACTAAACACAAACCCAAACCCTAATATGACTCTGAATGGGTTGAATGCTAAAGAGTGAAGCATGTGAAGTGTGAACTGCTAAGTCGACTGTTGACTACTAACTGTTGACTTCTGACTTCTAATTGCCAACTAAATTGCAAAATGTGAACTGCCAATTGCAACTATCGATTGCACTATGAAGTGCGAACTGCCGACTCTGACTACCGACTACACTATGAAGTGCAAACTGCTGACTCTGACTACCGACTACACTGGGAAGTACGAATTGCTGACTGCCGACTGCATTGCGAAGTGTGAACTACTGACTACCAAATTTTAAGTTTCGACTACACCGTGAAGTGATTTTGCTCAACAAGACAGAACCATGCACCGCACTTGCTGCATGCCTGACTACTGCTTCCCCTTGTTTTTTTGTCATTGTTGCGCTATGTTAGGTTGTTTTTAAATTTTGTTCCCCAACTACATTTTGTTGATTTTCTAGTCATACCCTAGTACATTGGTAGGAAATCATATTGATTAAGATCAGTCATTTATGTTCTCGGTTAGTAGAAAATAGAGCAGTTATATGGTAAGCTATTTAACTATTTTGAATTTTTAATCATGATTCTTAGTTAGGTTTTGCAATTTCTTGATCAATTAGTCTGGTTTTGATTTCATATCGCATATGGTTCTTTGCATGGAGATAACTACTTGAATATAGAGAAAATTAATTGATTTAGGTTTTCCAGTCATGTATGCTGATGGCTGTGGTATGGATGAAAGTTTATTATTTTTTTGTTAAAAATGCTCTCTTGGTAGTGCATATGTGTTATAATTCAATTAATTCATATTTACCTAATGAGTAATGCATTTATACATAGTTTGCATTCCGTAGCAATAAATTATCACTCACTTATTAGATAGCATAAACTAAGTGAAAAGATAAATAATAACAATTAGTGATATAACTATAATATTCTAGATTATTAACTCAAGTATTCTTATAATCTTAGATATTTGACATCTTTGACATCTTAGATATCATTTACAACATAGTTTCTAAAGTATATTTTACTATGCGCTAATATTACTTTGATTCTTTTTATTTCTTGATAAGTTTATTTTGATAAGTTTAGTGGATTATTTATTTTTTGATAAGTTTATATTGTTTCTTATTGGGATGATGTGTATTGTCCATAGATAATTTCTGTATGGATGAAATTACTCAACAATTATCTGTTCAAGCTGATTCTAACAGTAACATCCAAGTTATTGATGACATTATGTGTGAGGAATAATATTAAAAAAATGATCTAGAGTTTAGGAGCATTTTTAAAAGATTAAAACTACAGATGAAGCTAAATGTCAGCATTGTAGTAAGATTTATAATTATCATGAAATAAAAATTGATACTTCATCTTTACTTTATCATTTAGATTGTTGTAAATCCTATTTGGTGAGTGAGAATAAGAATGAAATATCTCAGTTAAAGTTAATTGATGCATTCAAAAAAGATGGAGATGGTGTTATTATTAACTTTAGAGTTTCTAAATTCAATGAAAAGAAAATTATGGAAGCAATTGCTACTATGATTATAGTGGATGAATTACCATTTTTCTTTGTTGAAAGACAATGATTTAAAGAGTTGATGAGAATTGTTGAACCTAGATTTTGTATACCTTCCCATATCACAATGATGAGGAATTGTTTGAAATTATATATGATGGAGAAACAAAATTAAAGTATACGTTTGTCTCATCTAGTCAAAGGGTTTACCTTACTACTGATACATGGATGTCTATTCAAAATTTAACTTAAATGTCTTTAACTACACATTTCATTGATAAAGATTGGAAGTTACACAAACGAATAATCAATTTTCTCAAAGTTCCTAATCATAAGGGTGTGACAATTGAAAGGAAAATCGAAGCATGCATACTTGAGTAAGGATAGATAGCATATTTACTATTACAGTGGATAATTCTATTTCTAATAATGGTACTCTTGATTATTTATAGAGGCAATCTAAGGATGGAAAAAACACTATCTTAGAAAATGAATTTATGCATATTAGGTGTTTTGAACACATTTTGAATCTAATTGTCATGGAGAGTTTGAATGAAGTGAACACATCATTTTTGAAGGTACGAAATACTGTTAAATTTGTGAAACCTTCTCCTTCAAGGCTTGACAAGTTTAAGTCGTGTGTTGATAGGCAAAAAATTGGTGAAAAGGGTCTTCTTTGCCTTGATGTTCCAACAAGCTAGATGAAACTTTACATATTTGATGCTTAAAGTTTCAGAACAATACCAAGGTGCATTTAATTTGTTGCAAGAAGATAATGGGCAATTTGTAAGTCAATTGAGTAAGGGGAGTGGTGGTTTACGGCCACCTACATTTGATGATTGGGATATTGTTCGTGTATTTATGAAGTTTTTGAAACTTTTTTATGAGGTCACTTTGTGCATTTCTAGATCATTTTACACCACATCTAATTTGTTTTTTCAAGAACTTTTAGCTGTGTATGATCATTTGCAAGGTTATTGTGAAGATGATGATTATCTTTTGAGTACCATGGCTATGAGAATAAAAAGTAAGTATGATAAGTATTGGGGTCATTTAGATAATATTAATTTGATTTTATTTGTTGCTATTGTGCTTTACCCACGATATAAATTGGATGCATTAGAATTTTGGCTCAATGAAAATTATAAAACTGAGGATGAAGTAGTTAAGGTTCAACTGGTTGAAAATATCAAAAAGGCCATTGACTGAGTATGCCAATAATACACTTGATTTAGTGTGGGGTGTGAAGTGGGGTTAAGTGTTGACCATGAGAAAAATGTGTCTTCGGTTAATATGTTTGTTCAAGATCAAGTACCTTCAAATTTCATGAATAGGTATTACAAGTATAGAGCTGAGAAAGGTATTGTGGACAACAAATCAGAGTTAAACCAATATTTGATGGAGGATGTTGAATTTCTTAGAATCAATTTGATCTTTTGAATTGGTGGAAGATTAATTCTTCTAAATTATCAATCCTTACCAAAATAGCTCATGATGTGTTAATAATTCGTATTTCTATAGTGGCATTAGAATTGACTCTTAGCACTAGGGGTCATATTTTAGATCCATTTCGAAGTTGTCTGGCACCCAAAATAGTTGAGGGTCTCATATGTGCACAAAATTGGTTTCAATCATCATCCATTGCTAATGACTTTGAAGATATTTTGGAGGATTCAGAAAGCTATAAACTAGATTTGGGTTTGTATACTTTTATTATTATGTTTTCATTATTTATTGATGTTTGATGAATTCTCCATATCTAATTTTTTTCCACTCTTTCTTAGAAATTATGACAAACTTTGAGAATCAGAGACAATTTCAACTTATCTCTAGTGAATAGAGTTGAATAACACTAGCAAAAAAGATATTATTTAACTTCCTTTTTATATTTTTTAGTAATTATAAGAGTATTTTTTATTTTTGTAAATGTTTGAGTTAGTAAAATATTGATTGTTTTTTGTGCAGGGCAATAGGCTACTTGATTTGTGGATTGGACCATGGTGAACTACCACAAGCAAAGAAGTTTATTAGTTATGAATTATGAGTTTAATGTATTTGACATTTGTGTTTTTGTAATAATTATAGTGGATTGTATTTGTGTAACTATTATGATGGATTTGTTTTTGTAACAATTATGGACTATGGTGGATTGATGGTTAAAATAATTATAATTGTTGTTGTAATTATTTTAGATATTAGTGTTATTAATTTATTGTGTTATTAAATTGATACAGTATTAGTGCATGTTATTTAATTAACTTTTTAAAATATTTAAAAAATTTAAAGCTACAAATAGATAAATTGTTTACCCAACTTCCTACCCAATTAATCATGTAGGATTTCGGGTAGGAATGCTACTTCCTTTTGGGTAGGATAGGGTAAAAAAATTTCTTTTGCAAAGTTTCGGGTAGGAAGGTGGAAGACTATATTTTCTTAACCGTAGGGTAGGGTGAACACCCCTAGCCATGGGCAACACACATATATCTATGATATAGTTAAAAACCTAAATCTTAGTTCTATATCATATCCATATCCATCAACAATCAATAACACAACATTAAAACAAACATTCAATATATAAAAATAACATATCCATCACTTACACGTACATAGCAAGATATCAATTTAGTCTAATATTATGGAAGATTTAACATAAGATATGTTGAGAGGCATCTTATGCAAATCATGGGTTCCTAATGCAAACACAAATGTGAATCTAAGCATGAAGACCTAAAACTCAATAAAATATTAACATATTCGCCTTGAATTTACTCATAAATGGGGGTTGGAATTACTCTTCCTAGGATTTGTAGTGTCTCTTTGCTTAAAATTCAATCCCCCTCTCTCTCTTCTTTAGTTTTTCTTCTAAGTTTTACTAAAATGCTTTGGGGCATCTATATGATACTTTTATTTGGAAGTTTCAATGCTAGCTTGAGGTTGTGATTTTATGTCTCATTGAATCTTCTTTGAGTACCAAAGTCACAACACTAAGAAGGGTCATGATTGAGACAATTTGTCTCTAGAATAAAATATCACTGCATTGGGAATGATTATAACTGATATATTTACTTATTTGTAATCCAAATATATGGTAGTAGGAATGGCCATAAATATGGTGATTTCTATCTAGAGCACAAAGTTATGATACTAAAAAAAGCTACATCCTGAGTAAATTCTCTTTTAAACTAAATGTCATGGTGGAAAATAATATCACTACTCAAAATACATGTTTTTTTTCTTTATAACAAATAAGTCATAGTACTGTAATTTTCCATTACTATGTGTATCAGGGGGGTATTTGGTTGCAATGATATGAAAATAATATTGTGGCTATTAAATAGTTTAGAGAGAATATGGGTGCTACTCTGAAAAAATATATGGCTATGAAGACTATGTTACATAATGAATAATTATGTCAACTCAGTGATAGAGTCATGACATACAAAGAATATCATGACTAGTTTTGTAAAGTTATCATCAAGAAGAAATGACTTAACTTCTCAAGGCATCACTACATCAAGTTATGATATGAGAAACATTATTAATCTTCATTATTTCTCTCTATCCTCCAAGTCTTCACTACATCAAGTTAATCAATTTCTACCCAAATTATTATGATTTCACTAGCATTCATCAAAATCACAAAAAACTTAAATTAGTGAAATCTCTTCAACAAAAGTACAAATACATAAAAATATACTAATAAATAGATTCCAAAGTAGCCAAAAAAATTGGTACATGGAGTGTCGAACACCTTATCATTAATTCCACTCACTTTCCATCCCCCAATTCTATATTTTTCATGGAGAAGAGTAGGAAATGGATGATCACTACCCTAGCAAAGAAACATCTCATGGGGGAAGGTTTAAGAAAAACAATCATGCCTTTCAAGTTGATAATCAATAAGAGGTATTGAAATAAATTGTGCTGATTCTTTGAAAGAGATAATGCGACTATCTTGTGGGTGTTCTACTCTAATCTCAAAGATATGCAAAACTAATATTATGTACAAGGAGTTTGAGTGAGTTGTAATATGGAGTTTACCAATTAAATCTTGGGATTGATACGAGTTTTGAATAGTACAACCTTTAAAACCCTAAAAATATAGCTTGATTACAAAATAATCAACAAAGCATTGAAGAATGACTAGGGAAAAATGGAAATGATCAATCAAGAGTTCTTATGGACATATACTTAGGAGAAGATGAATGAAGATGGCAAATGTTGACTTTATTTTTTGTGTTCAATCTTGCAGCCTACTCTCCATCTCTACCATAAATCAAGACGAAACAATCTTGTTATTTTATGATTAAGGTTACAAGATGAATGCTATTAAAATTTGAAAGATATATTACCCCTACCTTCTTACAATGTTATGTTGTGTTGGAGGATTCCTAATATTCAAAGATAGAGATAAATTTTGCTAATGAATGTCTCACTTGATATAGGCTTGTATGAAAAGATGACTTTCGGGAGATAAGAAGAAGAAGCTGATTCTTGAAGGGAAAAAATCAACTAATGTTGGGAAATAAGTGTCATCCTTCCCATAAGCTGAAAAAGGAGAAAAGTAAAAGATTTAGTTAGAATTCATAGAACGAATCACCCCCAAGGGTGACTATAAAAAAAGGGAAATATGACTCGGAAGAAATTATTACCCTATTAAATAACATGAAGTTTGAGGATAATAAAAGGGAAATAACTGAAGGTAGAGTTGATGAAGATGCATAGTTCATTGGCAGTAGAGTTAGAAAGCATGGAAAACTAGTGAGAAAATTATGTGAAGAATAAGGATGAAGAATACAAGTGAAAGTAGAGTAGTAAAAAGCATTATAAAGAATGTATCTCAATAAATATGAATGTCTCTTCATGCCCACCCAAGAGAAGTTTGAAGGAAGAGTTATTAAGACCTTGGAGGACTTGATGAAAAGCATAGAGATGGATGTGATGGAAAGAGCTGAAACCTATGACACACTCTACTAATTTGTCTCTAAGGAATAAAAATGAATGATAAAGAACAGAGATGAATTGATTGTAGTTGGCATGAACTTTAATGACAAAAGATATATAATTTGGAGATTTGCAACACAAACCAGAAGAATATGTAACTTGCATAGATACTAAGTTCTACTAAATAAGTTTGATACATGGAATCGTCCAAACTATCAATCTTCTTCTCCACCATAATGCATTGTGTACTATTTATTGATTTTTTCATCCACCTCTTGTTAATAGACACAAGCTTCAAAAAATAGAGAGATTTTTTGCTCAAGGATAAACAAATATTTAAGTGTGTGTGTTGTTCAACACTCAAAGTACTAAGTTCTTATAATTATTTTTTGCTTTTTTCATGATGTGTTTGTATGAGAATAGTGCTTAAAAGATGAATATTTCACAAAATTATGTTTTTGATATTTTTTATATGTATATATTGGTGAAATCAACCATAAATTAGGGATAAATAATGAATTTTATTGATTTACTTATGTTTTTTCATTTTTCATTTTTCATTTTTCATTTGGTTTACTTATGTTTTTTTTACTTTTAAATTTTTTTAAACATTATTTATTGATTTATTTTTTTTGTTTTAATTTTTCATTTAAAAATTTATAACTTTATTATATAATTCTAATAAATTTTAAACTAATTTTATTTTACATTAAAAAAAAATTATACTTAGTAAATTTAATAAATTTTAAACAATATTCATATTATAAATTTATAATATTATACATTATCTATAATTTTATATGTGATTTTATAATTTATATAAAATTTACTATAAAAAAAATAAAATTAAAAACAATAAAATTTAATTTTTATAATTTTATAATTTTTATTTTAATTTAAAATAAAAATTAAAACAATAAAATTTTAAAAAAAAAATCCTAATTTCCTGGCCCATAGGGCCCGACCTGGCACTGCGGGCCGTTCCGGGCCCGTCTGTCGGGCCAGGCACGGCACGAGAGCACAGCCGTGCTATTAAAAAACGGGGCTGGCCAGCCCGGCCCTGGCCATTTGAAACCTCTAGGCGAGACTAAAAAAATGAGTTGTGCTGACACCTCACAACCCGTTTTGACTCCTCTAATATGTATACATATATATGGACATACGTATACATATATGTACATACATACGTAAACATATATGTACATACATACGTATACATATATGTACATACATATATATATATACATATAGTATACATATATAAGTACATATATATACATATATTCTCGTGCCCATGCTCATGTCGGGCTTGTTCACGATACAAATAATGTCGTGCTGACCGAGGCCAACCGAAACCACATGCTGGGCTTGGCACGGCCCGGCACCGAGGCTCGTAGGGATGTTTTCTCGGCACGAGCCGAGAAATGCCACAACCCACCCAACACTCACCCCCGACCCGAACCAACAACTCAAGGCCTGATGGATGCAAAAGTTCTGTCGTGCCTAAACCCAACCCATGATCTTTTTTGCCCGAGTCTGAGGCCCAATTGCTTCCATTCCAGAAGCTTCAGCTTCTGGAATGGAACTATTTGAATCGATTCGATGGTTGAACTGTCCCAAATGATTAAAAAAATTAAACTCAAGCTATTTGATTTCATCTCCAATGACTATGGGACAGAATCCGATGACCCTAAGAATTTATTTTTTGATTTCATAAAAAAATCATTTTGATGATCTATAACCCCCCCCCACTCTAAGATTTATGCTTTTTAAAAACATAAATCTTGACTTTTGCTCCTCTCTCTCTCTCTAATTTTCTCTCTCATAATTTTAAAATTTCAACCTTAGAGACTCGCAACTCGGCTTTGGTTTTTGGATTAGTGGTGCATGTGCGGTGTGGATATAAAAAAGCTAAGTTAACACGTTTCAATTTACAGGTATTTCATATTTTTTTATTTAGTTAACTAGTCTTTTTTTCTCTCTACTCTCAACTCTCTAGTCTAAAAAAATAAAAAATAACAAATAACAAATAAAAATTTAAATAGCGAAAATAAAATTAATTTTAATTTAGAAAATAAAAAATCGAACGAAAAAGTCTGAGACTATCGAAACTTTGATTTCGCAGGTCGTATCGACCCAAACATTTAAAAAACAAAAAACTATGATTTCAATAGTTTAGACTCACTTTAATATAATAAAATAAAATTATTTTATGAGTCCCGAAGAAGTATCGGTATAACACAAATATTATAAAAAAATATTAAGTTATAAGAGTTCGTGTGAGACTAGATACCTTAAGATCTATGTCAAACTATACACCAAAAAATATGATGTCTTAGATCCTAAGCAAACTCTACTCAACTGTAAATTTTGAGGATTGATCTAATTTAATCTCAAAGTTTAACCCTTTACATATCGTAACGAGTTTGGGAGAAAATGCATGCCAAACTGATCAGCATGATGGATCTTCCGATTAGATTTTTGGAGAATCCAATGATAGTCACAGTATCATACAAGTATATTTTTAACATGCACATCATAGGATTCCTAGGTCCACATCTATAAACAACATGCTAAAATATTATAAGTTAGAAAAATAAATAATAATTAATAAATTTAGGGAATATTGTAGAATAATTTTCATAATATCAGTATCTGGACTAATCACGATAATGCATCTTATGCATGTCTTACCGCCCACTATGTAGATTCAAAATAAATTTTAAATAAAAAAATTTTAGGATTCTCTGAGATTCACCATCTTCATGATGACCCAGTCATTTTTTAGTATATAATAAAAATCTTTAAAGAATATAAAATTTAAAATAAAATTTTTAGTATCACATTCAATAATACATCTAATAATTGAGTAGCAATTAATATATTTATTAGGAATATTAGAGATAGATAATTAGAAAAAAAATTTCACGTTAGATACATGTTACGTGATTAACCTTATTGTACAAGCAGGGATGAAGGTGTGTACCCTCACTTTAAAAAATATACGTAATTTATTAAAATATATTTATATGTCTCATAGACAACAAGAGTTCAGTAGTCTCTATTTATATGTAAATCTTAATAAGAAAAAATTTTAATCATATATGAGACGGTTGGAATTATACTTATCTGATGTTTGAGTCGTGTATTAGATATGAATACATGATATCCAACTACATCAATAGTAAGAGTGACGAACTTATTACCGACGATAGTGACTGGGTTATAGAAATTTTATTTATGAAATTCTAGAAAATTTTATATGACACGACGAACATTTGTTCATCAGTTTATACTCTCATGACTTGCATTACACTCAGATTAGAGGGGTCAAACGGAACGAGTCATGCCGGCCCGGCCCATTTTTAGCTGGCTCGATCGTGCTTTCGTGTCGGGCCAGGCACGGCACGGTTACTGTAGCGTGTCGTGCCTGGCCCGACACGATTCTGTGGAGGTTAGCCTGGCACGGGCCCGCGGCACGAATCTACTAGGTTCGGCCCGATCGAGCCGAACCCCTAATATAAAAAAAATTAGGGATTCAGTAGCGCGCAGTCGTGCCACCGAGCATCGAACCCCTAATTTTAAAAAATTAGGGTTTAGACGGGCCCAGAACCCTAATTTTAAAAAAATTCAATTTCTCAGCTCGTGCCGAGGTACCGTACCGACGAGCCACAATATCGTGCTGAGCCAGGCATGGCATGAGGCCCATTTGCCTCAACACGGAACGGCACGGCACGATTGGTGCCATGGTCGAGCACGACACGAGCCCAGGCACGTAAAATTTCCGTGCCGGACAGATCAAAGCACGACCGTATCATGTCGTGCCTCATGCCAACCAGGCCAGTTGACACCTCTAACTCAGGTGCATATGCAACATTAATAACATATTTAAAAAATATCGAAATGACACGACAGTTAACAATATAATTATAAAGATGAAAACCAAGTACTTAAATTACTAATCCACCATTTCATCTCTTTATTATCTAGTTGTCTGCATGAATCCTTGAATTATTGTGAAAGTGATAAAGAATATTTTGACTTATATTTTCTCATGCATTAACGTAGAAGACTCACCTGAATGATTCATTCACGAGAAGTTAACTAAACCATTTACATACTACAATACTATGTATGTTGATAATAATAATGAGGCTTCGAATATGAATATGAATATCATATTCAGAGACAATGATTTTTTCATTCAGTTAGCGAAAAAGAAACGACAAAGTAGACCGTCGAATAAGAGCAATGTGTCATGATACTTATATACTGATTACTGCTCAATTATATCATATTCTGATACTAAGATTCTTGATATATTATAATGGTAAAAATCATATGATTCCACTTTTCTCGTACTATCTAAGATGACACGGCGATCTACTGACTTCTCTGATATCAAGCATAGCATCGAAGTCTATTTTTTCTATTGTAGTGAATATGATTTTGGATAAGAGATCGAGATTATGTTCAGATATTATCAAAGTTTTAACATGTATAAAGAATTGAAAAGATTCAAGCTTTGACATCCAAAATCAAGCTGGGATCACTGTATTCAAAGGCGCTTTCCAGGCACGCCTTGATGCGCGCCTCAGGGCGAGGCGGCAGAAAAACACGTTGAGGCGGCGGATAACTAAATCAAAAGCTTTCTCAAACTATTTATGCACGAAATCCTACCTCAAGCGGCCAACCCTACCTCAAGCTCAAAGCCGAAACCCTACCTCAAGCTCAAAGCCGAAACCCTACCTCAAGCTCAAAGCCGAAACCCTACCTCAAGCGGCCAACCATTTGTGCACGAAATCCCGATTTCCAGGTATGTCTTCTCCCGATTCCTCCGCCCTCGGCGTCCCCCCGATTCCTCCCCCCCTCGGCGACGTCCCGATTCCTCCCCCTTCGAAATCCCGAATCCAACCCCACCCCCTTCGAATTCCCGAATCCACACCCCCCCCCTTCGAATTCCCGAATCCACACCCCCCCCCCTTCAAATTCCCGAATCCACCCCCCCCCCTTCGAATTCCCGAATCCACCCCCCCCCCCTTCGAATTCCCGAATCCACCCCCCCCCCCCCTTCGAATTCCCGAATACACCCCCCCCCCCTTCGAAAATTCCGATTCCCCCCCCCTTTGAATTTTTTTGTCTATTTTTTTTGTCAAATAATTTAAAATAGATTCATCCAATCTATTTTATACTTAATTTTTTTTAAGGTAATTGGAGCTTCAGCTTATCAATCATCTTTTTAAAAAAAAAAATTCAAACAGCCTTCCGATTTTTTTTTAAATTCCTCTAAAAAAAACATTGACTTTTTAAAATTTAAATGAATTAAATTCTTAATTTTATTTTAAATTCCTCTAAAAAAATATTGGCTTTTTAAAATTTAAACCAATTAAATTCTGAATTTCATTTTTAAATTCCTTTCAATTATGTCTTGTTATTATTTTTTACTTTTTAGTCAATTATACTGTTATATAGAAATGTGAATATTATTATTGGTGTTTTTTTTAGAATGAGTTCCTCTAATTCAAAAAATTCAAGAAGAGATTTTGTGTGGAAATATGTTATTAAAATTTCCGGGGAACAATATTTGAGATGTAAATTTTACAATCAAAGATATGCGGGAGGGGTGAATAGACTCAAGCATCACTTAGCCGGAACTCATCATGGTATAAAATCGTGTCTCAAAATTAGTGAAGATGTTAGATTGGAATGCAAAGAAGCATTGGCCAATTTTAAGGATCAAAAAATTAAAAGAAATGAATTACTCCAAGAAATTGGTATGGGTCCAACTTCAATGCATGAGAGTGCTTTGTCCAAAACAATAGGTGCCTTAAGGAGTGAAAGTGAGAGTGAGAGTGGGAGTGGGGAACCTATTCCTAGGGGACCCATGGATAAATTTACCACTTCACAACCTCATCAAAATACTTTGAATTCAAGGTGGAAGCAAGAAGAAAGGAAGGAAGTGTGTAGAAAAATTGGTAGGTTTATGTATTCAAAAGGTCTCCCATTCAACACTGTGAATGATCCTTATTGGATTCCTATGATTGATGCAGTTGCAAATTTTGGGCCCGATTTTAAGCCTCCATCTATGCACAAATTGAGGACATGGATTCTTAAAGAAGAGGTGAATGACCTAAGTATCATTATGGAAGATCACAAAAAATCTTGGAAATAATATGGATATTCAATTATGTCTGATGGTTGGACAGATGGAAAGAGTAGGTGTCTTATCAATTTTTTGGTGAATAGTCCTGCTGGCACTTGGTTTATGAAATCAATTGATGCTTCTGATACAATAAAAAATGGAGAATTGATGTTCAAATATCTTGATGACGTGGTTGAAGAAATTAGGGAGGAGAATGTTGTGCAAGTCATTACTGATAATACCTCTAATTATGTAAATGCTAGAATGAGGCTTATGGAAAAAAAGAGAAAATTGTGGTGGACTCCTTGTGCTGCATATTGTATTGATTTGATGTTGGAGGATATTGGAAAGGTCAATGTTCATGCTACTACACTTGCTCGGGTTAGGCAAGTAGTGAAGTTCATATATGGGCATACTTGGGTTCTTAGCTTGATGAGAACATTTACAAAAAATCATGAACTTCTTCGTCCAGCAATTACACGGTTTGCTACTTCATTTCTTACTCTCCAAAGTTTTTATAAGCAAAAGCAAGCTCTTATAACAATGTTCTCCTCAGAAAAATGGTGTTCAAGCAAATGGGCTAAAAAGGTAGAAGGTGTGAAAGCTCGAAGTACAGTATTGTTTGATCCAAATTTTTGGTCTCATGTTGTTTTTTGCATAAAGACTGCTGTTCCATTAGTTAGTGTCTTGAGAGAGGTTGATTCAGAGGAAAGACCAGTCATGGGTTATATTTATGAGCTGATGGATTCGGCTAAGGAGAAGATTGCATTTAATTGTGGGGGAGTGGAGAGAAAATATGGCCCAATTTGGAGGAAAATTGATGCAAGATGGACTCCGCAACTTCATCGACCTTTACATGCAGCAAGTTACTATCTTAATCCTCAATTGCGGTATGGGGATAAGTTCTCTAATATTGATGAGGTGAGGAATGGATTATTTGAATGCATGAATAGGATGTTGGATTATCAAGAACGTTTAAAAGCTGACATTCAATTGGACTCATTTGACCAAGCAATGGGTGAATTTGGGAGTTATATTGCAATTGATTCTAGAACATTAAGAAGTCCTACAAGTTGGTGGATGCGTTTTGAGGGTTCAACACCAGAGTTGCAAAAGTTTGCTATTCGAGTCTTTAGCCTTACTTATAGTGCTTCGGGATGTGAAAGAAATTGGAGTACGTTTGAATCGATAATATTTCTATTTTTGTAAACTTTTATACATATATTTCTATTTCAATGTTAGAGAACTTTATTTCATTTTAACATATAAATTTTTTGATTTTATTATTTGTAGATACATACAAAAAAAAGAAATAGACTTAAACATCAAAGGTTGAATGCTCTAGTGTATGTAAGGTAAAATACTAGATTGAGAGAACGAAGTCTACAAAGAAAACAAAATGTTGATCTGATTTTGGTAGAGGAGATTGATTCAAATGATGAATGGATTGCGGAAAAAGAAGATCCCCTCCTCCCCCTTGATCTTTGCTGGCTTCAAGATGATGAGTTATTCAATGTCGATGCTATTAGAGTTGTGTCATCCAACTCCCAACAGACTCAAGCATCATCGGATCACATGATTTCTTCACATTCCTACAAAAGGAAACATAACGAAGTACCAAGTAAGTACTCAAAAATTGAAGTCATAAATTTGATTAAATTTAATAAAAAAACTTATAATATTTACACCTCATTAATAATTTATACTAGGTACAAGTAGAGGCAAAGGCAAAGAGAATGAGTTCAATTTGACACCAATTGATGAAGATTTACATGAAATGGGGTTACATGATAGTGGATATTTTCCTACTTTTGATACATTGGATGAAGATGATGATGACCTTGGAGATGAGGATTTAAATTAAAACAATTTACTCTACTTCTTATTTCATGACTTGGTTATGTTTTTAAATAATCCTAATAAATTGTTTTCATGTTTTTATTTATGTTATTTTATTTTATATATTTTAAAATATTAATTAATTATATATTGTGAGGTTCAAAAAGCTTACGCCTCAACGCCTCGAGGCTTACGCCTCGCCTTATAAATACAAAAACGTCTCGCCTTACACTTTCGCATTTTAAAACTTTGGCTGGGATTACAACAAAAACAAAGAATTGATTATTGATAATAATCCATGTGATATTGATATTAATATTGAGGATGATATGATATTTATTGATGTTAACAATTGATGATTACCGGATTGTAATACTTATGTCTGATTCTGATATTTGATTTCGATTTAATCATTTACACTATAGTTGTGTTTGTTTAATTTTTAGTTGTGATATTACTTTGAGACTTGAGCTTGTGATTATGATTTGTACCTTTGTGAATTAATGCATTTGATGATTGAAATTTAAAACTTAAATATTTATTATTTTTAAATTTTTATTTTGGATTGGTTTTGAATTTTTATTCATATTTAAGTTTTAATATTTTATTTATTCATATTTCATACACTTATAGTCTTACACTAATAGTCTGATACACATTAACACATTTAAATTATAAAATATTAAAAATAATTAACATTAACTAATTACTAAAAACAATCAAATGGGTCTGCCCGGCCCAGCCCATTTGACACCTCTAATGTAGACACATATACAAATATAAGTATATATTCATGCATATATATATATATATATTCATATATATGTATGTGTATATGATATAAACATAAACACACACGCATATATATATATATATGCATGGTTATATACAAATATATGCATGCATATATATAATAGTATGTATATGCATATATATATATATATATGTGTATATATATATATATGTATGCATGTATATATATGTATGTATGTGTGTATATATATGTATGTATGTGTATATATATATGTATGTGTGTGTGTGTATATATGTATGTATGTATATATATATATGTATGTATTTGTATGTATATATATGTGTATGTATTTGTATGTATATATATATATATATATACACACAAATTCATTCCAAGAACTAGCTTGGAACTAGCTTCTTCCAAGCTCATTCTTGGAACTAGCTTGGATAGCTAGTTCCAAGAACGCATAGCCAAATTCATTCCAAGAAAGAGCTAACCAGGCTCGTTCCAAAGAATGAGCTGCCCGGGCTCTTCCCAAAGAACGAGCTGCCCGGGCTCTTCCCAAAGAACGAGCTGCCCGGGCTCGTCCCAAAGAACGAGCTGCCCGGGCTCGTCCCAAAGAACGAGCTGCCCGGGCTCATCCCAAAGAACGAGTTGCCCGGGTTCGTCACAAAGAACGAGTTGCACAGGCCCGTCCCAAAGAAGGAGCTGCCTGGGCTCGTTCCAAATAAAGAGCTGCCCGGGCTCATTCCAAAGAACGAATTGCATGGCTTCATTCCAAATAACTAGCTTCCCAAGCTCATTCCAAATAAAGAGCTGTCCGGGCTTGTTCCAAAGAACGAGCTGCCCAAATTTGTTCAAAAGAACAAGCTGCCCAAGCTCATTCCAAAAAAAAGAGTAGCCCTAGTCGTTCCAAATAACAAGCAGCCTGAGATCATTCCAAATAACGAGTGGCCCAAGCTTGTTTCGAAGAACGAATGGCCCAAGCTCATTCCAAAAAACGAGCGGCCCGAGCTCGTTCAGAAGAACGAGCTGCCCGAGCTCATTCAGAAGAACGAGCTGCTCGAGCTAGTTCCAAAAAGTTTCCAAATCGCCTTTCAAGAACGAGCTGCAACAGCTCATTTGACGAGGCGAGATACACCTTTTTTTGGGACCTCCAGTACCTTTTGGAAATGGTCACGCCCGGATCCCAAAGGAGGGACTTTTATTAGCATTTCACAAGGCATATACGCCTCAAGCACACCTTTAATAACTATGGGAAAATCTCCAAGAGTTATGTAACTAATAGAGTTAACTACACAAAGTGAATAGTAACATGTCTCAACTCTCTCATTACCTCCAATGTCAGCCCAATAAGTTGTAAAACTAAATCATATACATGTGTCATTCGAGATGAGTAAAATGACCGCTATCATTCATAAAATATTGCATTTAATACAAAAAAAAAATTGAACTCAGTAACAACAAAATAGATTGTCATATAGTAATCAAAAGGTGAGAATAAATTTGTCGACACTTCTCATTTGTCTCATCGATGGGTGATTCATTTTTTAGGTAATCCAGTATTACATAACTAAAGAGCCATGTCCAAACTCACATTGCCTACTACGAGTAGTTTCGACTTCCATGTTTCTATAGAATAATAATCAAAATTTTAATTTTATTGATAAATGTAATAAATCATGGAACAAACCTGCAAAAAAAACCACTTCACAATAACCTTAGCTGCATAGTAATCTTATGGTGCACCTTATTGTACCAGACAAATATGCTTCATAATGACGGTAACCCAAACTGCATCATAAATACCACACAAGAAATACCTTAGCTACACCTAAACATAAGCATGCACGCACCCTAATACACACAGCACTATTACACACAATGCACTTTCTGTGCAACATAAACATCACATGCAATAGACATGCGACCAAGGGAATGGGGGCACATAGTTTAAGCGCACCTTCTTAATTGAGCAGAATTGTTCATGCACAAATTTCACAAGCCAATGATATTCCATAAAATATCAAATCACAAACTAGATTGTTTAAGGCTTCCAAAATAATTTTGAAGAGATTATAAAAATTTTTTAGATGGGTTCTAAGGGCTTCAACATCTCTTCGCAATTCAAAATATTCTATAAATTTCTCATGTAATGAGATTATAATATGTCATATAATTTGAAAGTATGAACTGTAAATATGTATTTGGATGATATTGTAGAGCATTACAGATCATTAAAAAAACATATTAATCATTTGAGACGAGTATTTCAAATATTACAAGAAAATGAATTGTATGTCAAACAAAAAAAATATTATTTTGATCAACCATAAATTTTATTTGAGTCATATTATGAAAGATTAAGTAATACGAATATACAAAGATAAAGTGTGAGCTATTTCAAATAGGAACTAGCAACTAAAATTACAGAGCTGAAATTATTTCTTGGGTTAGAAAATTACTATTGATATTTCATTCAAAAATATCTTTATATTATCATACTACTAACAAACATTTAACTAAAAAAAAAATTAGTAGTAGAGCAAAACTTACCAAAAAACTTGTAATCATTTGAAGCAAAATATCATAAAAAATTTTGGCATTGACTTGCCAAATCATTCCAAAACATAACAGGTACACATGGATACTTCAGATTTTACAATAGAATGAGTACTTATCCAAAAAAATCATTCATTATATTTGAAAATCAAAAGCTTAATAAAATTAAATGATAATATATAGTCCATATAAAATGATAATGAAAATTTATTATTTACAAGTATAAAAACATTAATTTTTAGATAAAAATTAATGGTAAGAACTAAAAACATAACTATCTATTATTTCTAGACAAAAAAAAAGCTAACTCTCAAATAAGTCTAATGACAAGAGTTCTTTGCCAAGTTCAATTATACATTTCCTTACAAACTTGGAAGAACCATTGTAAGTGTAGGAAAGCTAAGCCAAAAGACAAAACTTGTGACAATTAGTCAATCGCTTGAATACTTGAAATCATAATAGAGAAGAAAATCTTATTAAGTGTGTCATTTAAAGAATGGTAAAATATTTTGTGCAAAAAATAATTCTCTTTACAAAAAGATTACAATTATAATATCGCCTAGAATGAGAAATTATGGAAAGAAAGCAAGCGTGAGTATCAAAATTGTAGAAGACTAATACTATAGGTCACGCATGAAAAATAATGTAAAAGTCTATGTGAAGATAAATCTAATTTGCCAACAATAAAAGGAAGAGCAAAAGACAATAGCAAGTCTTCTACAATCTTTGAGTTTTAAGGCATTTCCTAATCCATTGTTAATGATTGAGATATATAATCCACAAGATAATTTTGGACAAAAAATTTCAAACTAATACAATCAAATTTGAATTTTATAAGTGTTCATCCCCAAACCGATGAAAAAGATATAAAAGATAAATGTTTTATTAAAAATATTTCTATAATATTTTATGAATATCTTGCAAAATAATTTGTCAAAACTACTTAATATTGTATAATTTTCCTATAACTTGTAATAGGTAAGAGCAGTGACACAAAATCAATTTAAATTTGTGAACGGGCCATAACCATATATCTCAAATACCATTGTGATATAATATACACAACCCAATTCAACAACTTATTATTTCGCCAAGGAATAGCAAGAACAAATTATGTTGACTCGGATTAGATTGTACAAAGCAGTAAAACAATTGAAGAAATTGATTGATAACAAATAAAGAGATATATACTATCAAATGAGAACCTTAATATTATTAAAACTGTACTTGGAATTGTCGCACAAAGTGATACATAAGGCATTTGGTACAAAGATGTAAGAGGCCTTATTGCATTCTCAAAAAAAAATTAATAATATCTCACATCAACTTGATTTCTCACAAACATAAAGTATACTTAATGTTTCATATGAGCGTGTTGAAGTCAATTCGTAAACTTCAAGGTGATCTTACATGAGGAGAGCCGCACTAAATACCAATAGGAGTGAAAATTTCCGACAAAAAAATAATGAAAACTATTTTGGCAGAATAAATTATGAGACGAATGAATTATATTTCAATACAAAAATACTTGGTACAATAAAAAAAATTACTTGACAGCAAAATCAATTAGGAACCTGACACCCGCTGATGCATCATGGTAATTCCAAAAAAAAATTATAAAATTTCACAATAATACTTCGACGAAGGCATCGACAAGACTAATTAAAAATATCATGACTCAAAGAAATTCTTTAAAAATCAGATCTGGACAAGACTCTTAAAAGACTTTCATGATGATTTTGAAGAAATTCCAAAAAAATTCTAGAAAATTCTAAATATTTCAAAATTTATTTCTATTCTAAAATATTTTAGGAATTCCTTATGTAATAAAATTATAATATCTAACATAATTTAAATTTTTGGTAAAGAACTATTTTCACTATATAAAAAAGTTCTCATTGTTATACTCACTTAAATTTTATTTGTAATTTATTTTTCTTTTAAGTATTTCTCACTCTAACTAAATCGTGTGAAAGCTTATATATATATCTCTTGTGAGAGATAAGAACATACTGACTTAGAAAATATATGCATGTGTTTGTGCACCAAACATATTTTCTTTTTATAAATATAAATATATATTTTTTTATTACATTCTTTTTATATTTTAGATTAAAATAACTATGTATAATTTATTTAATTCAACATATTTATTTTAACATGAATTATATAATTCATACATCACTATATTACAAAAATTATTTCAAACTTTAATCAACGCATGCATCTATTTAAATTACTACATTTTCACATGTTCCCCAATTAATCAAAGAAATAATGAATACAAATGAAAACTTCAGGTTTGAATGTTGAGAAAGAAGCTATGCAAGAAACAATAATGCAAAGTTCTTTCTTAATTTCAGAGCATCCTTGAAAGTTTTATGCTGCATGTTATTAAAATTGCCTTTAAGCCAAATCAATGAAAGCAATAATCAACATATCAATCTAGCAGCCTGCTTAGGTCTGGACTGGATCATTTTTTTATGTTTTTTCAAAAAAATCAGTGTTACATCCCTATGACTTGTGTGTTAATACAGACGCAGACATATATGCATGTGTGTGTGTTTGTGAACACACCTAAAATTTAAACTTTAGAATTGTTGCATATGTTTTGCATTTAAATTCAACAGAACATCTAACAATTAATAACTGTTTTATAACATCATGCCAATGCAAATCTTGAAGTTATCCAAAAAGAGTAGGCTGACTACTGTGATAAATGCCATCTACCTGGAGCGAGTAACATAAGTCTGCAGGAGTGCATTCATTATTTCTGAGCTTCTCCTCAGCAGTTGCTTCTATACAACTTAATATTCCACTAAAAGAGACGTCCATCCCTTTGACAACATAAGGAATATCTATAAATTGCTCCCCTTTTTTAGCAAGCTGGAAAACAATGTCACCCAGGTAAGGAAAACCAAAGAAGTACCCCTAAGTATAATCCTATTCAAATATTAACCACTGACTGCAGTATAAGGTTATAACAAAATAAACAACTCATCTGTCAAAGAGCATCCAAGTAAACTGCCATAGACAAATAGAAACCTGAGGATCTCAACCATATAGTAATGTTGAGAAAAACATAAAACAAACAATACCACACATACAATATGCAATGTGTTTTCACCTGTGCATTTCCTTTTTTATTAATTAAACTTGAAATTCAATCACTTTTTGTATGGTATCAGGAACAAACAGGGGGTCATGTACTAATTTGTACAAACTAATTATCACCGACACTTAAAGGTTACAGATATGTCGGACGTTCATAACATGGCTCTGCCCACCAAAACCAGCCCAGACACAGCCCCGCACGGCCAAACCCATCTCTAGAATAGGTGTGGACCAGCAAGGCCCCTAGCATGGGCCTTACTGGGATGAGGAAATTGGCCCAAGTGTTGCAATGGCGTGCAGCATTACATGACCCATAAACCCAACCCTTGCTGGCCGCATTTGGCCACGATGAAAAAAATGTGCTAGGGTGCCTTCTTTAACAAGCATGCCAGAATGACACAAAATAGAGGGTCCTGCAGCTAGGCACAGCCAACCTGCCACCTCTATTAAAAATAATCCAAGACATGCCCA
This sequence comes from Sapria himalayana, assembly GCA_029783825.1. Lineage (NCBI taxonomy): Eukaryota > Viridiplantae > Streptophyta > Magnoliopsida > Malpighiales > Rafflesiaceae > Sapria > Sapria himalayana. Next base: position 85,020 of record JAREIK010003544.1, read on the forward strand.
CTTGCCGCCTCTACTAAAAATAATCCAAGACATGCCCACCTGCCTCAATTTCCCGCTGTCATATGACCAATTTAAAAATAATAGCAATCAATTAAAATAGTGAAAAAGATTCAATTGTATAAAAAAAAATTCCCAGTGATAAGCCCAACTGAACAAAGAAAAATTAGAGGCACACTCATGACAACTAACCAAGAAAATGATTAAAAAATATTTAAGCATTAAGCGGAAAAAAAAAAATCATGTCTTGATACGATGATAAATACTTTTATCTTGATGTGACATATCTTGAATTTGAAATTTATCAAACAAGGGATCTATAATTTTTGGGAACATGATTGATAATATATTAATCTCTCTTATATCTCACTCCAAGCAAAAGTTCTATACACTATGTATTACTTTTTTTACATGAAAAAAAGCACAAAGAAATATCTTGTAGGATTTAATCAAGAAAAAAATAAATCAAATATGACCCATATTAAAAAAACAATTAGAAACTAGTCAATAATATAAATAAAATTATAAATTATTAAAACTCTTAGATAAAAAAAATAAAAAAAAAACATGTTAGTGCTTTATTTGAGCATGATAAAGAAAAAAATAGTAATTTACAAATTATTAAATATAAAATCGCCTCTAATAATATCAAAAATAAATATTAATAACAATATTGATCAATAAATAAATAATTAAAATTAACAATAGAAAAATATTCTAACAAGAAATTGTTTTAGCTTAAAATGGATAAGCATAGAATGTAGTTATTTTTGAACTTTTACTCAGAAAATTTAACAAAAAACAATAAGTATTACAATGTGCCCCAACAGGATTGACCAAGTGTGGTCTCGAGACATAACGTCCTACGTTCGAGTCTCGTGATCATCGACAGCCATACTTACATTTAGGTGGAGCAAGGGAGAAGGTATGTCTCTCTTATGGATAGTCTAGGTACACATAAGGTAATTTCTAGCCAAGTATTTAATTAAAATAAAACCACAAAAAAGAATCATAGTCACATGAGGCCACTTATCTAGAGACGTACTAGGGGAAGATTCGTCTCATATGAATAGTCAAAGTGCATGTAAATTGACCCAAATACCCACTATCAACATAAAAAAGAAAAAGAAAAAAAATCAACTCACACCTGCTCAATATTATAACCAGGTGCAGGTTCATTTGAGAGATGCAAAACCCTTGCAAACCGATCCAAACAATTCCCTACAGCAATATCAATAGTCTCTCCAAAAATCCTATACCTCCCCTCGCTATAAGCAATCACCTGTGTATTGCCCCCACTAACATACAACACCACCGGGTCCTCTGCTCCGGTAACAACTCTCCCCATCTCAATATGAGCAACACAATGATTCACAGCAACAATGGGTTTTTTCCATAGCAACGAAAGAACCCTGACAACCACAGCGCACACCTGGAGCGGCGCTCCCATCCCAGGGCCTTTGGTGTAGCAGAGGCACGAAATGTCCCTGGGATATATATTTGCAGTTTCTAGAGCATACTTTAGAAGGGGAAGAGCGTGATGGAGGTGGTGCTGTGCTGTTTCTCGAGGGAGAAACCCTTGGCCTGGTGGACTTATGTACGTGTGACGTGGGTTCGCCAGGATCGTTCCATTTAAGGTTGCCACTCCAATACCAATCTTGTTAGCAGAACCTTCAAAGCCCATTGCTATCAACTTCTTCTTCATCTATCTGCAAAGTCATAATATTTATTTATGCAAAATAACGGTCAGTTGCCCGATCCATCCGAGTGAAAGCAAAGTTCCTCCTAGCTCAACCATCTATGATCTAACCGGTAAACCAAAGCCCTAATTTTGTTCTACCATACATGCAAACCCCGTAGTTGTCAGTTGTGTTATCAGATCAGATTCGTCAGAACTTGGAACTTAGATCAGACATCAGAGACTATCACAAAAGTAATAATTTTTTTAAAAAAAAAAATACAATAAAATAAAACACAATTCTTATTTAAAAATTACTAATTTCTTATATTAGATAACAAAAAAAAAAAACTCATTATTTTTGATCACTTCACTAACAAATTTACCTTTTTTTTTTGTTTGGAAAACAAAATATTATGCCGAAATTATTAAATTAAATGAGACATTTTTAAACAAGATAAATTAATAAGATGATTTAATTAATATTATACTCTTATCCATGATTTAAAGAATGACATGAATTAAAAAATAAAAAAAAATTACGTAAAGCCATGTATCTCAATTTTAATTACAATACATATTGCAATGTATATATATCATGATATGTAAAATTGATATATGTGATATATATATATATATAACATTTACAAAACACATTATATAATATTTATGAATGTGTTATATAATATATATGTATACATTTATAAAAATGTTATATATATATATATAACATGGTATAAAAGCATTATATAAATACGATATATATATGTTGTATATATAACATGTTATAAATGCATTATATATAAAGGTTATGTATATACATAAGTTTAAATTGGACTATTTTAAATTTATAATCAAAGTCATAAATTTGATTGAAGTACAAAATGTGTGTCAACAATATTTGTATACTCTTAGCTCACTTCAAGATAATACATGGTTAGAATGAGCCCTAAAATCTAACATATAACATGGAGAAGATAAACTCAAAATTTTTAATTTTTATAACAAATGAAATTTTATTTGGAAAGGCTAATTTCACATCTAAAAACTTTTTGAGCATTAATTAACTCATAAAAACAACAAAAAAAATGCATCAATTTTTTATTTATTATAAAAAAAAGGAAAACATACATTTGGCTAAACCAAACTAAAAAATAATTATAATTTGGGGTCTAATTTTTTTATAATGATTTAACACACCTAACAAAAAACATATATTTATTATTGATGTGCTTAAAACCGTCAACTATTAAATTTATCTCATTTAACTTTATGTTAGCATTAAAAAAAAGGATAATTATGTTTTGAGGTACTCCCCAAAAAATTTTAAAAATTTAAAACTAAACTTTTAATATTTGAAAAAAAGACACAAAACTATAAATAAATTAAAAATAATTATTAATCATTGTTTTGATGTGTATATATGTGTAAGCATATATAAGTATGTATTTGATCACGAGAAAAAAAAGTTAATTAACCAAAATCAAATAAATCAAAATCCTAATCCTGAGTGATTAAGACGTCAGGGTCATACCTAAAATTTAAAAAAAAAAAAAAATTTTGAAGCAGAAACAAACACCAATCCCCCTTGGGGGGTATTTCTATTTTCTAACTAACAGTAACAGTTAATATCTGGTTCAAAATCTGAGAAAGTGAGAACAAACAACCCTCTGTGCACGTGCAATTGCCCACAGCCATGAAAGTTATGTTCGGCTGACCTCTTCTTTGCTTTCCAATTCTCTCACACTTTCTACTATGTCCTGAATTTTCTTTGATAGCGCTTCGTGCTGCTCCTCGATTTGCTCAAGAATTAGTTCTAGGTGCCGTTTGTAGGTTGCCGATTTCTTCTTTTCCATTGCCAGCTGCTGCGACAGTTCCCGCACCTTGTCATGCTCACTCTACTCCCCCGCTCCCTCCCACAAAAGAAAAAAAGGAATCATTGTTTAGATTCATTTAAGAACTCTACTAGAGTTATATGTTACAAGCAATATGATAATACTAACCGGGTACTGATCATAAATTGAATCTCTCCGACATTTACCAGGAGAGAGGGGGTGATTGTGATCTTTAACGAACTTAGTGACGATCCATTTTCCAGAGTTGGCTTTTCTCACGAAGATCATGGCCCGGCACCCAACTCTGGTCTCGGCTCTTTGCCTTACAATTTTCTCGCGTTTTGGTCGGATCCTGTACCCCTCTTTATTGCACACGAATGCCCTTCCGATGGGTGTGCCGTCCAACGTTGATCGACAAAGTTTGCTTACGCGTGTTATGAACCCTTCTCGAACCGCATAAGCATCGTAAAATGCATGGGCAGCTGCTTCAGAATCAAACTCCTGCCCCAGCCAGGGCTCGTCTGCTGGAATCTCCGTTAGAGGAAGAGGAATTCTGACCAAATTGGAATCCGTTCTAGTATCATCAACCTCTTCGTCCGGTGAATTCTTGCGAGTTCCACTTGCATTGCTCCCCTTCTCGTGGTTTGCCTCAACGATTCCTGTTGTCTCGCTTTTAGCATCACCATTAATCCTGAACTCCACTGCCACAAATAAACACGAATAACCAACCACAAAAAAAAAAAATACAGATAAAAACAAGTTATTGCACAATTTTAACACGCCAAATCTTTCAATAATTCCAAAATTAAAAATATTTAATCAATAATAACACTAAAATAGGCGTATCCATCCAAGAGTAGCAAGTGTAGTGTTCAAGACTATTAGGCATAGTTTTTCTAATTTTCGAGAGAAAATCTCAAGAGATTAACTTATTTCAGATCTCATACCAAAATGAGAGTCCCATATAATGAGTACGACCTCCTGCAACCTCCAGATATAAAAACAAGTTATTGTTCTTGCTCAAAAATATAGGTACATACAAAATGTGCAGTGATAAGTAAATCATTCAATATAATCTTCACATCTACATCTTTTATTTTATCTTAAAAAGTTACATTGAAAATAACATAATAAAAATGTCATATCCACCATGCAAGTCTTTACGTTTTAGTTTGGGGTGAGGGTCGGGCAAGGCACAGCTGCCCGACTGGGCCACAAAAAATGGGTCATTCCGACATGGCATGGGCCATTAGACATCTCTACCGAAATCCTAATTTTTTTAGTTGATACTATGAGCAGCAGGATTAGATTACCCTGATATCCTAGCTTATGTGGTGGTACTAATTTAAAACCCTAATTTTTAGGGTCCTTAATTTGGATAGAATACAAAATAGGTGTTGTTGAGGTTTAATTGAGGATTCAAGATATTTTTTGATTAATTTGCTAGAGTATTTATTGATGGATGAGATCAAAATTCCAATTATTAAACTTGAAAATCAAAAATATTTACAATGTCATACTAGTGCAACAAAGATATAAGTATGAGAGTCTCAATCCAATACATACACAACAAAATGATGAGTTATACCAGAAATTGCTATTATGTATTATTTACAGAGAAGAGACTAATAACAATACGGACAAATTGACAAACTACTGGAGCCAGCCAGAGGCATAATAGAGTTTTCTCACCTTGACCTCTGCCAAAGGGGATATTTGATGTTCCTCCCCATCAAAGCAGTAGTAAACATTTCATAATATTCAAGTACTATAGTGCGTGTATCTCTTTCCTTCACTTCAAGTACTATAGTAGTAAACATTTCATATTACAGATGATCATTCACTCTTTACTATTTGCTTTTCTTGATTCTTAAAATATTATGATTATTAATGATAATCCTTAAAAAACTATTGAATGCGATAAAATCTAGTTTGGATTATTGTCATTTCACGTGTTTTATTTATTCTTCTTTTTATAAGTTATCTTCTCAAGCAACTCAAATTTGATTTTATTTACAAGAACAAAAAACTTTTAAAAAAACTTTCTTCGAGACTAGGCATTAATGGTTATGTCCTCTCTTATAGTAAGATCTCATGATAGGTTATTGAGTGTGACAGAGTCATGTTTGTCTATTATCAACTTTGTCATCCATGACTAGCTAAATTAAAAATATTTTATCATAATCTTAAGAATATTTCTACCCTAAAATATGAGATATTTCAATTAACAAAAAAAAATATTAGAATTTTCTATCATGCCCACCAATCTAGTGAGAATAAGGACATATTCAATCTAATAAACTCAAACATATGACAATATAATAGGGATGCAACTTGAGAAAATGATAAGTGTTTAGTATTTTTATGGATGACAGCTCATGATATACATGAGTAGTCATTTTTTATGTAAAGTGATACATATTTTTTTTTTAGATATTTTAAAATATGATAAATTAATTTGATAAAAATATTAAAAATAATAATGTACTAATATATGTATTAAACAAATTTAATACTTAATATATATGTCACAAAAATTATATATCTGACTTCATGTGTGGAGATATCCCAAAAAATAAAATAACTAAATAGAATAATAAATATTTAATTAAGATAACTCAGATATTCCTATTTGGAAGGAATGTCCGATTGTAATTTTGGAAATATATGATTTTAATCACAAACTATCTCATCAACTGAATACTCTATTTTATTTTTTCTTAGTGTGTGTCCTATCAAATAATATATTATAGAGAGAAATTATTAAGTTAGCCTTCCAAAATTTTTGGGAGAACTTGCAATTTCCACAATCGCTCCCATTAAAGAAGATACAAATATTTTTTTTACTAGAAACTAATAAAATTTTAATAAGTATTGATATTATTTTTTTAATCAAAACTTATTTTTTTAGTGACCCAAAGAAGAGTGAGTCCAGAAGTTTTATCTGGACCAATTACTTTTATGTTCTCGTCATCTAGCCCATAGTTATATGAGGTGCAAGGCACACTAAACACAAAAGGCTTTAAAAGTCTTGAGGTGCAAGGTACAATTAAGGCGTGTGCTTTTTTTCAATCTAATATATATATATATATATTATATATTTCACAAAATATTAACTATAATTTTTATGTATTAATAAAATTCAATCAAATAAAATATATCATATAAAAAATATATATTAAGATTTTAACAACACAAGAATTCAATATTTCAAAATAAAACAATAAAATTTTAATAATTTAACGTGTGTAGATGTATATACATATATATGCGTGTGACTGTGTGTGGTATGGACACGTGTGTGTGTGTGTGTGTGTGTGTGTAGATATGGATGTAGATATGGAAATACGCATACATATATAAGTATATGCATGTAGTATGCATGTGTGTGCATAGCCATGCATACATACACACATATACATATATTTTTTTATATATTTATATATATATGTAGACACATAAATATATGTATATATGCATGGGTCTATGTGTTTACAATTGCATGTACATATCTATTCATACATAGGTATGCATACATCATAGTTATTAAAGGCAAGTCTGAGGTGCGCCCAAAACACAGGCGCCACGAAGCACCACGAAGCGCCACGAAGCGCCAGCAAAAGTACCTCGCCTGGGGCGAGGCAGAACCATTTCTAAAAGGCACTAAAGCCGCCAGATAATGAGTAGAGCATCGTCCAATCAGGCTTCGTCTCATCAAACGAGAATTTTCCTAGAACGTTCCTTGAATAAGCTACCATCATAGCTCATTCTTGAAACTTTCGTAGAACACTAACTTCGTTGCCCACATTCTAATCTGCTTCTAGCGTTATTAATTCTGCTTTGATAAAGGCATTTTTGCTTTGAGCATGGCAACAGGACCCCAGGCATCTTTCACATTACTTGATTCATCAAGCAGGTGCGCCGGATTTCCTTGACAAACCCCTGCAGCACCTCAATGTAATTTCTGCCTCTGGTCCTTCTTATGCTATTTCGCCTCATCAAGTTCATAAAAATAAAGAACAACCTTGAGATACATATATTTGAATCACTTTTTCAGAGCTGCGGTTATTCCCATTTTGCATGGCTGTTTCCAGCTTGTACAATATGGGGGGAAGAATACTATCCGGATATTGTACATAAAAATAAACTGGCCACTGGCGGTCCTTGATACAAGCTGGTTCTTTTGGTTTCCAATCAATGCACAGGGAATTTTGTGTGGTCTAGACTCATTAGTGCAGACGATTAGGAAAACTCGATCCTTGGCTTTTTTTTCTTGTCTCTGGTGGTTGAAAACAAGCCAGTCTCATCCATATTGTAAACATTCTCATGATCATATTGCTCGATAATCACATATAAATCATCTAACACTGCCAACAACTCTGTATCATACATGTTGACTTCTGCTCCCTCTCCATGGAGTATCTTCTGCAAACATCGACTCATTCTGAATCAACTTAACCAATGACAAGATGCCTTCAAATTTTTGTCCGGAATTGATAGGTTGGAGGCAATGTTTTTCACTTTGGCAATGGCAAGAGATGGTGGTACACAAAGTTTGGCATGCCACATGCTGTCAATCCAGATGCAGAGCATATCTTCATTTTCGGTAAATCGACCACGGGCGATCAAAATGTCTTCTCCATAGCTTCTTCAGACATCAAGGCAGAGTGCTCCAGGATCTGCTCTTGGTTGTCCCACACCTTTCGAATGGCACCTTGACTAACATCATATTCCCATGCTAGAGAACATTTATTTGAAAGCATTCGTCCTGTTGAGCTAAGCTTTGAGATTATCACGCAGCATTGAGACTACGTGAGATATTTTCCGTTTGGTTTCTTTGACATTGAAGCAAAATTCAACCGAATTTGTAGTAGCAAACCTAAAGCCAGCACCTTCCGCCTAGGTATACACAAACCCTCAAGTTTCAAGTTGCATACCAAAGCGGGATGCTACTGTATATGTATACTGTGCATATGTACATATATATGCTTGGATATGTTCATATAAATGTATGCATATGTACATATATGTATATGTATGTGTATATGTGTGTATGTGTGCGTATATGTGTGTATGTGTGTATATATATATATATACTTGTACATATACATATATAAATACATCCATACACGCACAAAAATACATACATACATACATACATATATATATATATATATTATTATTATATTTATTATATTTTATTTTTATGTTTGATATATTTTATTTAATTATTATTTATTAATATATAAAAATAATAAATACTATTATATGAAATATTTATATATATATATATATATATATATATATATATATATTAATTCGAGTGTGCTTGAAAAAAAACTTACATCTTAATTGTGCAAGTATATGTTGCTAAATTTTTATATTTGATATCATTTATATTATTATATTTCATTAATAATTAAAAATTATTAATTATTAATTTGTGAAATACATAATTTTTATGTATTTTTATGAAAAAAGTGCCTCATAAAAAATTTTATGCCTTATTTGAGCCTTGCACCTCAAGTAGAGGTGTCAAAAAGGGCCAGCGGCCCGGGCACAACTCGAGGTTCGGCATAGCGTGGTTTGGAACCATGCAACGGGCCATGCATAGCCCAATGGCATGATAAATTGGCCCGAAGACACAGCTGAATTTTTTAAAAAATTTAGTTGAAAAAATGGGGTAAGACCCAAACCAACCCCACAAGTACAAGCACGACTAGATGTGTCAAATGGGTTGGGCCGGCCCAACCCAAGTTTTTAGGCCCAATCGGGATGGCATGTTGTGCCTGGTACAGCATGCTATAGTATTGTGTCATGGCTGGCACGACATGATTCGTTGGAGGTCGGGCCCGAAATTGCCCAGTTTCAAGCCGATTCAGCCTGGTCCGGTTCAGGTAGGGCTGAAACCCTAATTTTATAAAAAAAAAATTGGGTTTCAACGCCATGCTACAGTCGCCCTATCAGAGCTCGCCGAGCCTCACCCGTCGGGCATCGACTCGTCATCCCCCCGTCATGACCACGCTCGGTGCGTGATCAACCTTGCCTAGCACGGCAAGCAGGTCAAAATCCCTCGTCCCGACATGGCTCAACTGGTGCCAAGGGTGCGCCCGACACGGGCTCAAGCGTGCCTTTAATAACTATGGTCTCACCTAAACCACATGATAATTGAGAGAGTTACTCATCAGCTACATCTAAATTTATCAGTTCATAGTATGATGTCACTTTTGAAATCATCATTTATACCAACAAGTATAAATTAAGTTGATTATATAGTAAATGAGATTTTCTAGGAAAGAAAAATTTTTTCATGTTCATATGACACAGTAGTCCACAAGTCCAGCCACATATAAACTCATATTGACCCAAAAACTAGGAGACTTAATTACTTAAGACTTAAAACCTACATTAGAAGAAGGGGCATACCCATCCTAATCAAACCGAAGATGAATCTACCAAGGAGCTAGAAGAACCTAGATCCAACCACTCTAATCTTAACTTTTCAATCATCATCTTTAAGGGATAAATATGAGCCCCATATGAGCCCCATATAAGCTCATATTTCATAAGTTTTATCATATTCTTACTATTTTTCTACCTTGATTTTTTTTAATGCTTCTCTTAATATTATTGGAAGACTCTTCTCTCCTTTTAAGTTATGATCTCATCTAGTATGATGAAGTTAGATCATAATAAAATAGATAGGTATCACCCACTCTAATAGTACTTAGGAACTAATAATACAACCTTCAAAAAAATATATTATTAGTTGTAGATAAATATTTATTATGAAGATATATCCTAATGAGAAGATGAATCACCTTGAGATAAGACTCATAATGAGGGGATTAGCTTAAACTTTTGGTGTTGATTTTCATGATACTCTTTCTAAAAGCCAAGAAAACCTTCCTATAAATTATTATTTTATTGGTAGCATCTCAGAGATGAATGATAGACCAACTAAACATAAATAATATATTTCTTCATAAAAAAATTAAGAAAATATGAAGCAATAACTTAGGTTTTAAGCAGTATAATCATAAGTAATTTATATATTAAGAAAGATATTATATGATTTGAATAATTACTAAGAGTCTAATTTATGAGATTTTCACAGATAGTTATTTTATTTGATTTATATACATATATTATTAATTTTTTTATTTTTCTAAAAAAGCTCTAATCACAAGGTAATTTTGCTTATAATGTACATGCATGATATTCTAGTCACGAGATATAATAAGTTATGAATTACTCAACTCGAAAATTACATTCAATTAAAATTTTAGATAAAAAAAATTAGAAGACTCGGATATTTTTTTTGGTATAAAAAAGATTTATTCTATGAGCGATATTTTCTAGTCACAAAAAAGTTATGTAATTGATACTCTTATATGATTTAAACTTTTGGATTATACTCAAGCACATACTTCTATTGATTTAGGTGTTGTGTTTACTACTTATGCAACTCCAATTAATTCTACTACTTACATAAAAATTATATGAAAGATTAATAATATGATTATTATCATACTAGATGTAATCATATGAAAGATTTAGGTATTATATATACAATTAATAAAATTAATTATTTTCTAGATTCTTTCGGCAAGTTCACATAAACACACTTCACATGCTGAGATTTATAAAAAAAAATCAGGAATTATAATCTTTTTTAATGATCACAAACATTTATAGTTAGTCAAATATTTAGATTCGAGTTTGAAATCATCTTGAACTGAGAGAATGTTTACGGTAGATTTTATACTTTTCTTTGAAATAATCTTATCTCCTTAAAAAAATAAGTAACAAAATTATTTTGAAATCTAGTGTAGAGACAAATCTAAAATGATGATTACTAGCTACTTAATTTTTTGGATTCAACACCTGTACCCACTCAAGAAGATTAAGTATTCACTTTCTTCTCATACTATTATTTACAATAACAACTAGGTAGCAAGACATATAACATTAAATATGATGTTTCGCGAATTAATGAATCATATAAAAATATTTTTTTTTTCATCAGGACGAATGAATGAGATGAGATGATTAATACCACATACATTCATACTTTAGAGCAACTAACAAATAACTTTACAAAAGCCTAGAAAAAACTTCAATTAACTATTCTTTCTTCCAATCTTAATGTCCTGGACTTTTACACACCAATTTAAAAGGTGTTGTAGTTTAGGCAATTTTATGCTTTCTATTTTATAATTTTTGTCCTTTTTTCTAATTTATTCATTATGGATGAAGCACTACATATGTGTTATGTCCCAATCTATTTTATCCATTATATAATAACACACCCTAAAACATATTTCACAATGAGTTTTATAAAGCAATTTTATATGCATGGCTTAGATTTTAGAATTCAATATGAATGATTTTGGTCACATTCATGTGCTCCAATATCTAAAGCTATATTAGTTTTATTTGTTGTATCCTAAGATTCAACATGAATGATTAAGCACTTTGCCTATTTTGCTCATTATATAATGACACATTGTTACTTATTTTTGATTATCTTATTACTTTACTTTTAGTATGTAAAAAAATCTTCAAGAATATTTATCTCTTTCAATAATCACGAGGACTTGATTAGATAAATATTTAAATTTGAGTTTGACATTATCTTGTGCTGGGATAAAGTATATAACTAATTTTTTTATATTTTTCTTAAAGATAACGTTATCTCTATAAACAAGTAAGCAACATACAATTATTTTAAAATTTAATACAAAGATAAAATTCAAGATAATAATGAGAATTACCTATGAGATTCTTATGAATATGAGATTACCATTGATTTATATGGAATAGCAATCTGATTTTTATGCTCAAGAGATAGCTAATTTTATTTGTGAATTATAAAAAAAACATATATTATAAAAGTAGCAAAAAAAATCCAATTTGACAAATTCTCTTCTTTTTTTTTTAAGTTCCATATGTAACATTATTCTTATTTTTATGATAGAAATGAAGATGAGTGACTCATTTTTTTTATTAGTTTTTTTAATAATATTACAATTGCGTGTTAGTAATGAGTTGGATATTAATTAACTTTAATTATTTTTTTAAACTCAATTCCAAATAAAATAACTTGGAAGATGCTAATAATATTTTGGGATCAATATCACACTTTCATAATGAAATAATTTTTTCTCGAGAAAAATATAATTTCATTTTCATTGTGATGTTAGATCTTCTTAATTGTCAACAAGTAGAATCCACATTTTGTCTAGAAGCATATATTAATTCCAAAAGTATGACAACTATATTTTCCTCATCAAATGCATTTTGTCTAGAATCCATATAGCTTGTTAATACTTATTTTATAAAATATACAAAAATAAAAAAATTGAAAATATGACAACTACTTGTCCAAATATTATTTATTTTTTTTAATATAGTTAGTTATTACTAAGATTTAGTTAGTTGTAACTACATTTTCCTCATCAAATGCATTTAGATGTTGGTATTTCACATTTTTTTGATATGTGATAAATGATGCTAGACATGAAATTTTATTTAGAAATTAATATCTCATGGACATTGAATATATGACAACTATTTATCCAAATATTATTTATTTTTTCAATATAGTTTGTTACTACTTAAATCTGGTTAGTTGTTGCTACATTTTCCTCATCAAATATATTTAGTTATTTGTATTTCATATTTTTAGCTAAATGACAAATGTTACTAGACATGAAATCCTATTTAGAGATTGATATCTCATTGACACTAAATTTGTTAAATATGTAGATTCCATTTAAGCGTCTGCTTTTTCCAATAGGAAATCAACAATAAGATTATTGATGGGAATAGTATTTGAAAATAGTATATCAAGATCAAATATAAATAATAATTTATCTCATAATTATTGTTACTTTTAGACTTTTTTGAATCAGATATTTTTTTAAAAAATTTTGTAAGTTACAAATTCTCGATCAATTAGTTTGCATTTAGATAAACAAGATGCTCAACCCATTCTTTTTATTTAGCCTTTCGTGAATAGGTTAAACATAGCAAAGTGAATTGTTAATTTACTAAAAAAAATCAAAATGACTAATAATACAATATACATCAACACACGTGATCAAACATCTTTATAAATTTAAAGAACCTTATTTATTTTTCTTTGAAGTTGCATATATTTAAAATACTTATTTATCTAAGTTGAGATCTTTTATTTTTCATTTTTATTTTTATCCTTTACAATCTTGCAATTTGTTTGTTTAGAAGATATTCATAATATAAGGATACTCCAAGTAATATTGAAATTAATATATCAAATCAAGTGCATAATATTGCAATTAATATATCAATCTTTAATTTAATATAAGGATATTCATAATATTGCAATTTCTTTATGTGATAAATGACAAATCAAGTTCATCAACTGTCCTTCGACATTTTACATGATATCAAAATAATAAATAAAATAAATAAAACAAGAATAATACAATGGCCTGCTTCCACTGCACAAACAATGGTTATCATTCATTGGCATTGATTACCGACATCAATGACAACCACAAACCATCTTTTCATCATTGTGGGCAAAGTCACTTCTCAAACATCTTTGTCAAAAAATTATAATGTGTTTGATGAAATTTGTTATGCATGTTGGTTATTTTCTGATTCAATTATCAAATCTGATTTTTTTTGATTTGGGAACAATTGTGTTCTAAGTCACTATGCCCCATAAAAAAAAAGTAGGCACCAATGAGGTGCCTCTATTGGTATATGTTGAAAAGTAATGTTCATTTTTATTTATTTTGTGATTATTTTTCTTGACTAGCATGAGAGCACCCAACATATGAGTTGTCCCAACCCTAGACACACACATGCACACATGCACGCACACGCGCGCCCACACGCACGCACACAGACACACATTCACGCACGCACGCACGCACACACACATATATATTATATTCTTTTTTGAGGCTAATAAATTTTTTGGTTTCCTTCAACATGGTATCAGAGGATTAATAACAAAATCCCATGAAACTGTGTTTACAATGGTGTGTGTAGATGCCACTATAAAAATGACGCATAGTAGCCTCCTGCTTAAGTAGACAACTTGAAACTGTGGGGTTTGTGCATTCCTAGCCGATAAGTGTGTTCTTTTGGTCTGCCACAACAAATTTGCTTGCATTTTGTTTCAATGTAGAAGAAACCAAATGGAAAATGTCTCAATGTGTCTCAACGCTACGAGATAATCTCAAAGCTCAGCATGATGAATGCTCCTAGTATATGTGCTCTAGCATGGGAATACAGCATTAGTGAAGGCGCCATTCGAAAGGTTTGGGACAACCAAGAACAGATCCTAGAGCACTCTACCTTGATGTCTGAAAAAGCTAAAGAGAAGACGTTTTGAGAGTTTGTTAATCAATTTACCAAACTTGAAGATAAGCTCTACATCTGAATTGACAACATGCATCGTAGCAAACTTCCTGCACCTCCATCTCTCGCCATTGCCAAAGAGAAAAACAATGCCTGTAGTCTATCATTTCTGAACACAGATTTTAAGGCATCCTGGCAATGGTTAAGTTGATTCAGAGTGCATCGAGGTTTGCAGAAAGATGCTCCTTCATTGAGAGGGAGCAGAATTCAACAAGTATGATCCAAAGTTGTTGGCAGTGTTAGATGATTTTAACGCGAATATCAAGCAATATGACCCTGGGAATGTTTACAATATGAATAAGACTGGATCGTCTTTTCCTTTGCCCCGGGATATAGCATTCTTATGCCAAGCAAGGACATTTCAACTACCAGAGGCAAGAAAAAAGCCAAGGTTCAAGTTTCCCTTATCGTCTCCATTTTCGAATGGGACAATATTTGATACTATTCATCCCCTCAAATTAAACCAGCTGGAAAGAGTCATGCGATATGGGAATAATTGCAGCTCTGAACAAATGATACAAATATCTTTGACCCAAGGTTGTTCTTCATTTTTACGAACTTGTTGAGGAAGTGAAAGAGCGTATGGACCATGGGCAGAGATTACGTCGAGGTGCTGCAGGGGTTTGTAACAGAAATCCAGAGCAGCTGCTTGATGCAGCAAAACAAGTGAAAGATGCTTGGGATTCTGTCACCAAGCTCAATCAAAAATGCCTTTATCAAGGCAAAATTAATGACACTAGAAACAGATGGATGTGGGTAACGAAGTTGATGATTTGGGCACCAATCTTGTGCAAGCCATGGAAACTTTAAATGTGTCTATCGGTCCAACAGAACTAGAAGATTCCGTTCATATCAACGATGAGAACAGTGAAGAGCATGATGCTGCTGTATTAGAAGATGTTAAAGAACTTTTGGAATAGATGAAAATTGTTGAAACAGAACTGGATGATGATCCTAATCCTCAAGAGCTTAATGCCGGTTTAGAAAATGGAGTTCTATTTCAGGGGTTTGACTCTCTTTATAAGCAGGTTCAGTTGCTCTGCTCTGAAGTTCAAGCAGAAATCAGAAGCCACAGAAATATATGATCTTAGAAAATCATTTAAATCATTTCAGAGCAAGATCGGGGCAGTCTCCCTCAAAGCCAAACATAAAAAACTGAAAAACTTATGGCAAATGATAATTCACAGCATGTTCAAATCAAACCATAAATCTTGAAACCAAAATTTTCTGGAAAATATTGCATACTTAAATGAGTGCGTACTTAAGAGGGAGGCTACTGTAATTTCTTCTGTGTGTGTGTGTAAAATCGTGCATGTGTGTGTGACGTTGAAGCACAGTGACATCGATGCACATGAGTGTAAATGGGTGCACTATGGTGACCCATGTGTGCAAGATGAATCTGTGCTTATTCAAATTGGAGGCATGCATGTGCAAGTAGTGAACCCAATATGAAGGGACAGCATGATGTGCAAGTGGTGACGTATGTACTGTTGCTGTAGTTTGCTGTTTGTTTTGTAAGTGGTGAGCCAAACTATGTAAGGGTGCTGTTTTCTATTTGGTGTGTTTGTTGGTGCAGTTTGTTATATGTTGTGGATTGCTTGTTGAACAAATTGTGTCTCATACTAAGTAAGGGTGTTGGTGTGCATGTTGATGCAGGCCATGGGTTTGTGTGTTTTTTTTTTTTGAGTTTAAGACTAAAATAGGTTATTTGAAAAAAAAACTAATTATTTTTGTTTGGTTTTCAAACAAATGCCCAAACTACTGCATTTGGCCATGTAGGATGAAAGCTTGCAATTTTCACCATTGTGGACGATGGCATTTGGCTAGTTTCAAATCAATTGCCGCTAGTGTCGACTATGATATTTGGCTAGTTTTAAGTTCAACTACTTCCATCCAAAACGGCTTCATTTGGCTCAAATACAAGGTCAAATAATGTTGTCCACAATGGCATTTAGCCTCCATATGAAGATTTTGATTCATATATGTAGGACAACATTAGGTATCTTGCTTTCTGTTTATTTTACGTTGAATTATGATCTTGAGGGGGACTTTACGTGGGGCAACCCAATTTTGGGCGACTGGCAGCCTGTCCAACACCACCAATCACTCATGCATCACATGATGATGATGATGATGATGATGCCGATGTCGTCAATGGAGACTTAGCTAAGCCTATCTAAAATGGATCTCTAGTTGATCCTGTAGCTGAACCAGAATCATGGCCAGTTCTTTCACCGGGGTGTAGGTGGAGAGTATCATTGACACGGATGTACAATACCATCCGATGTACTCCTATATCAAGATCAACTATATTCACGTACTCTTGATCAGGTTATGATATAAGTAAAGATATAAGATTTTATAGTCATTTATTCATATTCACATAAAAATTATTGACATAGGTATAAATGTGTAGGTATTATGACAGCCATATGTCATAAAATTAGTTGGCTAGCTGCTAGATATCTTCTTAGCTAATCAAAAGATCTGGTGGATAATGTTACCACTTATATGTTTCAAGGCTGTTGAGTATCATTGTCCAAAGCAAATCTTGCACCAATTTGAGCTGCAACAGAAGATACCACCATTTTGCTCTTATCTTATGAGCAATAGCTATATAAATTGAATGCAAGTTATGACACCAGAGAGATTGAGAGGCATATCATGGTCCATACATTGCATTGTGGGATAAACGAGTAGGTTGGATCATCATTGCACCCCCGATAGGTAAAATTTGGACCTTCTTTTATCCATATATGCATTGATATTATCGTATTACACATTTTATGACACCACCACTACATAAGGATAATGAGATTATATACTTTAGAAAATATGGGGGGGGGGGGATAATTTCACTTCAAGTTATTCTAGCATGGGTAGCAATGATACCTATATGTTAAAAAAAAATCCTACATGTTTACAGCTGTAAACAGTTGTTTATCACAAGTAATATTTCACACTCCCCCTCAAGCTGGGTTGTAGATGTTTAAGTAACCCTAGCTTGTATACTAACTGATCAAATCATTTCTTTGCCAAAATTTTGGTGAGCATATCTGATGTTTGTTAGGCTGTAGGAATATAAGATATATCCACAATCTTCTCTTCAATCATTTCCTTGATGAAATATTGGTATATCTCTACATGTTTGGTTCTATCATGGTGAACTAGATTCTTTGTTACGCTAATCATAGACTGATTATCATAGAAGACCTGCATAGATTTGTCAATATGAATCTTTAACTCATTACAGACTCTGCTTAACCACATACCTTGACAAATTTACAAGGCAAAAGCTCTAAACTCAGCTTCAACTGAGCTTCTTGCTACTACATCCTACTTTTTGCTCCTCCAAGTAATCAAATTCTCCCACATGAATGAGCAATACCATAGGATCGATCGTAAGTCAATAGGTGAGCCTGCTCAATTAGGATCGATGAAAATCTTCATGTACCTATTACTAGTTTTCTCAAAGAACAACCCTTGATCAGGTGTCAGTTTGAGGTATCTCAAGATCCAATATACTGCCTGCATGTATTTTTCCGTTGGGTTATTCATGATCTAGCAAACTACGCTGACAGAAAAATTGATGTCGTCTGGTGTACGAGAGGTAGATGAATTTGCCAACTACTTTTGATATCTACCATTATCTATTGGAGCTCCATTGGATTGCATACTGAATTTGATTATAATATCTATAAGAATTTCAGCTAGCTTACATTTAGTCATACAAATTTCCTTTAGAAGATCTAGCACATACTTCCTTTAAGAGATTAATATTTCAATTTTTGACAGAACAATCTTCAAGCTTTGAAAGTATTTAATATTTCTCATGTCTTTGACATAGAATTCTTTGGCCAAAAATAATTTAAATCTCAAAAATTTCTCCTTGTGATCTCTTATGAGGATGATATCATCAACATAGACTATAAAAATAGTCATCTGTCCTCCCTTAAGATGTTTAATAAATATCATATGATCTGTCTAATACTAAGTGTATTCATACCTCTTAACTACCTTGGTGAACTTGTCAAATCATGCCATGAGTGACTGCTTAAGGCCATACAAGTATTTCTTCAATTTCAGCACTGAGTCAGGAATTTCTGGTATGTTTAGGCCTAGTGAGATCTCCAAGTACACTTCCTCATCGAGCTCTCCATTTAGAAAATTATTCTTCACATCTAACTATATTGAGCTTTGCAACTAGAGCAAATATCTCCTAATAGTCAATGTCGTAGGACTGAGTGAATCCTCTTGCCACTAAACAAGCCTTGTACCTATTAATGCTGCCATCAAAGTTATGCTTCACAGTGAAGATTTATTTATAGCTTACTACCTTTTTCCCACTTGGCAGTTTTGTTATCACTCATGTTTCATTCTTCTCCAATGCCTTTGTTTCTTCTTCGACCACTTTTTTTCATTTTGGAACTTTGAGAGCTTCTTGAATAAATCAAGGTATCTGAACTTCATCTAGAGAGCTAACTAAGGCGCGATAATTTGAGAACAGATTATCATACATAATGAACTCCTAGATTGGATGTTGAATACAAGGTTTTTTTCTCTTTCTTAGAGTAATAGGCTTGTCATCAGGTTCCTCAATAAAAATATTATCCTCATAATCAATTAAAACATGTAGAGGACAAGAATTACCTTGTGTTTGTGCAGATTCATCTGTCAGATCGAGAGTTTGGTTCTACACAAATGATTGCTGAAACCCATCAAACTGTGACTTGTTTCTCCTAGTAAAGGCAAGGAACTCAGTAGGTTCTAGTTGTGACAGTGTATGTTTCTTAAGAAGATCATTTGACTAAGTAAGATTTGAAAATGCCGACTCACTACATGGAAGAGTGAGAGGTTCAACTTTCCAAGCTTGATATTCTTGAGATATATTTCTTTCCTCATGGATATCAAGTTTTGGACAAAATAATCAATTTTCAAAGAATATGACATCCATGAATTAGTAGAATCAACATGTGGATGGACAGTGACATTAGTACCCTTTCTGAGAAGTGAGTACCCCAAAAATATGCATTTATGTGCTCTATGATCTAATTTCCCCCAATACTACATGTAGATGTGAACAAATACAAAATACTAAAATATTTTAAATAAAATGATAGACATGATTCGAGTGTATAGAAATGAAGTGAGGAATACCTGATGATAAATTTTAAAATGGAAGACTCGAGAAGGCATCCGATTGATGAGATAAATGATAGTAATGATAGCTTCTCTCCAAAAATAATGAAGGACATGAGTAGTGAACATAAAGAAACAAGCTACATCAAGAATGTGTATGTTCTTGCACTCAGCTATCCCATTCTATTGAGGTGTATCAACACATGAGCTATTATGAATGATTCTATGTATTGATAGATAGTCTCTCAAGGAAAGTTCAAAGAATTCCCTACCATTGTTAGAGTGCAAGACTTAAATTTTGACTTGAAACTTAGTCTGGATCATGGTATAAAATTTTTGAAATAATGTTCCCATAATGATCCCCATATGTCACTATGAAAAAAATAGATATGTTGGGATGATGTGAATAAGAGATGCGAAATGTTTAGATAATTGACACACTTCACATAAAAAAAATAGATTTTTTATTGATAAATAGTGAATAAAATAATGTTTGAAGATAACTAAAATTTGGATTAACTAATCAAAAATGAGATAACATAAATTTACTTTTTCTATTTGATTCTAATGATTCACCTTGAGTAGATAAACTAGGAACCCTTGGAGTTTGTCTAGACCTGAATTTGCAAGTCTGAATCTAGCATAGTCCATCAACCATCTTAGCAATGCTAATTAAATCTTGACATCGGAATCTAAAATTTATAAAGATCAAAGGTAAAGTGAGCAATGCATTCTATATATTTAACTAATTTACTAATTGACAATAGGTTACAAGATAATCTAAGGAACATAGAATATATCATATAAAATAATGGCAATGATCATCGATATTGACCCAATGCACTCAACCTGAGAGATGATCCATCTGCAGTCTTTATTGTCATTTATCTATCGGAAGGACGGTAAGATATGAATAGATGCTTTATCCCTATCATATGATCAGAAGCACTTGAGTCCACAATCTACACCTCTTTGTGTATGATATTGAAACATATATAATTATCTTTGGCAGCAATGGAACCTAGTAAGGAGCTTTTCTAACTTTGAAGCTATTGATGCATTGCCATCAAAGTGTCTACTATCTGCTCTGTGCTAAATACAGAAATTCCAATAGGTTTGCTTTCTTTAAACACAACAGTATTTCCATGACTTTCCTTAGACTTCCTATCACCAGGCTTCCCATTATTCTTCCAGCATGTGTCACGAGTGTATCCAAGCTTCTTGCAGTGATCACACAAGGTATGCCACCATTTTTTTTGTCAATGCCTAGACTATTTTTTGCAACCATCGACGAAAAGTGATCTTTTGCAACCAATGCTAAAGAGTGGTCCAAACCCTGTATGCCTCCTATCATTACATGCTTTCGAAGTTCCTTCCTACGTACCTCTGAGAATGCATCACGAAGGCCTGATAGAGGCTTGATGGCCAATACATGACCTCGGAGGCTCAAACATCATCTAGGTTTTTTTATTTGAATTGCTGTCTATTTTTAGTATTTCTCCAAGCATGCATGCGGACTGAATCAAATTACTTCCATAAATGAGACAAGGCATTATAATATTGAGTAATAGTCAGATCATCTTGTCTTAACTCATGGATGGTTATTTTGACGTCGAATACGACTGCAATATTATCTTGAGTCGGATAAAATGCACGTACAACTTTCCAGATCTCATACGCTATCTCGTAAAATAAGAAATTTTCTCTAATTTCAACTATCATAGAGTTGATCAGCCATGACTTAATGGTGTTATTCTCCATATTCCATCTTCAATATGAGGCATCATGGGGTCACGAGGATTAGAGTTCTCCATTCAAGTAGTCATCTTTATCTTTTTCACTGTTGAACATTACAGATAATTATTCTCATTCAGTTTATAGCTGGTAATGAGGAATTAGATATTATCTGTGATGATAGGATTGTAATCTAATCGCATCCTCTAAATAATGATGTCGGAGACAGTTAGAGTAGTCTGACCCTTGTTCTCTACTGATATACTTAACAAATCTCAAGAAAGATTGAAACTTAGTACAAAAAAATTAAAAGATGTACCTCTAAAGATGTATAACCTTGATGTGAAAGTCAGAATCAATGTCCGAGTGATGAGGAGTGAAAAAATATCTCAAAACTAATGTCAGTCACTACGTAAAATGATAGATTGGGGAAGGGCAACTCCACAAGCAGGAGCACATCTAGATTGGAGATCACACATGCTGTTACAAGCAAGATAAGGGTCGGCACATGTTTGCAACCACTAAACATCTATTTTTGCAGAGAAAAAAATTAATATTTTTTTTTATTTCAAGCAGGGATCACTCTCTGCTCTAATATCATGTAGAAAATATAAAAAATGACCAATTTCACTTCAATTTATTCTAACATAAGTAGCAATGATACTTATTTATTTGAAAAAAAATCATACATGTTTATAGCTATAAATAGTTGTTTACAGCTATTTATCACAGCTATTCACAGCTGTTTATCACACGTAATATTCCACATATATTTATAATTATTTGATCGATTCATTTAGATTTCTACCATAATTGACATAACTAGTCGCTCACGTTGGGCTACCAACAGTTTAGTGTACTAGTTACATCATATTGCTAGGTCAGTAGTACACAAGATTAAAGAGGAACATTGCATCACCGGCTACGATCATGAGGCATCTACATCATAGGGATCATCCATTGGACCTCCCGTATCATCTACTCTAGTACATATGCAATCAATACAAGATAGAGGAAAAGAGAGAGTTAATCAACGATGTCGTTATTGAGATGATGGTCAAGGTCATTGTCAAGATGATGAGGGAGATCATGGTACACCTGAGACGACATTGTTTACTTCCATACCCTCCATAGTTACCCATCACCCAAATATGTATCTACCACCACATACTTTCACGTCGCCTTTCATGGCCCCACAAAATTACGCATGTTTCCCATCTCTAGTGTTGCTAGATTGAGCTTCCATGACAATAAATATGATATTATCATTCTATCATTTATCATCCCATATATTATCTCACATCAATGAGACCATCATTAACCCTGTATCAGAGATGGGTTCACTTCTAGCTAGGAAACCTCATGCTCCACATAAACATCGAGTACTTCATCCATCACCTCCCTCGACTCCATTTACTACTTTAGCTTCATCAACTCCTATACGTCAACTTGTTGTATATTCTAAAAAATATATAATGACTCTATCTTGTGGGACTTATTGATATAATGTTGATATTTGTATATATTACTATTTGTATTGATTTTTTTATATATTTATATGATTTTCTAATTCATCTGATATGTTAAATTAATTAAGAAATTAAATATATATGAAGCAATTATCAATCCATTTTGATACTTAGTTATTTTGAATATTTTTTTTATTTTATCTTCCTTCAAATATCATTTCTTTGTAAAGGCATTTCTTAGCCAAGAAGCTTTGACATGCAGAAAATACATTTTTTCTTTTTGTTTTTCAACAGTTGCTAGAGAGGGGGGCTGCTAGAGAAGTAGAACAAAAAGAAAGGAAGAAGAAAAGAATGAGAACAAAAAATCCTAGGATATCTAACAAATATGAGAGGGAATGTATTTTGTTCTATTTTATAATTAATGGTTCATGTATTTCATGAAGCAAATTCTATACATATGAAGTAACAAAGACCCATTTTGGTGTTAGAATGCATTAGGTGGTCCTAGAGCCATTTCTTTTTGTGATATAATTTTGTTTAGGGCTTCTCAATAATTTGAGAAACCCTACCGCCCTATGATTGAGATAATACTGAGTGATTTTAAAGTTTATATTGTGCAAGAAGAGTTGGAAAATTATCTTGTGTGTAAGCAAAAATGATGAAAGTACTTAGATGTAAAAAGGTTGACTCTAAGGAATAGGCCCTTACCAAAAAGTTATTATTGGGTTTCATAAGAAGAGCAACACTTCGTACCACAATATAGTTTAAAATATTATGAGCTAAACTCTAATAGTTGGGATGCAAATATACTTGTTAGATAGTCACATTGATGCCCTTGGAAGTCATTATATTGGTATTTTTGTGATTTCACCCTTTGAACTTGGTATTCAATCAATAATGACAAATGCAATTATAAAATTAATTAGTAGTGTGATATCAAATATTGTCGTTGTGGACTGCCGTATTTGAGCTTGAACCAAAGTCATTTTTCATCGTTGTGAATGGCAACATTTGAATTAAATAGAAGTCATGTCATCGTTGTATACGGCGAGAATTGAACTTAAACTAGTCAAGTGTTGTCGTTGACAATGACAACAATTGGATTAAAACTAGCCAAATATAATCGTACACAACGGCAGCAATTGCCAGCTTTCATCCTACGTGGCCAAACACACTAGTTTGGGCATTTGTTTGAAAACCAATCTAAAATCATTATTTATTTTTCAAATAATTTATATTAGTTTCTCTTTTTTTTTTTCTGGTATTGTATTAGTTATGTAATATTTAATAAAAAGAATAGTAATAATCAACATGTGACTAATAGAATAATCCAATGAAGAGTGAACGATTATATGTCTTCGATCATTTTTGGAAAAATGACAAAGTACTTATTAGATGTTGAGTATGACAAGTATTTTTAATTATTATCTGAAATGCAAAAATGTTTGGAATTTAACAACTTCGACCTACCGTTTCATGATATTTTATTTATATAATAATATTATTTAATTGTTGACGTATAAATTAACTAATCAAAATGGGATTACATTTATATAACATATACATAACTATGTAACAAGATTGATAGAGTAATATCATATTGATAGATTTGATTGTCATTATGAAATTAAGTAATCATATTCACAATATTCATTACTAGTATTTGTTGGGTGAGTGCTCCTAGATTTTCAAAAGACTTATTAAAAATGTAATTCAGATATCTAAATGTACACCCATATCTAGTAAAGTTGAGATTATTAGTAAGAATACTACATTTTTTTCTCCATATGATGGAAATCAGAGAACTAAGAATAGTGTTTTTAGAGAGAAAAAGATAATTGTGACTTGCTCTTTTAGTGAGAAATCAAGACACAGTCAGAGATTTTTAACATACTATCAGATCAATTTAGTTTATATATTCTACGTGTACACCTACTAATCTCATTTTATTTACCCACAAGGAGTATTCCAAATTTCTTTTCTTAGGGAATATTAGCTCTAATGGAGGCACTTCTACGGAAGGTACGTTGGCTAATCTTTCTTATCTTTGATTCACTCTAGACTCTTAGATGATTGACTCAGATGCCAGCATTCATGCTACAGGTAATCAAGCCTTATTTTTCTCTTTTATTGAATTTAGAGATTTAAATATTATTGTTAATGGCATTGTTGTATGGACTACACAATATAATAATATCAATATTAAATTTGTTCATTTGACATAAGTCCTTTGTGTACCAAAGTTTTATTATAATTTATTTTTATTTAATTATTTTGTTAAACAATAAAAATATAATATTATTTCTCATTTTAATATTTTTGTGCAAGAACAATGAACCTTATAGATAGCTTCCATGAGAATTGAGCAAGATAAACTATATATATTGTTTACCCTATCATAATTCCACTTGATATTTAGTTACTATTAATCAACTTATTTTACATTCTCAGCTTGGATATTCATTATTGAATAAGCTGAAAATTCCAAACACAATAGTAGATATTTTTGTGCAAGAACAGTGAGCCTTATAGATAGCTTCCATGAAAATTGAACGAGACAAATTATATATATTATTTACCCTACCATAATACCACTTGATATTTAGTTACCATTAATCAACTTATTTTATATTCTCAACTTGGATATTCATTATTGAATAAGCTGAAAATTTCAAACCCAAAAATGATGACTTGTGAGACCTGTCAATTAGGAAAACATATTATAATTTTAAATTTGATATGTCAAGAGAATATTAGTAAGGATATGTTATATATGTTTCATTGAGATATTTGGTAACCTTGCAAGCCTATCACACATGATTTTATATTTGTTGATATTTATACTCGATATACATAATTATTTGGTACCCTTGCAAGCCTATCACATAGAAATATATAATTATATTTTTATCAAATGATAAAAATACATTTAAATCTAAACTTAAATATAAAGAAATAATAATACTTAAAAATAAATATCATATTAGTGTCCTGGCTTTTTTGAGCGGCATGAAATAATTCATCAAACATCATGTGCTAACATTTAAACAACAAAAATAGTAACTAAAAAGAAGAATATATAATTAATTGAAATAACTAAGATAATTATACCACAAAGAAGTATTTTCAGAACCCCTTGGAGATTAGTAATATTAACAACTAATTTTTTTAATTAATTAAATATCATTTTCTATCCTTTTATATTACATCTCTTATTAGCTTATATATCTATGAGAAAAACTATTTTATATTTCATCCAATATTTTTGGATATTCTTGTTTTATTCAGATCTCTCTCCTTGCAGAAAAAGAATTATTATATGTATCATCGAGTATATATTCCTTGGGTATTTTAGTATCTAGAAAGAATATAAATATTACTCATCTGAAACCTTGAAGGCTAGTAAGAGTATGGATGTTATGTTCATTATGAATGTCCTTTTGCAATAACTCAATCTAAGAAAACATACTTTTATACATTGTTGTGATGAAATCTTTACGAGATATCATGTCGTATTAGTGTCCTAACTTTTTTGAGCATGAAATAATTAATTAAACATCATGTGTGAGCACGTCTACAAATAATATGATAATTTAAAAGAAAAAATATATAATTAATTAAAATAACTAAGATAATTATACAACAAAGAAGTATTCTCATATACTCATCAAGAGAAATAATATTAACTATTAATTTTATAATAAATCATATATTATTTTTTATTCTTTTATATCAAATCTCATATTAGTTTATGTACATGAGAGCAAGACTATTTTATATTTCACCCAAGATTATTGGATATTCTTATTTTGTTCAAGATTTCTCTCCTTGAAGAAAAAAAATTATATCAAATGACATCAAGTTGGCATTCCAATACCTAAAAATATATATGTGTGTTACCATAAACCATGAAGATTATTAAAAATGTATATGTTAAATTCTTTAAAGATATGTCTTTTTTCAAAAACTCAATCCAAGAAGATATATTTTTAGACATTATAGTGATAAGAACTTTACCAAGTCCAGTCATGACAAGTGAACATATTCATTCACCTGATACTATCATCATAATTAATCTTGAAGAGAGTAGTAAGACATCCTAGTACTTCAACAAACCACAATTCAATTGAGGCTCCTAGTGATGTGAGTGGGTAGGAGACTTCTAGTAAGAGTCCTACAAGATATGAGATGAAGTGTCCCTAGAAGGAGAGTAAGGTTGGAAGATTCAATCCCAATCAAAAGGTGTATGTATACTAGATGGATACAACTATTTCTCAATCGAGTCATTTGCCACATCAGTCAATCTAGTTCAAAATACCAACTTGATATTTTTAATTAATTTATGAAATAAGCAAAGAATATATTATTCAAACTACTTATCTTCTCTTGGTTGTTGCAAGATCCCAAATACTCTTTGAAAGATACTAAATTATCTAGGATGATGATAGATTATATCTGATGAAATAAGTGCTAACATATCAAATAATACATGGGGTCTTATGATAGAGTTGGTAACAAGATATAACAAGATGAAAGTGAGTACATATGATAAAAATTGAATATAAAGAAAATACTGATCAACTTAAGACCAAGTTGATAACAATATAATTTATAGATGTATAGTATAAATTATTAAAATATTTTTTTGCATATGACCAAAATCACTATTAAATTATTACTTTTTATTTCTATCCATTGTAAAATATTTATCAATTAAATATTAAAAATATGTTTCTTCATTTAATCTTGAGAATAAGGTATTTATACAACATGCACCAAGTTTTACTTTACCAAAAAGTGCAAGCATGATTTATAGACTGCAGAAGATTTTTAAGGCTTGAAATAATGTCTTAAGGTGTGATTCAAACATTTTTCCTTAGTATTTACTACTTTTAGCCTTGAGAGATATACATTAAATTATTTTTATTTTTATCAAAGTAGATTAGAAAAATAGCATATGATGATGATAATATATATTGATAATATTCTTATTAATGATGATAATCAATTGGGTATATCTCAACTGATATTATTCTTTTAGACTGAGTTTTAGCTGAAAATTTTGGAGTATCTCTAACATTTTCTGGATATTAAAGTTTCTTATTCAAAAGATATAATTTTTTTTTCAAAAAAAAATATACTCTAGATATTTTATCTAAACTTGACATATTGGGATGTACATCAAATGACTCATCATTTTATCCAAGTATTGACTTGTTCACTGATGTTGGAATTTCAAATTGATTTTTCTATATAAAAAAAATTATAGAAAAACTTACTTATTTAATAGTTAGTAGGTCATATACTACTTAAACAAAATCATGATTAGTCATTTTTTAGATTTACTCAAACAAATTCATATATATACAATGCTTCGAATTCTTAGACATGCAAATAATGCTTTAGGACATGGGATTTCTTTTAGAGACCATGGGTATATCCAAGTAGAAGCAATCTTAGATTTTAGATGAGCTCTTATGTTCAAATAATAGAGATCACTATCGTGATTTTATAATTTTATAAGAGATAATCTTATCTCATAAAAGAATAAATAAAAATATATTAATTCCAGATCAAGAGCAAAATCATGATACAAAATTATGATATCAATTACTTATGAGTATTAATTGATCAATCATTTTTTAAAAGAAGAAAATATATATTGTGATGGTTACATATATAGAAACATTGCTACCAATATGGTGTTACATAAGTGGATGAAGCACATCGAGATTAATTATTACTTCATACAAAAGAAAATTCAAAATAATTATATAGTTACAAACTATGTTCCTACCAATGATCAAATTACAAATATTTTCACAAAGATACTTAGAAGATCACAAATATCTTTCATTTTTTTAAGTTGAGTATTTGTAATATATACATACCAGCTTAAATGAGTATAAATTTATTATTGATTTTTATTTATTTGGTGATTATAGAGGTATCAATTGGGCCAAACGGCCCAGACACGGCCCATGGCATGGCCCAATTCAGCCATGTCTAGCCCAACACGGCATGGTTTGAAACCATGCCTATTCCTGGGTTGTGCAGCCCAATGGCACGATTTGTGCAATGTTGGTGTAGCAAAACCCGTGTCTCGTGCTGGGCTAGGCACAACCTGTGTGCCTAGCCTAGTGGCACAGTCCACCAACACGAGGACACAAGACCGGAAAAGGATCATGGATCAAGTCTCATCGAGTAACCACCCAATGAGGCGGATTAAGATTTTTAAAAAAATTCAACCAAATAAGCTAGATATTGGTTACGTGGCCAATTGCAATTGGCCGGCCACGTAAGTCAGCCACCAATAACATTTTTATGCAACGAGTTCCACAAGGATGATCTGGCACGACCCTACACTCGATCGTGCCACCATATTGTGCTAGCTTGGCTAAATGATTCTCGTGTTGTGTTGTGTCTAGCACTACACGACCCATTTAACACCTCTCGGTAACTATTTTTTCTTCATTTGAATGAGAGCACCTATAATATGAATTGCCTATAGATATCATAGCTAGCCATATCAACACATTACTACCAATCCGATATTATGTGTTTTTTGCATTAGTTTTTTAGGTTAATAAATTTTTGGTTTCCTTCAACAATATCATTATTGGATTATTCTTTTAGTCATGTTTTGATTCAGGTTGATCTGAGTGCGACCTCATAGCAGATTTTTCCATATTATTTTTCTAAGGTATATTATTATATTATTTATTGATTTGGAGATGGCATTGAAAATTCTATAAAGTAGAAAAATAAAAGAATAGATGAAAAAATCCTTTTAAAAATATGAATTTTAAAAATAAAAATCTTAAATTTTAATTCGATTCATTAATTATTATTTTATCAATTTATTAGTAATAACCAATACATGAATACAATATTAAGTATGTAAAAGTTCAATAATATCTAACATCTCGAAAGAATTTTTTTTATTTTTTATGACTTCTGAATTACATAGACAATAAAATTGTTTTTAAGTGAATATCCTGATATATTTTAATATATTTTTAAATTTATTCTAATAAAAGTTTTAACTAGTAGACTCTCTCTAATGATTCTTATGAATATACTCAATACAACACTATTATTTTAAATATTATTAGATATTATACTAAAATTTTATTTTGTATTTCGTTATCTCTAAAAATCCTTGAAAAACACTTGTATAATACAAAGATATCATGAGAATAAAATATCTTACAAAATTATAATATTCTTTTATTTAATTTCTACTCAAAATCAATAAAATCAATAATGATGCATTCAAAAAAAATCAACATAACTAGTTTATATATCAGATGACAACGATACAATGCTAGTATGTCTGCGAAAATTCTTAATTACTATTTTTTTTATTTATAATTTTCTATTATATCATTGATCATTCAAACAGATCAACTTATAGATTCTATGATAAATAAATTGGATGTATTTCTATATATAATAAACTAATTTTAGATCTTCCTCAAATTATAGTGGAAACTCATACCATCAACCAACCAAATAATATTATATAACAAACTCATGAGAACAAATAAATTGATCAATAAATTTGAAATAATTCAAATTCAAAAACATCACTACTGAGTTAATATTGTTTATGATTCAATACATAATATTTTGTTAGTATATTACCTAGCATATCTTTTAAACTATCCGGTCTCACCATTACTTTTATAGCTATATGTTGTTTACAATACCTAAATTGAGATAACTTTTTTAAAATTTTTTTAATATTTTTATTTTTAATAATGTTAAAATGATTCTAAATTTAAAATGTTTATTTATATAACTTGTGTTTTTTGTATCTAGGCTAACTTATGACTGGAAGTCTGGAACACAAATCAATCTCGAATATTTGGTCATGTTATCATTATCTATATCAAACTCAACTACAATATTAATTTCATTTTTATTATGATCATCAGTTGATATTTTTTAAACTTAGATATATAATTAATATTTTTAATTATCTAATATTCAAAACAAAAAAAATTAAATAGTAAACATGTTTCTTATAAATTTATAAACCTTTAATCATAATTCTATAAGAATAGATTGTGATTAATCATATCAAATGCCTCCATTGCTAATTGCAAATTATAATTATTTATGATATAAATATTTTATAATTATAATAATTCTAATTTACAAAAACTCAGAGAGAAAAATTTAGAGAATTTTTTAGAGAGAAAGAATTACAATAAAAGAGAAAAAAGATGAAACATTTCTCATTGGAATAAAAAATAAAAAATAAAAAATGAAAAACATAAAATATCTATTTATAAAAAATATTAAAAATTAAAAAAAATTATTTAAAGTTGACATAATTCTATCTATTGGATGATATCCATGATCATTGGGGTTCAAATACATCGGTAAAAACATGCCATGTGGCTCATTTAAAAAAATTAAATTTATCCATGTCACACTTGCACATATACATGATAGGCCATGTGACCCATGTCAACTAGCAAATGAAAATGCATGACAACTTAGTAGGTGTGAATTAAGTGCACAGTCCCCTAATTTAGAAATTTTAAATATAAGACATATGAGCTATATGCAGCAAATTGGACAGTGAGCACTAGCTATGGCTAGTGGTGGTAGCTACTGCCTACTATTAGTCTAATAGGCATTAGCCTACTAGATATCTAGATTGGGAAGTAGCCAATCTAAAGTTCAATGCAATGAATGGCCAAGGTGCCTGCCCTGAGCCAATGCCCACTGGCTAGAGCCTAGTGAAGCCAAGGTCATGAATTGACCCTAGGTGGCTAACCAAGGCTAGCCTCGATTAGCCTAAAGCTAAGCAAGGCACAATTTCATGTCGGAAGTTAGCTGAGCCCAACCCAACTCAACACGACCAGGCATAGCACTGCATGCCCAATTTCCCATGTGAGACAATGGGTCGTTTGACTTGACTTCCATGTCAACATACCAACACAACACAGGACGGGTGGATGTATGGTGTAGTGTTGGACAAGGCACGATGACCAGCTTGGACCTAAAAAATTCAGGTCGTATCAGAACAACACAATTCGATGAACATATCAAGACAAACCAAACAAATAAATTTCCTAAGAATTGAACAAGATTGATCATACTTATTTTCTTCCACTCATAAAAGCCCTTTCAGATGCATGTCTACTATTGATCAACTTATGATACACTCGACTAGAACATATATTATTAAACAAACTAAAAATTTTTGAGTCAAATATTAAAGTGATATCTATTAATTATAAGACATCAATTAAAAAGATATATTAAAATTTCTCATCTAACATTTCAAGAAGGTATCAAAGGAGATTCATTTCATATAATTCACTCATATGTCTTGAGACAGTATAAAATAATCACATATGATTATTTGAGATATTTTATTAATTTTTTTAATAATTATACTTGGTATACACAATTATTAGTATTTAAATAAAGATCTTAATTTTTTTTATAAAATTTCATGAAAAAATAAAAACTTAAATTAGTTGTAACATTTGAATGTTAAGAAATAATAATGCTAAAATATATTTTTTATCAATTTGCAAGTACTTCGAGAAGTACAAAAAGATTTATTAGATATAATGTACTGACACTCGTGCATAAATGAGAGAATAGAGAGAAAGAACCAATATTTATTTGAGAAGATTGAGAGACTCATGTTACATAGGAGTGTGCTTATATATTTTTGAGAAATATCAACTACTAACTTTCTAATTAATTAAATATCAACTTCTGATATCTCATATCATATCTCATATCAACTTCTATACCTATAACTAAGAGAGATAATTTTACCTTCCACCCAAAATTTGTGGATATATTTAATTTATTCTAAATTTCTCTTTAGACGAAAAGAAGATAGTTGCACATACTATTAAGTACACCTTCATTAAGTAGTCTAATACTCAAAAAAATATATGTGTATTACATAATATTGACTAAAAGAATCATTATCAATGATGAATTAACATTCTTCGAGGATAAATTATTCTTTAAAAGACTCGATCCAAAAGATCAAACTTTCAGACATCATAATAATAGGTACGTACTCATGTCTAGTTGCTACTCCTCACATAGTAGTGACACCTCTCAAGGAGAGGTGCATTAGGAAGAATAGCCTGGCATTAGTATCTCACTAAACACAAGTTGTGAGTCCTCCCAAGAGAGAGAGATGAGATTGAGAGACTTAATAAGTATAACCTAAAAGTATATGTTAGACAAAAATGTCAACTTTTCCCAAATTAATTTTTTACTGCATCAACTGATCACGTTCAAAATAACTTGGATCTTATGATTATAGGATAGAATAAATTAATGATATGTCCTGCTCAACACCCATTATCAAGAGCACTTTTTATTCTTATTATTACAAGTTGTGAATCCTCCCAAAAGAATCATTATGATTGTTATCCTTTTTGAGATACTTAGTCATTTAAGATATTAACAAGTTATGTTTGATAAACTCAATATACTCACATTTACTCGTATTTGAGATTTCATTCTGAAATTTTTAGAAAAATCAATAATGAGATGCAAATAAGTGTATACAAAAAATAATAAATAAATTGATCAGATCAAAGTCATGATAATACCAAAGGATTGACAAATTTATAGTATTGAATGTTTGGATAACTTTTCCCTTGTGGCCAAGATGGTAACTAAGGTTGCTACTGTTCATTGATGCGTCACAAAGTGTATTTTATTTTAACTAAATATAAGCAAGAGATTCATTCATAATGATCTCGAAAAAAAATATTTATATAGCACAAGCAAGCATTGAGATTCGCTATTCCTTAAATCTTAGGTACAATGTATAAATAATCTATGTTGCACAGATACACCTAAGTGCTGCCGTGTCCAAGTGGATACGGCGACACGGGCCGGACACGCGTCGGACACGTGTCCGATAGGCCACGTGGGGGGTGGGTTTTGGAATCTATATCTGGAGGGGGAGAGTTCGAAAATCGAAATTCGAAATTCGCAATTCGAAAATTGGGTGGGGGTTGGATTCGAGAGGGGGGGGGGGGTTTCGGGAGGGGGGGAAAATGTTCGGGAGGGGGGGAAGGTTCGGGAGGGGGAGGGGGAGGGGGAGGGTGTTAGAGGGTTTAAATTTTTTTTACATTATTTTAAAATACAAAAATTTAAATTATTTTAAAATACAGTATTTTTAATTATTTTAAAATACCTAATATTTATAATTAATAATTTTTATTTTTAATTTTATTTTTTTTATTATGACGTATCCTAGCCGTATCCGTATCCTAGTTTTTTAGAATTTCTCGTGTCCCCGTATCTTGCCGTGTCGTATCCCTGTGTCCGTATCCGTGTCCATACAACATAGTACATAATTATTTGAGATACAAAGTACACTAACACAAAAAAATTTTTTGGAGCCTTGAAATACAAGACTCACTAATGCCCAAAATATTTTGGGGCCTTAAGATACAAGGCACAATTAAGGTGTAAATTTTTTTTGTAAGATACACTCTATAATATATATATATATATATATATACATATATTATATTTTAGCTAAATAATATATATAATTTTTATCTATTAATAAAATAAAATCAAACATAAATAATAAATATAATTAATATTTTTTATTATCATAGATATTCATAATTCTAAAATAAATTAATATAAATTCAAATATTATCTATAATTTTTGAAAGTGGGAGAGTAGAGCTTTAAGTATGACGGAAGGGGAACCACTCAAACAAATATGGAGACTTCCCTTCCATATTAAAGAAAGCATTGTTAAGATTTTGATTATTAGGAGTATGAAAATATTCAAAGAAGTATTCAATCTTAATAATTCATTCTATTGGCTTAACTCATCAAATTTGAGGAAATCCAACCTAAGGGTCCATGTCTATATCCCCCCATTTCCCTGAAACAAAATATTGGGAACAAATTGAATTGGTGGGTTGAAAAAGTTTTCAATCCCATTGTGCTTATTGGCCTGAACAACTAACCGATCATAGTTATTGGCCAAGCTTCTTAGCTGTTGTAGTACAACTTTTAGTATGAATTTTTGTTTGTTTTTTTTCTTCTAATCTTTTCGTCGATGGAGAGTTCCCTCCTTCAGCAAGACAATTTCATCCTACAAAAGAGCCTGGCGTGTTCCTTAAGCTATGGAATTGAACTTCCTTCGATACCTGATCTTCAAGAATTTTTATAGAAAATGAGATTGATGCACTAAAATAGGAAGGCACTTATAAGAGCCCAATTTTCGAAGTGTTTGTGAAATACAAAAACCAATCCCCCTCTCAAACTTCCTAACATTTCCCATATAATGTGCTTGTTAACGAGCACTTTTACACACACACACACACTTATCACTCTCTCTCTCTCTCTCTGCAATGAAGAAACATAATCGAAAATAAAAATGAACAAAAAAATACGTACTAAATCATAAAATTACGTGTTGACTTGACGAAAATGACAGAATTAAACGGGACACCACACAGGAATCGGAGAGAGTGGGTCGAACGACGGAGAAATATAATTTAGGGAGTTCTGAGGTGATTTAACCCGTCCGTGACAACTAGACGTGTCAAGCATAGAGTGGATGGTATTGGTGTCTCATAAAATTATTTATTGCCAAATTAGACGATGAAATGCAAAAAAAAGTTTGAATAAGTGGATATTTGATAAATCACTTAAAATCCTCAAACTATTGAAAATTAAAATTTTTAATAGTTTGAAATTTCAAATGTGTTTGATAAAAAAATATTAAGAGCTGAGAATTTAATAATTTAAGTGAAAATTCATTAAAAATTTTAAGTATGAATGCATACTAGCATAAACATTATGTATGAATAATGTGTGTGCCAAGGGCATTATGTTGCACACTAGCATTTTATTAATTTAGAAGAATATGTATTGGTTGTGACATTTTCGTAACTTGTCAAAATATAATAAAATAATATTTTGTTTTATAATTTTAAAATAAAATATATTCAATATAATGAAATTTGACCAAGTCAAACATGATTTTGGCAAAGTTGTACTTCACTTCAATAAATAACATATTAACAACAATCTTAATTAATATGACCTATATGAATTTTAGTATTTATAGTTGATGCCAGTAATATGACTCATTTGACTAAGCCCATCCTCGCCACCCAACTAATACTATCCACATCGGATGATCCTAAAAGGGTAGATGCGTAAGTTTGTACTTTTATTGAGAGCTGGTGCACGATAGAAATGAGCTACCTAGTGCTCAATAAGCTCTAAAGGAGTTATCCCATGGGGGGGATGTTACATGGTACTATAAAGAGTATGAAGTGAGAGTCATTCGTGAATGTCTAATTTCTCAAAAGGTAGAGAATGAAATGACTCACATTAGAAGATCATATGTGAGTAGATGAGAATTTAAGTTTGAGGGCAAACATCCACCTTTGAGATAGAGCTAGCTTATGGGTAGAGTTGGGCATTAGGTTTGGGTACATAGTATTGGTACTTTCATTGAGAGTTGGTGTGTAGTGGAAAAAAAGCTATTGGTTCTTGATATTGTCCAAGGTGAGAGTCATCCTATAGAAGAAAATGGATAATAGTGAAATGAAGGATTTGAGAAAAAACTTATTCCTTCAAGGTAGCTTTTGGGTGGAGTTAGGGCTTTGGGTTTGCGTACATATTATTAATGCATTCATTGAGAGCTAATGCATAGTGGAAAAGAGTTACCTGGTATTTAATATGGTTTATAGTGAGAACCATCCCATTGGAGAAAAAAGTTACCTAGTGCCATGAAGAATCTAGAGTGCGAGCCATCCATGGATTTCTAGTTTCTCAAGGAATTTAAGTTTGAAAGAAAACTTAAATATTTATCTGTCTCATTGGGATCCTCCAATATGGCTTGTATCATTCCATATTCCTTGAGAAACTAGACATCCACACACAACTCTTCCTCTAGACTTTTCACAACACAAAGTAACTTTTTCTCACATGGGATGACTCTCACTCTGAATCATATCAAATATCTGGTAGCTCCTTTTTACTATGCATTGACTTTTGATGAAAGTATCAATGATAAATACTTAAGCCCATGGCCCTAATTCCATCCAATAGCTAGCTTGAAGGTGCTGGGTTGCCCTCAATCTTAAATACTAATATACTCCCTTAGGATCATCTTATGTGAATCTTATCATTCCATATCCCATGAAAAATTAGACATTCATGGATAGCTCTTATTTTAAACTATTTATAGTACTAGGTAACCCATATTTTTTATGGAATGACTCTCAATCTAAACCTTATCAAGCATCAGATAGTCTTTTTCTACTATGCACTAGTTCTCTATGAAAGCA
This sequence comes from Sapria himalayana, assembly GCA_029783825.1. Classification (NCBI taxonomy): domain Eukaryota; kingdom Viridiplantae; phylum Streptophyta; class Magnoliopsida; order Malpighiales; family Rafflesiaceae; genus Sapria; species Sapria himalayana. The sequence goes on from JAREIK010003544.1 coordinate 122,626, forward strand.
CCAATGATATGTACTCAAACCCAAGCCCCTAACTCCACCCAAAAGCTAGCTTGAAGGTGGAGGTTTGTCCTCAAACTTAAGTGCTCATTTATTCTCTTAGGATCCTCTGATATTGGTTGTATCATTGCATACCCTTCGAGATACTAGATGTCCATGGACAACTCTCAATATGGACTCTTTATGATACCAGGTAGTCCTTTTTCCTATTGAATAGTTCTCACTCCAAATCTTATCAAGCAGCAAATAACCCTTTTTTCACAACATACTGGCTCAAAGGTAGAGGCTTGTCCTCAAACTTAAATATCCATCTACCCTCTTAGGATCATTTGGTGTGGGTCATATCATCAACAATATGTTACATAACATTGCCTAGTTAGTCATTTTCAACCCAATGAAGTGTACTAAAGAAACTAGTCATGCTAGAGCCTTAGAAATGCGACCTAGCTTTGCCCAATAGTTTACCCGAGCTAATAATAATATTGGTAGAAATTTTTAATTATGAACATCATCAGGATAATAATTTTTTGGGTAACAACCACACAACCTACCATACAATGTGGTGAGTCATGTTGGTGCATAGGGCTAGGATGGGGAGCTTGTTGTTCATGAATATCTACTCGACCCAATCCAATAGCTTAACTTGACTTTCCAGATAGATTGAGTTGAGTTTGGGCATGGAATCTATATATGACATAAATTTGCATAGACATAGTAAAATTATTAGGTAACACTTTCTATATTTTAGTAAAATTTTATATGAATTGAATATAAAATTAACTATCATATAAATTTAGTAAAATCATATTTAATATCACGTGATTAATTTAATTGTATATATGACTACAAATTTATTAGTATGAGTCATGTTATATTAGTCATTTGATTTCATCATCATTAAATTTTCTTCATATGTTATTTATCTCTATCATCAATTACCCCTATATTTTTCATAAATGTCACTAATATCTAAATGTGTTGTGTTCATCACTTGGATTGAATTTATTTAACAATCAAAGTTGCCAACTAAATAGGTTTCATTCTTGTGTTTGGATTTCTAGTATAAATCAAGTATATGTTTAGGAGCATTACAAGTACAACTTAAGTGATCTTTTTACTTCACGTTGATAGCACACACACACACACATATATATATAGAACTTGTTCATCATTTTTTTTCTCTTCCACAAGATGTTATTTGATCCAAAATACAATCCATAACATGTCCATATCAATATATGACCATGAATGTGACCATGATCATGAGACTTGGAAAGAAACATTGGGCGTTGAATAATGATTTTCATCAAAGCTCTCTATCATTCCATGCCACCAACATCGTAGCACCTATATAATTTTTTGATCTATATTTCAATGTTATAAGAACATGTTGGAGACTTAAAAAGTAATGTAAGTAGTCTCAAGCAAGTCGTGCTCTATCATCTTGTCATAAATTATTATTTTTGAATTGATTTTAAATATGGATAAACTATACTCTACAATAGATGTTAAGTCGTGTTAATATACATGCTACCAATCATATTTGACTCATGGTATGATTATAATATCAAGATAATCATATCAATATTTCATTATATTCTAGGGAAGAATCAGATTCTTAATGTCAAGGTGTCAATCCTTTATCCATACTTAATTGATATATTCATATGATCACTTCTTCTATCTTCAATTATATTAATATAATTTTCATTATCTAGTACTCATAACATGTTATCAAATGAAATTAAGGATGATTCTTATAATATTCCTACTTCAAATGATGCTTCACGCAATGATAGAAGAGATTCGTATCCAACAATTGGTTCTGTTGACCTGCAAGCCTCGTTACTTAATAACAATGGCTTGGAGGTAGGAATAAGGAGACCCAATATTTATGTGAATCCTAACACAGTTAGCCAACAGGATACCTGGAATAGTTATGGAGTTCTAAATGAAAATGAACCAAAACCCTTGATGAATGAAGACCCTAACAGGCAAGTGATAGGAAATGAAGAGAAACTACTTAGAATGGGAAAAATTAGGCTTCCTGGAGTAGTCTCTTCTCTGGGAACAAGGCATTGGCCAACACCACTAATTAGGCTTTATCCCTCCTAATCAGCCAAGCAATGTTGTTTTTGGGGAGGATGATTTACTTGATGGCATTGAGCATTTGTATAACTATCTTGTTGGGTATTTTGTGACTAAAAGTCATGGCTATTTTATGCTACGAAAGTTCATGGAAGAACAATAAAAACTAAACCCCTAGGTCATCCAACATCCGAGTGGGTGGCTGGTTTTTAAGTTTAAAAATATGGAGGAGGTAGAGCAAGTGCTCAAAGTTGTTCCCTTCTTAGTCTTTGGCTGACCCTTGTACATCAAGCCATTGCTGGTAGGCTTTCATTATGGGCTAAAAGAAATGGCAAAGATTCCAATTTGAATAAAATGCCAAACTTCTCACGTCACTTATGGAATTCAGTGGATTTAAGCAAAGATGTGAGCTGTATCGGGCAGCCTTTGCACATGGATAAACTAACTTCAAATATTTTAAAAATTGCTTTTGCAAGAGTTTTGGTAGAAATAGACATGAATAATGAGTTGATGAATGAAATCATTCTAAACTTCCCGGATGGATCGAAAATCAACCATCCTATTATATGAAAATCTTATCCATTCTATAATCTTTGTTCTATATTTGGTCATATGACAAGTAGTTGCCAAAAGGTAAGTAAAATCCAGGAGATGAAAAATAGGACGCCTCCCCAACAACTCTAGTAGGATCATCATATCTAGAGAAAGAGAATGAAGAGAACTCCCCCCTAGAGGAAGGACAATTCCCTTATGCATATTCAGCAAGGGAGGAAAAAACTCCCATGCAAGCAGAAAAGGAGACCCAAAACCAAGCTGATATGGAAAATGAGGGCTTTACATTGGTCAAAGTAAGGAGGAAGAGGAAAGACCTAAATATTAGAGATGTCCCTTCTCTGAACTAAAGAAACAAAGGCAGATTCAAAGAGCAAGCAGTCAAGGAATACGCCCCAAATGGCCAGCTTAGGGAACTTAAAGGGCCCCTCAACCCCTGTAAAAATGGGGCAATTTCTATCGAGCAATCTGTGTTGTTTTGGATTTTTTGTTTATTTTTTATGGAGGAACTATCTATGAAGTTTTGGAGGGTGGAATAGAAGGAAAACATTTAGTCTCCTCCACGTACTTCTAAGGGTTTTTTTCTGGGAGAGGTGGGGGCACCTCTAGGTATGGTGTTTGATGGTGGCATGGTAGCAACTCATGGGATAAATCCAAGCATAATATTGAAGTGGTGCATGAATGATGATATGACATCCAGTGGGGAAAACTGGCATATATGCCTGCTTGCATTAAAACAAACTATCTGCTTGAATGAATGCATGAAATGTTTTCAAAAATCTGATATTAACCCCTATTAGACAGTACACATGCTCTTGAATGTATGGGTGACTTATGGGATAGATGAAATGAGGCATAGTAATCTTGTAATATCATGTATGTATGCTATAGTTTAGAATGTTTTGTTGATTTATGTAATTGGTGTAAATCCTAAAAGAGCATTAATATGTATGCTATAATGCTAAATATATATATTGATAATGATGGGTATAATGGGGCATGTGTACTGTCTAGTTGAGGGGTTTATGTCTTGGAGCCAAATAAAAAAATTTTATGAATTAGCTACGCTGATCCCTATACACCATGGATATCATCTCACAAAAAAGAGGATGCCTTTTATCGATAGGAAGTGGTCCCTCTTCAGCTATTTTTAAAACAAAATACTGTGTGCAAATGATGATCTATTTGTATGAATTCTTGGGGGTCCTGAAAAATCTTACATGCTGGCTCTGGGGAATTTCTTGGTGGGCAAGGGTAGTTTTAAGGGCTTTTGGTGATGTTATGGTTGTATTTCTTCTCTTGGTTGTATGAGTGGTTGTAAGAGCTCATATGTATTGGTGTCTCTGAATGTACTCAAGTTGATCTAGACTTCTATAAAAGATATGTATCATATGCTCATTTATCTTGAGAGAATGAGTGAAAAGGCATGTAATGAAATTTCCCATCCAGCACATAGGGGCATGAAAGGGGTGATTTTGCTTAATGCATGCAACTGGACATTTTTCTAATTCATAAAGCATCTGTTAAACTACTTATGCAATATATATGAAAATCGCCTACTGGAACATAAGGGACTTCAACTGCCTCATTAAACAATGAGAAGTTATTAGACTTCTTAAAGTCCACTCAATATCTTCGCTATTGTGGATACCAGGCTTAGTAGTGAAAAGCTAGCGTGACTTATGAAAACTAAGTTTAGAAGTTTAAATGCTCTGGACAATTTTTTTATATCATAATAATGGAAGAATCCTGGTCTTGTGGGACAATCAGACCTCAAATACCACAGTCCTCTCATGTTCTGCCCAACACAATCAGCTTTTAGTGAGAGACAAGGAGAAAAGAATTTCATTTAGACTCTCTGTCATTTATGCTTTCCATAAGGTGATCTCTAGGAGAAGCCTTTGGGACTTCCTGAAAGAGGAGGGGAAAACCGATCTATCCCCTTGGGCTCTCATAAAGGATTTTAACTCACCCTTATCTATCCTAGATAGAGTAGGAGGTAGAATTGTTACCAACTACGAGTGTCAAGATGCTTTGAAATGTATTTCCCTATTAAGCATGGAAGACCTCCCATCTTCAGAAAGTTATTTCACATGGACAAACGGTAGAGTCTCGAGTAAACTTGATAAAGTAATGACAAATAGTGAATTGGCTAACCTTCAGCTGGACAGCCACGTGAGATTTCTACCCCTAGGGATCTTGTCTGATCACTGTCTTTTGCTCATGTCTACCGAACTCTCTGATATGGATAAATTAATCCCTTTCAAGTTCTGTAATATGTTGCTCTCCTATAAAAAGTTCATTCCACTGTTACTCAACACATGGAAAGAGAAAACTAATGGTTCTTGAATGTTCCAGCTAGTCAAAAAACTTAAGCTATTAAAGGTGCCTCTGATAAATTTGAATGATACACACTCCAGCCATATCAGCACAAGGGTGTAGGTGACAAAGAATGCCGTCCATTTTATTCAAATGAAAATTCTAAAGAGCCCAAACACTACATTAAAGAAGGAAGAATTAGATCTTAAAATCAAATTAAGGAAGTTAGAAAAATGTGAATTATCCTTTCTTAGGCAAAAAGCTAAAATAATATATCTCAAAATAGTGATAAATATACTAGATTCTTCCATTCCTTAACTAATTCTGAGGCTCAAATAAGTAAAATCATCACTATAGTCAAAAAAATATGGAACATACACTACATCTAAAGAAGACATAGTTGAAACAAATTTTTCATACTATAAAAGATTATTGGGGTCATCCATCCACAAAATCGAAGTCGACCAGCATATCATTGAGAGTGGGCCGAAACTTAGCGAGAATGATCATAATTTACTCTCTTTAACTTTCTCTTCTGAGAAAATAAGGAATGCAATCTTCACCATGGGAGATTCAAAATTACCAGGGCCGGATGGGTTTATGGTAGAATTTTTTAATGCATCTTGGAACTATATTAGTCGTGACGTGATCAATGCTGTCGGCAATTTCTTTCATTCTAGAAGAATGCTAAGGCAAATCAACCACACTTATATCACTCTAATTCCAAAATCTTCTCACTCAATAATGGTCAAAGATTATAAACCAATATCATATTGCAATGTTATTTATAAAATTATATCAAAGCTTATTGTGTCACACTTGAAATTGGTGTTGGGTGACATAATAAATCTAGTGCAAGGTGCTTATGTTAAGGGGAGGTTAATATCAGAAAACTTTCCTGCTAGCTCATTGTTTGATTAGAAGATATGCACAAAAAAGAATATCTTCAAGATATGTTTTCAAAATTGATATTCAAAAGGCATTTGATATTGTAGAATGGGGCTTCCTAGTGGAGATTTTAGCTGGTCTAAACTTTCCTAAATACTTTATAGAAATCATCTATGAATGTGTTAGTAAAAGAACTTACTCGGTGGTGATTAATGAGTAACTTCATGGCTTTTTTAGGGGCAAGAGATGTCTTAAGCAAGGGGACCCCATTTCTCCTTATCTATTTGCCACACGCATAGAGTATTTGTCAAGATAGCTCATTGTTACAACCTCCTTAGAGCATTTTTCTTATCATCCGGGTTGTGGTCCTTCAAAGATTTCACACCTAATGTATGCGGATGATTTAATCATCTTCTCCAGAGATGATTTTCAATCTACTAATATAATTCTGGAGACACTTGAATCCTTGACTTTGCTTTCTGGTCTAAATGTTAACTCCTCCAAATCAAATATCTTCTATGGAGGAATAAGCAAAGAAATTAAAGATGAAATTGCTAAGGCATCCAGATTTGGAGAGGGTGTCCTCCCTTTTGTATTTCTTTGAGTGCCCCTCTCCTCAATTTACCTTTTTACTTCTCAATTCTCAATTCTTCTAGCTAAAATCACTTCGGCTATTCACCAATGGGCTAGAAAATTTTTCTCTATAACTGGAAAATTGGAACTTTTGCGCACGATAATCCAAGGAATTGAAGGATATTGGTTCTTGGTCTTTATCCTTCCTTCTTCTATTATAAATGCTATTGAAGGAGCTTGCAGATGGTTCTTATGGGGTAGTCCCAAGATTGGTAATTATAGGCCCAAGGTCTCTTAGGAAAAAATGTGCTCACCCAAATCTCTTAGAGGCTTGGGCATCTTAAATATTCTCACTTGGAACAAAGCCTTCTTCATTAAATCCTTATGGCGCATAAACAAGAAAGAAGATTCCTTATGGATTAGGTGGATTCACCATTTTTATCTAAATTCTCAAGGCATATGGGATTGCTAGACTTCAAATGTAGACCCCTCCTTTTGAAAATCCCTAATTTCTATTAGGGATGCTCTAATTGATAGAGCTAGCTCAAAAGAATGTGTGATTAGAAACCTATATTTATGGGGAGACAATGGCAAGATAGTTTCTGATTCCTACAAATATTTAATTGGAATTGACACCAATATAGATAAAGCTTGGACCAAATTAATATGGATGCATAATTATGTGCCAAGGCATGCTATATACTTGTGGATTTCCAAGAGTGGAAAGCTCAGGACCAAGCATTGGGCTTTCACAACACTCACAAATACATCTTGTGAATTATGTAATCATGCTGAATCCTTACAGCACTTATTTTTCGAGTGCTGGTTCTCTGCATACATATGGAATGAATTGAAAAATTAGACGGATACATGGGACAACATAAACACAATCCAGACGTGTTTTGATCATTTGGAAAAGCACTATATGGCAGATTCTCCAAAGAATAATATCCTGAAAGCCTATCCCGCAGCTTCTATTTATCATACTTGGTGAGAAAGAAATTGAAGGCTCCACAAAGAAAAGGCTCAAGATGCATATTCCTTAGTTAGGAAAATTAAAACTAAAATTTACATTATTTTTCCAAAGAATATAATAGTTTGGATCATCTTTAGGTTGTACAGAAATTTTTGATAGTGAATCTTATTACTTATCAAAAAATATATAATTTTAATTCTTAATAATATCATTCAACTTGTTGGCATTTAGATATATTTTAGAATCAAGGATCCACACCAAATAATTATTCCAATTCAATTCAAAGGTATTATAGTCATGCTTAGATAAATTTCTCACAAAAATCATAAATATAATAATTAATCTCATGATATAATGTTTTTGAGGAATCATAATATTATGGATATCTAAAATATATTTGTATACCAAACCCTCAACTAAGGGCATTTAGTCCCAATCAATCAAATCTTGTCTAACTAAAGACTTGATTCTTGCCCAACATCCATAGAGAAGGTAAAAGTCTTGGCCAATTAGAGACAATTGACCTTTTCACCAATGATAAATAAATTATCAATAGCCCTCTTGCCCCTAGTCCACCTCAAATGTATTCTCATGGTCATTTGCAAATGAGACAATCAATCATTGACCATGAAAGTGACACAAGTAGAGCACCCATCAAATGGATAAACATAGATCCATGTTCACATGAAGTAAGCACTACAAGAAAAACTACTTTCTATGATGTTTTATTTAATGACAATTTTAGTAAAGCATCATTATTTAAAGGTATACAATGATGCTTTCCCAGAGCATAATTATTTTATGAGGTTTTTTTTTCTTATAATTTATAATTAATAAATCTTATTATAAGAATCATTAATAGTGTGAAAAAAAAAATGTTTGTACAATGTTTCTTATCAAGCCAAAGCTATCTACTCATAATATAAATACTCAGGAGAATGTTGCAAGCATCAATGATGAAGGCAACATTTTATACATTAAGGTAACAATAATGGTTGAAAGTAAAAAATAGTTTAGTGATGTATGGTTGCTAGATTTAAGAGCATCATGGCATATGACTTCTCGGAAAGATTGGTTTAACAAATATGAATCAACCTCAGGTAAGTCTGTGCACATGGGTGATGCTCATGCTTTGAAAATTATTGGTATAGATACTATGAAAATATAAATGTTTGATGGTATGATTCGTACTATTCAAGAGGTACGACATGTGATTGACTTAAAGAAAAATTATTATCTTTGGGATACATAGATAGTATTGGATGCAAAATTCTTATTGAAAATGGGATGATACAGATTATGAGAGGTTCACTTGTGATAATGAATGAGGAAAAATCATAGCAAATTTATTCATGCTTAAAAGAGAAATTATACAGAAAGTAGATGTATGTGTTGCATCAATTACCAAAGAAGAAGAATCAATAATAATATGACATTTCAAGCTAGGCCACATGTCAGAACAAGGTTTAATTATTTTCTCTAATAAAAAGTTACTTTCGTGGCTCAAAATGGTAAATTTATCTTTATATAGCATTGTGTTATAATTAAGTAGAATATAATGGCATTTAGAAAATAAAATATAAGAAGTAAAAATACTATAGACTTAATATATTCTGATGCATGGGAATCACCTAAAATATCTCACGGAGGAGTAAAATATTTCATATCATTTATTGATGATTATTCAAGGAGATGTTGGGTGTATCCAATCAAGAAAAAGTAAGATGTATTTTTAACTTTTAAATACTTCAAAGTACGGGTGGAACTTGATTTTGGGAAAAGAATTAAGTATTTGTGAACAAATAATGGAAAGGAGTGTACAATTAGTAAAGTTCTTATTTTTTGTAAGTAAGAATGTATCAAATGATAGTTCATAGTCACGTACACCCCATAATAAAATGAAGTAGCAGAATAGTTGAACAAAATTCTTGTAGAAAGAATGAGAACAATGTTAAAGACTATAAGACTACCCAATTTCTTTTGGGTAGAAGCAACAAAAATTATATGTTGTGTAATAAATTGATCACCATCAATATCGATTGATTTGAAGACACTGATGGAGATGTAGATGGGTAAGCTAATAGATTACTCTACTTTAGATTATTTTGGATGTTCTATATATGTGATGTATAATACCCAAGAAAGAATAAAGTTAGATCCAAAATCTAGAAAATACATATTCTTAGGGTATGTTGAAGGAGTGAAGGGGTATCGTCTATGGGAGCCCGCTGACCACAAGGTAATTATTAGCAGAGATGTAATTTTAAAGAAATAATTAAAGATAATAGCACATTAAAAAAAATTTTAGAAACTACCACTGTGCATGTAGAAAATGACCAGATATAATTAAGATGTTCCAAAATTAATGGAAAAAGAAATAGAGCATGAAGCATAGGAATAATTCGTGTCTAAGGCTCAAAAAGTTAGTCAGCCAACTCACAATAAAAGACGGCTAGCTTGACACTCAGAGTATATTACAAAGAGCAACATTGCATATTGTCTCCTAACAGAAGATGAAGAACCTTCAACATTTCAAGTAGCTTCAGATACACTACAACAAAACTTCAAATTTATGACGTTTTGTTCCTTAACATTTTCAGAAAATGTCATTATTCTATTTGTAATTAGACATGTCATGACATTTTTCTAAAAACATCATTATTTGGAACATATTTTCTATTTTTATGGCACTTACTAGAAGTGTCATTGTTAAGACTAAAGGTTAGGAATTTTTTTGACTCCTTATAAAATGCCAAGGAATAAGGGGCTGAAAATTAAAAACCTTATCACTTTTATAAGTGTCATGGATATAAAAATATTAATTTTGAATTTATTGATTTGGAACTAATTAGTTTTGTATTTTTTATTTGTAAAATAAGTAATAATATTTTAAATTTTACTCTAGATTAATAAAAAAAATTATCAATTTTTAGTTGAAAATTATTTATTAAAAATAAAAAGAAACTTATGATCAATTTAAAAAAAATTTAAATATTTTTACATTCAAATTTGAATTTTTTATTTATAAAATAAGTAATAATATTTAATTTTAAAATTAATCTGTTAATATTTAATTTATCTCTAAGAGAAATAATAATAAAATGAAAATTTAAGGTCATTTAATAAAATGATGTGATTAATATAATATTTAATAATCTTCATTTAATAAAATGAAGACTCGCTAGAAAGACGAGCGCGGCTTCTTTATATCGTTCGGCCTTTTCCAACAGCTCGGCTTCAAGCAGTGCATCTCCAATATCATTGGCCATCTTTACAGCATCTAGGAAGTTTCCCCATTCGGTTTTTAATTGTATCAGCTCTTCCAGACACTTTACTTTTTTCAAAAAACTACGCATTGAATCATTGGAATTGAAGAGGTTAACATATTTCATCATTGTGAACTTATCTCCTAGCTTTTTGCATTTCTTTGCAGCATCCTCCAAAAGCTTCTATTTTGCATCTTCTATTATGCCCTCGTCTCTTTTCATGTAATTATATTGCATGGCATGTTCTTTCCAGTTGGAAATTTAACATAGTCCCTCGTCGAACAGCTCCCCCTTTTAACAACACTCAATACATTTGCTAAAGAAGTTGCCTTTAACGTAAGCATCTGCTACCAGCTTATAAGATACTGCTTGTGTGAAACATTCTGCAGCTTCTTCAAGTTTGGGAACAGGAAATCTTTCCATAAATTAACAAAAAACCTGTAGCAGAATTGGAGTAACACTGGATTGCAAATTTGCAGCGAAAAAGATAAAAATTAATATATGTTTATATAATAGATTATATTAATTAGACATGTCATGACATTTTTCTAAAAACATCATTATTTGGAACACGTTTTCTGTTTTTATGGCACTTACTAGATGTGTCATTGTTAAGACTAATAAATTGTTAAGACTAATAGATTTTTTAAGACTAATAAGGGGCTGAAAATTATAAACCTTGTCAATATTATAAGTGTCATGGATATGAAAATATTAATTTTGAATTTATTGAATTGGAACTAATTAGTTTGTATTTTTATTTGTAAAATATGAAATAGGTTTTAAAATGGCGCTGTCAACAAACTAGAAGAGTTGAGTGGAAGAGTCTCGGCCTACTTCTCTATGGCTTTGTTTTCCATTTCTTCATTAATTGAATTCTCTTTGCTTATTTATATCCTTTGTCCTCTAGGTTATTGTATTCTTGCACATGATCTCAGTGAATAGATTCTTACACATTGCACGATAGGCCCTCGCCACCCTTTATTGTTAATTTAGTAAATATGTTACCAAAATGCATGATGCTTAATAGCTACCCTTGTTATATGAAAAAATTTTGTAGCTTGGCATGACAAAATAAAAAGCAGAAAAGGAGTGTAAATTGGGATCGAAAGAGAGAAATTGTAGTCAATTATTCTTGTCATCAGTTTCTACAAGGCTTATTTAACGAACTGTGGAAAGTGGAGTTGTACATGGCTTATGCAGCATATCTTCGGCGTCGTGTGTTGTTTTGTTATTTTGTGAAGTTTAATTAGTAATGTTTCCTTCAATCAATGCAGATTTTGTGATGTTGGTGCTGGGTTTGTTGGTGATTTTGCCGTAGTTGAGTTATCTGCTTCCTATTTTCAGGCTACTATTCTGCCAAAGAGTAATAATAAATTCTTTTCCATATCTCATTTTGAAGCTCAGTCTGTAGTTCTTCTTGCAAGGTCCAATTTTCTCATTAGAAGGGATATAGAGTGGGCAAATCTTATTGTTGGCTTTGAGCAGGTGATTATCCATTCTTTTTTATTTTTGATCTCGTGTCATTTTTATACATGTTGTTCTATTTGTTCTCTCCTCCTCTATTTTTCAGACTATGAAAGTATGGAAAAAAAAGAGGCTATAATTCCTAAAAATGTGTGCTCTATAGTCATGTCATTACAAAATTAATTAGCCTAAGGAATTAGAGACATGTAATGTCATATCTATAAATTCGTCTAGGTCACATATTTGTTTATTTTATGTTAGATATTACAGCAAAGTCAAAATATATTATTATCTTGTATAGAAATAGATGATAGGTAAATTAATACTCACCTAATTAAATACTTTTACTTTATTTTTTAAATAATTTCTATGCATTGAGAAATATGAATAGAATATTATTATTTTCCTCACAAAAAGAAAAAAAAGAAAAGAGGGATATTATTATCAAAATAAAAAGATATACCTTATATATCTGGGAATATTGATTATAGGAAATGAGAAATTAAACAAAGTATTTATGAAAATAAAATACACAAATAAGGATATTACTATCAAAAAGAGAATATATACGTTATATACCTTTTATACGTGAGAATATTGATTATTGAAAATGAGAAATTAAGCAAAGTATTTGTTAAAATAAGCTATAAAAATAAGGAAAATAAGATTTGGGGGTCCAGTAAATAGTATATAAAATTTTTAAGTAGCTAGAAATAAATAAAATAATATAGTTAAAAGGAAAATACATGGCCAATTAAAATTTTCCTTTTCTCAAAACACTTTTTATTTTCTCTTTTCCTTAGACATATTTGATAAAAAAAATTATCTTATTTTTTCTTTTCCTCAATGTAATGTCATTTTTTCTTATAAATTAGAGAATTAGCTTTTATCTCAAATATGATTTAAATAATTTTTCATTAAAAAATAACAAAAAAAAGGAATAAAAACCTATAATGCACTAGAATGCATGATGGGAGGTTCTAGGATCGGATTTCGAGGAGAATAAAATATTTTTTTATTAATAAATTGACTTTTCTCATATTTGACTTTTATATAAAGAATAATTAAATGATATTTTTTTGTTTAAATATTTTTTTTTCTAAGAATCATACTAACTTTGAGAAATAATTTCTCATGTTTAAATATTATTCTAATCATGTTAACTATGTAAACAAATTCAACATTATTACAATATTAATGCTCATCCCTTCTATCTTATATTTGATATGCTTATTAATATTTTATTAAATTGATTTTTGAATTTTATTTTAACAGATAAAAAAGAGGTTGCTAAACAAATAACATTGGAATATTAATGTGTTCTTCCATTTGAAGTGTGATCACTATTGGAAATAATTTGTTCTTTAAAAATGGATCGTTCAGGGATCTCAAAGGATAGAAGATCGAAGGAATATGAAGATGGAGTTGAATGATTTGTTGTATTTGCAATACAAAATTCTGCAAATAAAACCTCCATTAAATGTCCATGCTTACAATGTGGTAATATGATTTTTAATACTCCTTAAAAGATTCGAGACCATTTATTTTTCTTTGGAATTGATCAAAGTTACCATACATGGTATTAGCATGGAGAGGTAGCTCCAAGTGGCCCTTCCATAAGAGCAAAATATTATGATAGACTTCAATTTGATGATCAACATAGTACAATAGAAATGGTTCAAGCTGCACATGATGATTGTCAAAATGATCCTAACTTGTTTGCAAGATTACTACAAGATGTAGAAAAACCATTATATCCTGGTTGTAGAAACTTTACAAGATTATCTACCTTGATCAAATTATACAACTTGAAAGCACATTTTGGGTGGTCTGATAATAGCTTTTCAGAGCTTTTACAAATTCTTGGAGAAATATTGTCTTTAACAATGAATTGCCTTTGTCGATGTATGAAGCGAAAAAGAAATTAAATTCTTTGGGAATGGAATATGAGAAAATACATGCATGCTCAAATGAGTGTGTACTTTATCGGAAGGAGTTGAAAGATACATCCTTATGTCCTACTTGTGGAACTTCGAGGTGGAAGACAGATAACACAGGAACTAAGAGAAAAAAAGGAGTTCCTGCGAAAGTAATGTGGTATTTTCTTCAATTCCAAGATTTAGAAGAATATTTCAATCATCAAAAATTATAAAAGAGCTCATATGGTATGTTGAAGAAAGAAAATTTGATGGGAAATGCGTCATCCATCAGATTCACCATCATGGAAGCAAGTTGATCACATATGGTCTGAGTTTTCCTTAGAACCTAGAAACTTGGGACTTGCAATTTCTACGGATGGCATAAATCCTCACAGTTCATTTAATAGCAAACATAGTTGTTGGCCCATTCTTATGATAATTTAAAACCTTCCTCCATGGTTGTGTATGAAAAGAATATTTATGATGTTATTTTTATTAATTTTAGGTCCACGAAAACCTGGCAATGACATTGATCTCATTTTAACACTGCTAATAGAAGATCTAAAAACATTGTGGGAGGTCGGAGTTCAAGTTTACGATGCACATAAACAAGAAATCTTTACATTAAAAGCCATTCTATTATGGACAATCAATGATTTTTCTGCATATAGAAACATGTCAGGCTGCAAAGTTAAAGGATATTATGGTTGTCCAATATGTGAAGAAGAAACATATTCTTATAGGTTAAAGCATGGAAAAAAGAACTCATATACTGGACATAGATGATTTCTTCCAAGAAATCATCCATATAGGAAACAAAAGAAAGCATTTAATGGAAAACAATAGTTTCGGTTACCTCCACAAATATTGACCGGTGAGGAAATATTAAAAAAATCAATGGAATTTGCAATTCTTGGGGGAAAAAAAGGTTAATCTGAGAAAATATGAAATCAACAATACAAATTATTGGAAAAAGAAGTCCATTATCTTTGATCTTGAGTATTGGAAATATCTTCATATTCGTCATAATTTAGATGTAATGCATATTGAGAAAAATGTTTGTGAAAGCATTATTGGTACCTTACTGAATATTGCAGGTAATAAAAAGGATGGGCTTAATTCTCGCTTGGATCTTGTAGATATGGGCTTAAAGAGCGAATTAGCACCAAGGTTTGAATCGAAGAGAACATATCTCCATCATGCATGTTATACACTTTCTACAATAGAAAAGAATGTGTTTTGCCAAACACTTTCACAATTGAAGGTTCTATATGAATATTATTCGAACCTTCGAAACCTCATTTCAATGGAAGACTTGAAACTTAATGGATTAAAATCCCATGACTATCATGCATTAATGCAACAATTTTTGCCGGTTTTGTTACGTTCTATATTGCCCAAGCATGTGAGGAATGCCATTTGTAGATTGAGTTTCTTTATCAATGCTCTATGTACTAAAGTCATTGATGTTCCTTCATTAGATGAGTTACAAAATGAGATAGTGGTGATATTATGCTTATTTGAAAAGTACTTCTCACCTTCATTCTTTGATATCATGGTACATCTTACTGTGCATCTTGTAAGAGAAGTGAGACTTTGTGGACCGATTTACTTTAGGTAGATGTACCCATTTGAAAGGTTTATGAAAGTGTTAAAAGGCTATGTACGAAATCGTACTAGACCTGAAGGTTGTATTACTGAATGCTATATTGTAGAAGAAGGAATCGAGTTTTGTACAGAGTACTTATCAAATGTAGAAGCAATTGGAATTCCTAGTAGGTCAAACATTGACCAAAAAGTCGGGGCACCAATATTTGGAGGTCTTACTATGAAGGCCGATTCCAATTTATGGTTACAAGCACATCATTATGTGTTAGAAAATACATCAATCATCCAACCTTTTATTGAGTAAGGACCACTAACTATTTGTTTCTTTATTTGTTGTACATATAATATATTACTCTAATTATTTAATTTTTATACATGACCTCATAGAGAGCACATGCAATGACTGAAAGTGAAACATCCATGTCAATCAAAAAGGCAATAGTGGTTACAGGATGAGCATGCTCATACTTTTACCTTTTGGTTACGACAAAAGGTACTACAATGGTTTCTTAAATTTTTCTTTTCTTTTATATTATTGATTAACATATAAATGAGTACTGTAACTTATTTCTATAGGTTGAAGTTGCAATGAGAAATAATGAACCTGTATCTGAAACCCTTAAATGGATAGCTGATGGTCCAAGCAATTATGTGATGAAGTATAATGGTTATGTCATCAATGGGTGTCAATATAATACCAAGGAGCATGATGATTTACTAGCTACCCAAAATAGTGGAGTTAGTATTGTAGCAACGACCATGCAAATTGCTAGTGCTAAGGATAAAAATCCTATTTTCGGGGAACTTTGTTTCTATGGAGTTATTACTGAGATTTGGAACCTTGATTATATAATATTCAGAATTACAGTCTACAAGTGTGATTGGGTTGATAATAAGAATGGAATCAAAGTCGATGACCTTGGGTTTACCTTAGTTAACTTTAGCAGATTGGCTCAAGATCCGTTCATATTAGCCTCCCAAGCTAAGAAAGTCTTCTATGTACAAGATGAGCTTAATCCAAGATGGTTAATTATTTTGTCAACTCCTCAACAAGACTTCACAGAAAGAGCAAACGATGATGATCCAATGGACATTTCTATTGAACACAATCCAATCATATCTTCTTTACTACAAGTTGAATTATTTGATGCAATGGATGACTCGGATAAAATTTGTATTCGAGATGATTATGAGGGAATTTGAGTTGAGAACAAATCATAAATGTATCCAATTTGTATCTTTGTTATGGTATTGTGAATTGATATGCTACTATAATTTTTTGTATTTTAAATGTATGCTTACTAGTTAATTTATTCGTCTTTGTTATTAGATGATTGTTATGCTTTCAATTTTAGTTAATGCTAGGTTTACAATATTCAAAACATTGATAGTATTATGTTTTATGCAAAGAAGCTAATTAGGTAATGCCTTTAATTAGTTAATTTTTTATTATTTAATTTTTTTTGGATATTTTTGTACTTTTATTTAATTATTATTATTATTTTTATGATAGGTATGGAAATAGAACAACAAGATAAAGCAACTACAAGAAATAAATATAGAGGGATAACAAGAAAGACTATGATTATCAAGAATATGAGCAAAAGAATAAAACTTGCAGTAAAGTATAATGTTGATGATGTTTATGTCGGACAAGCTGCGGTGCATCTCACAAGTTATTTAGGCATATTGGCACATACAATGGTCCCAATGAGATATACCACTTGGCACCATGTACCTAAGCAATTGAAAAATAAATTGTGGGACTCCATTGAGGTAAACTCATATTTTTTTCTATCTATAAATTTTTCTAATTATATTTGTAAATTTTTTTAACAACTAATAACTATGTTCATTACTTCTAGGCTACATTTACATTAGATTGTAAAAGTAGAAGGAACTGTATGAAATCAATGGGCAGGTGCTTTAGATCTTTCAAGAACATGTTGACTAAAAAGTATATCATTCCTTTCAAAGACCAACTAGAGCTTCTTAAAAAACCACCAGTTGAATACAGTTTTATTGAAGATGAAAATTTGATAATTTTTGTCAAAGAAAGATTGTCTCAAAGATTTCAGATAAATTTCTAATTATTTTTATGTCATATACTCATTTTTTCTTTACTTAATATAAATCAAAATTTGTAGGAGTTTAGAGAAATTCAAAAAGAAATAAAAAAAAACAAATTTATAATCATCATCTTAGTAGGAAGGTATATGTTGGTCTTGAGGAAGAAATGGTAAGTTAAAGATATTGTTACTTTACTTTTTATTTTATGTTGAATTTGCCTAGAGACTCATTATATTACATTTCAATATTGTAAAAGTTGATAGAAACCAACTTTACTAAAGTCATTGATAGAAATGTATTATGGAAGAAGCAATGGAGAAAAAAGATGGCACGTATGATGAAATGGTCATTCCGGTAGTGGAGAAGATTGTAAGTATAAGTTATGGAACATATATTTCATTTATGTTAATAACTTATTTATATTAACCAATATGACATTTAATTTTATAATATCATTGTGTATCAGGATAAGATGTTGCAACAGTCACAAGAAAGTAGTTTGAGTTTCAAAAGAAATGACATACTTACTGAAACATTGGGAACTCCTAAATATCTTGGTAGTGTATGGGCTAAAAGAAAGCATTATACTCCACGATAATATTTTCATTCTATGACAGATCGTGCTTTGCGGGAATTTATGAAAGAATCGCAAGAGCGACAATCAAAGTTTGAGACAAAGATTTTATTCCAACTCTCTTATATGGTACCCACCGCACCTCAATCTGATGTCGACAGCTCTAACATGCTCCAAAAAATATTGTCTTTCCTGAAAGTGTCGAGCAACCAAAACATCGAGTAGAAGACCACACTTCTCCAATGCTAAAAGCAAACAAGGTAAGTTGTATTTAATATTATGTTCTATAATAAAAATGTGTTAACACAAACTCATAATTTTCATATCAACTTACCTAGTTGATATGAAAATATAGAATTAATGTTACAATATAAGTTTGTATAATAAATTATATTAATAAGCTCATCAAGTTATGATAACTCAATTTTGTCTAACTAATTCTTTCCTAATTAAAAATTATCAACTTTAAATGATTACATATAACCAAACAATATTGTTTCATTTTACAAGTAAGGAATTGTCAATTGGCCATAGGGACAAAAGAAAATATAGTTGCAGCTGGAACAATAGTACTTGGGTGTGGTGCTAACTTCCTTGTTGCTATGGATCTTTCTTATGATCCAAATGCATTACTTCCTGTACCTATTCCAAGCCAAATTATCACTATTGGAGATGCTATTGGGCATCAAATTTTATGGCCTACCCAATTAGTCATTCTTACTACTCATCACATCCAAGTATGTGCTTTTTTTTAAATAAAAAATATTTCTTGTTAATAATAAAAAACAATTTTATCTAGGACAATTCTTATATATAAAATGATATTTTATGTTTGATTGGATTCAGAGAAATTAAAGAAATAGTGGAATAAAGAGAGAGCATTGAGTTTTAAGGATGAGAACTCTGTAGATATCAAGAACTTTGCTACATTAGTTGGGCTATTGTTAAAGGATGAGATGATACATGCAGTAGAAATCATAGAGGATATTTTTGGAGAGTCTTTTAAGACCTTCCTCATAAAAGAAGATATGAATATCATAATTTCATCAATAGAGGTGTCATCTAATTATCTTATGTTCTATATATGGTAAGAGAAACATTTAATATGTTTTTCATATATTTTAACTATCTTATTTATGCTTTAAATTTTCAGATTGAGAATTGTAATTAATATTAGTTAAATTAAAATATTAAAACTTTTAAATATTGTGTGAAATTAAATCAGGCACTTGCATAAAAAGATGGTTGATGCTAAAGAGGCAGAGCGATTTATTTTTGTAAATCCGATCTTAGTTTCTAAAGCTGGATTGGGAGTAGCAAGCAAGAAAAATAGGTCAAGGGTTATAGCTAATCGGTTGATGAATACAAATAATGCTGATTTTGTTTTTATTCCATATAACCCATGGTAAGTTATTAAACATAAGTAAGCTTATAAGTATGCATATTTATCAAATTATAAATGTTATGTTGTTACACTAATGTTAATTTTGTAGTTGTCATTGGGTATTGGTGGTACTCGACATAAGGACTTTGATCACCTATTACCTTGATTCCTTGCATCATCAACCTTCAGATGATCTTAAAGACATTGTTAATATGTAAGTTTTCCCCTTAATATTATAGAATGAAGCATAGTTGGTAACAAAAATTTATTTTCTTCATGCAGGGCTCTAAGAATTCATCCACTTAAAAAACATAAATTATCAAAAAGAGAGCCTAATTGGATTGTATTAGGGGTAAATAACTCATAAACTGAGTAATAAAATATTTAGTGTCTTCTTCTTAATTTTAAACTTAGTACAATATGACTTGCAAGTAACTCCATATATATATATAATGATTTTTTTTTCCATTTAGTGCCCAAGACAACAAGGTAGTATTGAATGTGGATACTATATGATGAGATATATGAGAGATATCATTCTCGATCAAGGATGTCTTACAACAAAGGTATGTGTTGATTTGTTGGTTCTCAATATATCAATGTATTTTTTATTTTCCAATTTAATTGATGAAAATATTACTTTACTTTTCAACAGTTTAATGAGATAAAATTATACAACAAAGATGAGTTGGATGAAGTATGATCTGAATAAGTGATGTTGGTGACTCAGTTAATACTTTCCTTGGTTTGAAAAGCATTGGGGACACCTTTTTGTATTAAAGCATGAACAAATTTTGGCATTTCCAACTTTAACTTTTAATGAGGTTCATATTTTATCTCTCTTTTGACCCAATCTATGACTGAAGGTAAATTGTTAGACATAATCATTTGAAGACATTTTAGTATTTTTCTTACACATTCATGATATTTCTATAATTTCTAATAGTCGAATTACGTTAGTATATTGTATGCATGATTCAGAGGCGTTTAAATGTAAACTTTTTTTGGTCAAGTTAGAAGATCTTCTAACTTTGGAATGGTCCATGAACTATTGTGATAATAAAGGTATTTTTCATAATGAGATCAAGTTTATTACTTCTTACTTTCTATTAAATATTTTAAAATTGAATATGCAATTGAAATTTTATTGTTATCATATTATCTTTTGTTTATGTTGTCAACTATAGTTTTTTTTGTTGATTGGCTATGGAAAAAATTGTGATTTCGACTTTTGGCTTCAATACTTGACCACAATATTATAAATTGTATTTTCACCCTTATAAAACACAATTATTATTTCAAGGCATAATTTTTTTTATTACGTAGCCTTTTATTTTATTTATGAATCTAAAACTGTAAGTTGATTGGATTACTATATATGTGTAATCAATAAGATTTGAAATTACATTACATAGCATCTAATCGAGTTTTTTTAATGTATTGGGAAGATGGCAAGAAATATAACTTTTCATTTTATTAAATTTAATTGGTTTTTGTATTGTTTCTTCAAGTAGTTTGTGAGATCTTTCAACTCACTACACACTTATATGTTTTGAATGAATTATTATTGTTTTGTATTTTAAAATATTTTATCAACTTTTATACCATAATTTATAAATCTCTTGTTTTATATTTTACCTATTACTACTAACTTTGTTTTTGTTGTTGTTAAATTTTTTTTAATCATATATGCCAATTGTTATAAAATTTTTTTCATGATATGTTGTTATCATTCCTTCTTTTTTATTTTCTAATGCTCTATAATATTTTTTTTTCTGCAAGTGTAATTGATTATTATTCATCTATTTGTATGTAGGTTTCCTTTTTTGGAAACTAACTTTCAACTTAGCCAAGCTAGCATGAAGCAGTTTCTTGGAGATAAGGCACAATTGGGTTGCATATATAAGAAATTTTGAATTGAATTAAAGAAATGAATGTTGAAATTGTGATATATATTTTTTTGTTTATGAAATGTAAGAAGTCCAAGTTCCCCATTGTAATTAAAAACTTTAATCTTGGTATGGATTTTAAGGTATATTTTTCTTATGTGCATGAGTATTACAATAACAGGTAAAAATATATTTACAATAATTATTAAATTGATATTTAATTAAATCATTATCTTCCTTGACACTTTTACTAAGTGTCATTGTATTCAAATATTTTAATTTTGATACAACAAATTATGAGATTTTTTGAGTGTCAAGGTAGATTGGTATAATAAACAATGACGGTTTATTTTAGCGTCAATGTTTTTTTCAACGACACTACTAAAAAACAACATTATACGCAACTACTTATTATGATTGGCTAGCAGATGATACTATCGATAAGCAGCATGAATTATATTTAATGATACTTTTTAAGCATCTTTGATTATGTTTTTTATTGTAGTGATAGTTCAGATACAACTCTGTGGATGACATCAATGGTGGAAGAAATCGAAGCTCTATACTAGAACAAAACTTGGAAACTAGTACCCTTACCAATTGGAAGAAAAGCTATTGGTAACAAATATGTTTACAAGATAAAGTGAGATAGTAATGATCAAGTAGACTGCTATAATGCAAGATTGGTGATAAAGGAATATACTCAGAAAGAAGGTAATGACTTCAATGAAATTTTTTTTCTGATGTTTCATCTTACAACAATTAGAGTAGTAATGACTCTATGTGCTTCACTTGATTTATATTTGAAGCAATTAGATATTAAAACCACTTTTCTTCATGGATAAATTAAAAAATAAATTTATATATTCCAACTAGAAGGATTTGTTGAAATTTGTAAGGAGAACTTGGTTTTTAAGTTGAACAAATCTTTATACGGTCTAAAACAAACACTGAGGTGTTGGTATAAAAGATTTGATTCCTTCATTATTAGTCTTTGGTATAATAGACTCAATTTAGACCATTGTACATACTACAAAAGGTTTGAAGAAAATTATTTCATCATTTTACTATTATATGTGGATGACATGTTGGTACAGACCCGGATAAATATTGAATCCAAGAATTGAAGACATGGTTGGCTAGGGAATTTGATATGAAAGACTTTAGACTAGAAACAAGATTTTAGGGATGCAAATTTACTGAGATATAAATAATAAGAAGATTTGGCTTTCTCAATAAAATTATTTTAACAAGATCTTGCGGCATTTTAACATGCAAGATAGTAAGCCAATTTCTACCCCTCTTCCTATTAATTTCAAATTATCCTCAAGTATGTGTCTAGCTCAAAAGAAGAGAGGAGGAAGATGTCACGAGTACCATATGTATCAGTAGTAAGAATTTTAATGTTTGCAATTATTTGTACAATACCAAATATTATACAAGTAGTGGGAGTGGTTAGTCAATTCATGGCAAATCCTGGCTTAGAACATTGGAGTACTGTGAAGAGGATTTTTAGATATCTGAAAGGAACCTCAAATACTACAATATGCTATGAAAGTTCAGACCTTATTTTCAGAGGTTATGTTAATGCAGGCTATGCTAGGAATATTGATAATAGCAAGTCTACAATGGGTTATGTTTTTACTCTTACTAGAGGAGCTTTAAGTTGGGTTTCAAAATTGCAGCCTATTATATCTACTTCTACAAAAGAAGCAGAATATGTTGCAGCTACACAAGCTAGTAAAGAAGTAATATGGTTGCAAATACTATTGGAAAATTTTGGGTACAATAAAAATAAGGTTACTTTATTTTGTGATAGACAAAGTACTCTACACTTAGCAAGAAATCTAGTATTTAACTCAAAGACAAAAGACTTCAGGATACAATATCATTTTGTATGAGATAAAGTAAAAGAAGGAAGTGTGGATATGTAAAAGATTCACCGTGAAGAAAACATAGCAAATGTTTTGACCAAACCGATCAACAATAATAAGTTTGAATAGTGTAGAAGTTCATGTAGCTTAACAAGAATGAAAGCAAGTAGTGATAAGTAAAAAAAAGTGATTTTCAAGTTAGAAAATGTTATTTATGGAGTTAGGTAAAAATCACCTAGCCCACAACAGAAATCTCTTTGAGAATTTCCAAATTTTTTTTATAAAAGAAGTTTTCTCATTCCTTTGAGATTCATTCCCATTTATTTCCAATTTCTCATTTTCTTTTGATTATATTTTATTTTATAATGTAGTTTATCGCCTTAGCATTTAATTTCTCTTTCATTTTATTGCGAGTTTAGTTTTATTTTATAAAAATCTATGAAGTTAATTTTCTTTTAAATATTAGATTCCAACAATGGATTGCCTCATGAGGAACACAATTCTCTTGGTAAGCTAATTCATGCTAAAACAGATAGCTTTCAAAAGGATAAGCACTAATCATTAATAAAAATATTGGCTATTACTTTTGGGTTTCATTTCATCCAATGATTCTATACTGTTATAGGGGAGTGTTCTTTTCTTTAAGAGGCAAGTCTCCATAAAAATCTTTACTAGATAGCCTTAATGAAAATCCATTTTGTTGACATCATACTCAAGGTTCAAGAAAAAAATTCTAGAAAATGTCATCTTTTATTATGGAACCCATTGTTATCATCATCTTGGGTTGATTATAAAATATGTTTCTTACTTATTAACAATTTAATTTGCATTTGTAAGTGTGATCCAAGTGTGATTAGCATTTTACTTGGAAAAATAATTGTCTATAGTCCATGAAGTAGATTATCCTGTTCATAAACATGAAAAAAGTGCAAGAAAGTATGATTTTTGATGTGTTTATTTTTTTTATTATTATGTATTTGAGACTGAGAAACTTATGGCACATTTTATGGCAGCTGAAATGAACAAGTGCATGATAAACCATTTCATATTTTCAAATAATAATAGTTTGAGATTATATTTGTTGCTCATCTTTCCATATAGGTTGTGTTCAATCAATGATTCATGATGATGGAAGATAAGCCAATGTTGCTTATATACTAATAGTATTTTTCATGCTAATACATATATGTTGAATGCTTTTGTTTTATTTTTTTTTTGGTTTGTTAATATTTGTTGCATAAATAATTTAATTACTAATGAAAGAAATTTAATGTCACATGTCACTTCTTTGGTTAATAGACTTGAGGCTCTTTACCATCCAAATTTGATTGTGATTAATTAACATATGTATGTAATAGAAATGGTTAAACAACATTTTTGCAAACGCATCTACTACCACATTCTAGCTTTTAAGTTCGATAATTACATGGAAACTATCACAAAACTAAAAATTCATTGAATAAATGATGTGGTGTTGCTCCAATTACAACCACTACTATTCCTCCTTATTTTTCGTCTTTTAATTATGTTATTTATTTGTGTATATGTTGGAATTCACTAATCATGTTTTTTGATAACTATGTAAGTTTTAATTATGCTTATTGATTTTTAGATATGTAATTTATTATTTTTTTTCGTTTGGTCTATTGGTTATAAATAAAATTAATGATATTCATGGTGTCTAATTAAGAGAAACAATTTTTATAATCTCGATAGGTTCAATATCTAGATAAAAATTCACTTTACTACTTGTATGATCAATATACTCGTGGATCTTTGTTGATGATATACTCTTGCCAATGAGCTTTTGTGATACTGTCTAACCAATAAAATTGAATAACAAAGAAATCATAATAAAATTTTGGCAATGTTTCTTGGGATTATTTAGTTTGTTTAGTCAATATGAGTTGAAGTAATTATCCTTGATAAAAGATGTTAAATTTTCCCAAATTAAATAGCTTGCATTATTATCTTGTTTGGAATATGGGTTATTATGTTTTATATTCTGCATCTCTTTTTTAACCATGTTTTATATTATGAAGCTCTATGGCTCTAAACTAAACTCTCTAGACCTAGAAATTAAAAGAACTAGAAAAAATATTTCAAAACATCATGCTATTAAAGAGCTATTAAATGACACTAGTAGCAACATAGAGTCCTAATGTGGTGATGAGAAAGCTATTTGATATCACATCCATCGTTGCACATTAGGAGATTATTGATGACCAATGATGATGGATAATTATTCAAGTATTCGGATGTAACTATTTGAAGTAAATTATTTTGAGTTGAAGATGAGTATGATAGAGATAGTTCAACAGCACTAGCATTGTGAAAGGATATTGAAAAATCCTAATTGATGTATCATAATGTTTTTGTGGCTATGTGATATGATAAAGATGATTGGAGTTAACCTTGATGCAATAAGATTATATTTATTCTCATTTCCATTAAGGGATATGACATAAAGTTGGTTCTAGTGCTTATTTAATGGCTCTATTGAGAGTTGAAATGAACTTATGAATGCCTTTCTCTCTATGTTTTTCCAACTTTAAATTACTTCTTAGTTAAGGAGCAATATAAACCAATTATGATAGGACATTCATAAGACTTTATATTAACCTTGGAATCATTTTTAAAAGGTATTGAGGTAGTACTCTCAACATGAGTTTGAGTTATTATTCCAAGCCCAATTTTTCTACAATAGGCAAAATTAATTGATAAGGTATATTATTGATGTGGCTGCTAGCAGTTAAATTATAAATAAATTACCTAGAAATTTTTTATTATTTTTTAAGGAGCTAGTAAAGAACAACTATTAAACTCTAATTAATCATTTTTTTTTTTGAGAGAAGACATGCTGGAATATTAGAGTTAGATCGATTCAAAGGAATTGAAGTAAAAATGGAGGTTTTTATATGAAAGCTTTAGACTCAACAGGAAAAAAGAAGAGAATCTGGGGAAGTCATTATTTTGCAATCACATGAAATGATAAGCTTAGATCTCATTTATCAAATGAATAAAATCAAAGAATTGTAAAGAAAATAGTACATATTTCGACCTAAAATTAATGTTCTGGTGCATTATCATCTAAATATGAAAAATCATGAAAATTTTCATATGAATGTTATGAAAGTGGGATATAAAATGTTGGGACAATCTCCAAAAATTTCGAGAATAAATATGAGCTATAATAATCATGGAGGTTCAAGCTTGAATTATCAACGTTAAATGACAAAAGAAAGTTAACAAAACTTTGAAAGATGAATTATTACCAAGAAACTCAGATGGAGAAGTTTGTAGTAAGATTGGATTGCATGAGTTTGGAAATAAGAAATATAGAGAATCAAATTAGACAATTAATAATAATGAAGAAGCAAAAAAGAGTTAATTTACTATCAAATAATACTAATGCAAACATAAATAAGTGCTTATCTATATTACTTAGAAGAAAAAAAGAGTTAAGAGGAGCAATGCATTGAGCAAAAAAAATTTGGAAATTTTGGAGCAGATAGTGTCACAATATTCTCAAAAGTCATGACTCCCACTAACAATTTCTCAAAAGGCATAACTTTTATTTAAAAGTTTTTTATAGATGAAGGCTATAGTGCCATGTTGCCTCACGAAGTCATTACTCAGGTGGAAGTACAAGCCCAACTCTTACCACCAACTATGAATGGAATAAGCAAAAAAAAAGAGAAAATTGAGATTACTCGAGGCTATAAAGATAATGAAATGAATCAAAATAAAGATAAAGTTAAGTTTCTGATTAATCTTTCGTTTCCACAATATTTTAGGTAAGGAAAATTGAATTAATAGTTTTAGAAAATTCTCAACATATTCTAAAACTAAAAGCAAATATGCTTTTTACCAAAACTCTATCCTAATTATCAAGTATATAAAATTTATGAAATATATAAAGAGTATTAAAAGAAAGTTGAAGATATGGGGACTATGAATATGATTGAGAAATTTAGTGTGTCATTTCAACAAATATTTTTGAGAAATTTAAAATATCCTAGAACTGTTACTATACCTTGTCTTATATGGGACCACATAATTTGAAAGGTAATATACAACTTGGGATTAAGTGTCAACTTGATATTCTTGTCGATTGTGAGAAAGTTGCTTATAAAAATCACTCCAACCTTTCTCTTTCTCTCTCACTCCAAATGATTGATTACACAATCATTTTAATTTTCTACTAGATTTTGTTATATTAGATATAGAGGAAGATAATTATGCACTATTAAATTTGGGATGATGATGACCATTTTTGACCACTAGAAAAACCCTTATTGATGCCAAAAAATGGAGTTTACTTTTCTTGTTTGTGAGGAGTATAAAATATTTAATATTTACAAAGGCTTGTGAGGTGTAGATGATGATGAGAAGGGGTATTAAAGAGTAGATAATCTTTTTTGTATCTCCATTCAATAAAAAGTGGGCATTCAATTGAAGGCTTTATTAAAGAATATTAGCTAGATAAAGATGAATGGGATGATATTGAAGAATAAATTTAGAGCTACATAAGTGATAAAAATCATGAAGATAAGGAGGAATAATTACTTTAGAGTTATGATAGTGTGAAAAATTAGGAATATAAATTTTATAGGGTGATGACATTCTTTGAAGTTATGAATTTAGAAGAATTTAACATTAACAACTTCAAGGAAGCTGAGAAAGTAAGTGAGGATAACAAGAACGAGACAGAATTCACTACTAGGTTTACCGAATTACCGACCAATTATTTAGTCGCTAATTTGGTGGTTTTTGGTCAGTAAACCAAATAGCAACCATTTACCAACCAAAATATTTGGTCACAATTTTGTTCATCAGTAATTTTTTTATAGACAAAAAATTAGCAGATCGGTAGATTATCGACCCTCTACCAACAAATATTTATCGACTATATTTCGATAATTTTCCAACCAAAATAATTAGATCGTTACATTATCTCCAAATGGTCGGTAATTAACGACCATTTACAGACCATTCACCGACAAATAATTACCGACTAAATTTCAACCTTTTTCTAACCAAAAGTACTTAGTCAATAAATGGTCTCCAAATGGTTGGTAATTACCGGCCGATACAGAACATTTACTGACAAATAATATCCGACTATATTCTGACCATATTCCGGCCAAAAGAATTAGGTTGGTAAATGGTCTCCAAATGGTTGATAATTACCGACAATTTACAGACCATTTACTGACAAATAATTTCAGACTATATATTACAACTATTTTCTGACCAAAAGTATTAGGTCGGTAAATGGTCACAAAATGATCGGTAATAACCGAAAAATTTGCGACCAAAAACTAACCAAAATCTTTTAAAATCATTAGTCTGTAATTGATCTCCAAAAGTATTACCGACCATTTGGTGACCTTTTACCGACCATTAATATTAAAAATTTTTGGTCAATTTTTGGTCACAATTTCGTCGATAATTACCAACCAAATTTTTTTTCTAGTTTTGATGTAGTTGCTGCAAAAACATTTACAGATTACGCAATAAAAAAAATTCCAATTAACTCCAGCAAACAACTATATATACTGCATATTTATATTAAATACATCATGAGAAAATAAAAAAAGTGAAATCCAAAATCAAAGTTTAAGGCATTGAAAAAAATGTGTGTAATACACTCAATCATTCAACCTAGTTTAATAATCATTATGCTATGATGTATATGGTCTACATGGTGAAATGTCGGGTACTGGGGTAGAGCTGTCTGCTGCTGCTATTTCTGAGGTTGTTGCTGCAGGTGCTGCTATAGGTGATGGAGTAGATACTGTAGCTGGAGCATTACGTGGAATAATATGAGGTAGATCATCATGGTTGAACTACAGTCCTCCTTCATGAAACTCCTTTATTAGCCAATCAAAATGCATACACAATTCATCTATATCATCCTCATAGTTGATCATGCGTCGTTCGATATCGGCCAACTGATATTGTATCGCATTTCCCATCGCATCCTAAAATTCCTTTATCGTCGAGAACAAATTCAAAACTGGTCCTGAAAATTCAACTTCATAATTTGGTCGACTATACGAGTAAAATGATGATGTCGATGAACCGACACCATAGATGGGCATCTTCTCCTTGCCATCTACAGCCACATACCAAATCTGATTCGTGTCAACTGATGGAGATAATGAATGAGAACTACCTGTTGCACAATCACATAAACTTGAAGTAGACTAGTAATACGCTTAAGTCGCAGCATCTAACATTTTCTCATATAGCGCCTAATAAAAATATACGAAAAGTATTTTAATTTATATTCAAACAAAAAAAAAGTTAATTATTTTTAATGAAACTTACATTTGCTACACGAGATCTTTGAACAATGAAAGTCTAATCATCATGAGCCTTCGTGTGCGTGCATCTAAATAAGCGAAGAGCACTATGCTTCTTACCCTCATTGTGTGTCTATAATTACACACAATACATAGGTTAATTATATTGAAAAAAAATTCTTTATGAGAAATAAAATTTAGGCATAATCGAACATATTTCACAAAGTAATAAACAAAAAAAGTATAAATTAGAAATTATATTATTGCTCTTCGTGCTCATGTAGAGAGCGATTTCCACAAGTGTGTGTAGACATGCCAGTGTATAAATTAAAAATTCTTGATTACACCTCTTCCTATAATTTGGATCTTCTCATCTGCTCTGCCACTCCTTGAAAACATGAACCGGGACACTCAAATCTATTTCTTTCATTTTTAACCTTTTATCTTTAATCTCGTACACAGTGTCTTTATACCGACTGGCAGTATGTTTGTAGAACACACTTTTCATATCCTCCTTTGGTTGTGTCCACCTGTAAACTTTCTGCAATTATAATTAAAAAGTTTTTAATCAATGAATAAATAAAAGATGTAAAAATTTTTATGTAGTAATATTTACCTTAAATTCTCTCCAAATCATCAATTGGTCTCTATGTGTGAGTGACTTCCAATTATGTCCATTAGGTTTAAAGGACTTCCTGAAAATTATTTTCAAAACTCTAGAAATGGAACTAAATAGCTCTAACTTCATCGTGGTAACCCAAAATTTATTAGCAAGTAAGAAATTAAATAATAAATTGCTAAATCTTTTGTTTAAGTTTTATATTTTATGGATTATCAATTGTTGGCTCAAATTGAGCAAATAGAAAGAGTCTCATCTACAGGGTGTTCTAAGGAAGACTCTCCAACATCTTCATTCCCTCCCTCCTTTCCCACCCATGTCTTTTGATCATTCATCAAAATCTTAGGACCATTATGTGGATCAGTCAATTGATGCTGCTACTGTGGTACATCCACAACCTTCACTATCTGTTGTGACATCTCATCCACCTATGATACTCTACCAGTTTCGGCATACCTAAGGCCATGCTGCCTATACCATAAATGGTACGACCTTGCAACATGCTGCCTCTACCTCATCCACGTGCCATATCTATTAAAAATACATAAGGCAATGAAAATAAATAAAAATGATTAATAATTAAAATAACATATAAAACTTACTATCTACTCATTCTTATCAGAATCATCCAAATCTAGTTCGTTTTTTTCTTCAGATGTTGTAACATCATTTTCAAACTCCTCTTCATCACTCATTTTTTCCTCATAATCAATTAAATTTTCATCAATATCTACATCCCCACTTGTATCCATCTCAAAAGATGCGACTAAAAGGACATCTTCATCTCCCACTATAGCTTCGATTATAACATCATTGTCATCAATTTGAAAAGCTAGTTATATGAAATTAGTACTTGGTATTGCAGGGATGTCAATTTGAGCCATTGCTTTGATCTTGCACATAGCTTTCTAATCCTTTATAGGATCGGTCTGACCCGAATATTCAAAATAATAAAACTATGATGCTTGTACTGCTAAGTTAAAAGGTTCATACTTGTTGAATCATTTGTTATCGTGCACATTGACAAGTTTATATCGAGGATGGACAATAATACCAACATGTGGTGTTATGTCGAACCATTCACATTTGAATAACATAGTTTTTTTAACCGGAAGGGCTTAGAATTCTAACTCGATCACTTCGACCAGAGTCCCATAATAGTCATATTTGGTTTCATTGTATACGGATCCTTTAATGCATACTTTAGTATTGTTTGTTGCCTGGTAACTACCATAAGATTTAGTGTGATATTTAAAATCATTCACATAGTAACCGTTGTACGTTTTAACCTCTCTTAGGGGACCTCGTGCTATACTACGAAGATAATAATTGGAAATTTTATTTGTACGATTATAATTCTGTAATCAAAATTAAGTGGATAGTTTAGATTACAATTATAAATTTTTATGAGAATAATACAATTATTTTGTGATTTTCATTATAAGTAAACTTAAATATTTTTCAAAAAATGATGGAAATTCTTGCTCCATCGTGGCATTGATATCTTCGTCATTCATATTTGGAAACTCTTTATGTTTATCTGTAGCAAAATCACTAAAAAAAAGAAATTAGAAATAATTGATACATTGATAAAAAATAATAAATTATAATTCTAAATAGATCTCATTTGACTATTAGGAAATACTTACTCAATGAATGGTTGAACCTCTTGATAATTCATTAGGACATATAGATGAGCTGTAGCATATTCATAGTCTACTAGATACCTTTTCGCTTCAACACCAATTGCTTTATCGGAGGCTTGAAAATTTCAAACATATCATTATCCACTTTGTCATAAAGATAAACCTCATTCTGCTTTTCCTTAAGTGGAAGAGTTGGATCTCATTCTTTGAAATAGAATGATGTGAATTTTGCAGCCTCATCCATTATATAACCTATTGATATAGAACCCTCAACCTTAGCCTTATTTATTATTATATGCTTTGTTTTCTTCAAATATCTACAAAAAGAATATTGAAAATTACAAGTCATTTTTGTGTATATATAGGGAGAATTGCTTTAGTGAATTAATATTATCTTTCTGAAGGAAACATCCAATGATAATAGATAGGACCAGCAATCCTAGCTTCATAAACCAAGTGCAATAGAAGATGTTCCATCAAGTCAAAAAAAACTAGGAGAAAAGATTTTCTCATGATTACATAAGATAACAGGAATTTGTTCATCCAGATTCCTAAACTCCTCATCAATCAAAGAAGAAAAAGTTAGTTGCTTGAAGAATAAAGAAATCACAGTTATCGGCTCTCATATTCTATTAGATAGAAATCTTGAAGAGAAATTGATAATAACCTTTGCATGAATACATGACAATCATGACTCTTCATGCCAAACATTTTATGTTTTTTTGCATCCACACATCTCCCTATATTAGAAGCATACACATCTGAAAATCTAAGTTTTTTTAACAACTCTAACACAATCTTCTTCTATAATTTATTCATAACAAATGGCACATCAAGGTATTTATTAGTGACAAGATTTTTTACAAATTGAGGACGACAATAATATTTATTCAACTCATCTCTTGACTTGTATGTGTCCTTAGTTTTCCATGCAATATAAAACACTGTATTGAAAATATTATCAAACACATTCTTCTTGATATTCATTACATCAAGATTATGCCAAAGCAAGTGTTCATGCCAGTAGGGAAAATCCCAGAAAATACTTCTATTATTCCACCCATAAGTCTTAGATATAGTTGCATTCACAACCTCAGCATCAACATCTATCACCTTCCTCAAGCCTCTGTTATTCAATTCATGTAGAATTTCATCCCCATATCTAACCCTCGTGAATTGTTTAGTAACATTTCTATTCCTATTGAAGTCTTTGGTGTTACGTTGATATGGATGATTAATGGGCAAAAATTTTCGATGGTTGTCGAACCATGACTATTTTTCGCTCTTAATTAATCTAAAAGCATCAGAATCTTCTAAATAATGTGGACATACCAACATACCAGTTGTAATCCACCCATACATCATAGAAAATACTAGAAATTCATTTATAGTTTACATGAGGGCAGCACGCATCTGAAAATTTTGCCATTTGAAAATATAATAAGTTTGAACCCCAACACCCCAAAGACTTTTCAACTCCACTATCAATGGCTGCAAGAAAATATCTATCTTCCCCTTTGGATTCGTAGGCCCTGGCAATAACACAGGCAAAAACATACATTTCTCCTTCATACATAAGTCTAGAGGCAAATTATACGATGTCACCACCACAGGCCATACAAAATATTGCTGTCCAGATTGACCAAATGACTAAAAACCATCAATGAATAAATCCAGCCTAACATTTTGAACTTCAAAAGAAAAATCAAAAAAATACCCATCAAAATATTCCAAGCAAGGGCATCAAAAGGGTGACACATCTTACTGTCCTCCATTTGATGCTCTGAATGGCACCTCATTTCATTAGCTATTGCGGTTGATGCATACAATCTCTGCAACCTAGGTGTTATTGGAAAATATTGCATCTTCTTATACGGCTTCTTCAACTTACATATATACAATCTATTTCCAGAACCTCTGACTTTTTGCTTGTACTGAGCATTCTTACATATATTATAACTGTTAAGGTCATTGTCATCACCCTAGTATATCATAGAGTTGTTCACATAGCAATGAATGACCTATCATATACAGGTTTGTCTTGTGGCAACAATTCTTGAATGATATTAGACATATCATCAAACCATGCCTGCGAACACATATGTATGCACTTTATTTCTAACATCCTCATAGCCGTAGAAAGTTGAGTATGCTTAGAATTTTCCTCATATACAGGTTTATCTCCAGCTTGAATCATGTCATAGAGATTCTTTGCATCGTCATTGGGTTCCTCATTCGGGTTGAATTCAGGACCCACAACATCAAAAACTATTTTATGGTATGTAGTATGATTAATATTATTCGAGACCATCTAATTAGTTTCACTTACTGACACCCATACTGAACTCGAACACCTCTGATGGACTTGCTTCTCACCATGCTATATCCAAACATAGTAGTCCGTCACAAAACCATTTCTATACAAATGCATATTCACAATCTCAAAATTCAAAAACTTTTTATTCTGACATTTAACTAAAGTGCAAGTACACCTTATATCTATACCACCATTCACACACATAGGATGTCTCAGAGTAAACTCAACAAATTCATCAACTTTATTTTCCCATTCATTTGAGAATGTTCCATTTGCAATTCTACCCTTGTACAACCATTCACGATCATCCCCCATAACTAATTAAAAAAAGCAATTGTGTCTAATTATATTTACATATAATTATATTGGCATTTATATATAGTTATACACATATAGTTTAAAATAATGTTGTATGTTGTTATACATGTAATTATAAATATAGTTACATGTGGTTATACATATAGTTACACATATAGTTAAATGTATATGTATACATGTAGGTTTATATATTTGTTCATTTAATTTTATATATTTATACATATAGTAATGTATAGGTATACATTACTATAATACTTTTTTATATACTACTATATACATATATATATTAAATATAAGCGGAAAATTTAATATGTAAATATAATTATGCACAAAACTTTTAAAGTTATACACATAGTAAGATACAATTATTTATAGTGTATATATTATTTTACATATAATATATATAGTTATAAATAGTTATATTTAATTAAACATATAGTTATATATATATATATATATATATATATATATATATATATATATATATTCATACAAGTAGTTATAAGTAGTTATACATAAATATAAACAACATTATAAAAAAATATTTTGCTTTAATTATATTAATACATAGATGTATATATAGTTACAAATATAGTTATATATAATTATATAAACATTTATTTAGTTATACAAATATTTTATATATAGTCATATACTTATAGTTTAAAATAATATTGTAAGTTGTTATACATGTAATTATAAATAAAGTTACATGTGGTTTTGCATATAGTTACACATATGGTTAAACATATATTTATACATGTAAGTTTATATATTTGTTAATTTAATTTTATATATTCATACATATAGTTATGTATAGGTATAAATATAGTAAAATAATTTTTTATATACTACTATATAAAAATATAGTTTAAATATAAGTTGTAAATTTAATATTTAAATATAATAATGCATAAGACTTTTAAAGTTATACACATAGTAAAATACAATTATTTATAGTTATATATTATTTTACATATAATATATATAGTTATAAATAGTTATATATAATAAAATATATAGTTATATATAGATATATTCATACAAGTAGTTATCAGTGGTTATACATAAATATAAACAATGTTATAAAAAAATATTTTGCTTTAATTATATTAATACATAAATGTATATACAGTTACAAATATAGTTATATATAATTATATAGACTTTGATTTAGTTATACAAATATTTATATATAGCTATACACATATAGTTTAACATAATGTTGTATGTTGTTATACATATAATTATAAATATTTTTACATGTGATTATACATATAGTTAAACGTATATTTATACATGTAGGTTTATATATTTGTTAATTTAATTTTATATATTTATACATTTAGTTATGTATAGGTATACATATAGTAAAATACTTTTTTATATACTACTATATACAAATATATATTAAATATAAGTTGTAAATTTAATATTTAAATATAATTAGGTACAAAACTTTTAAAGTTATACACATAGTAAGATATAATTATTTATAGTTATATATTATTTTACATATAATATATATAGTTATAAATAGTTATATATAATTAAACATATAGTTATATATAGATATATTAATACAAGTAGTTATAAGTAGTTATACATAAATATAAAAAACATTATAAAAAAATATAAACAACATTATAAATCATTAAATAATTAAACAAATAGTTATATATAGATATATTTATACAATTAGCGTTAAGTAGTTATACATAAATATATACAACTTTATAAACATATATTTTAATTTAATTATATGAATACATATATGTATATATAATTATAAATATAGTTATATTTAATTATATATATAGTTATGCACATATAGTTATAAATATATATGTAGTTAAAGATATAATTATATTTAACATTTATAAAGGTATAAATTTAGTTAAATATGATTATATTTAGTTATGTATTAGTATACATATAGTATAATTTTTTAGAAATATTGTTATATAAAATTATACATATAGTTATACATTATTATATAGTTAAAATTTAGTTATATAAAGTTATAGATATAGTTATAAAAGTAGTTAACTTTATTTTAAATATAGTTATAAATACTTTTATATAAAATGGCATATGATTATATAATTAAACACGTGTATCTATATAATATTTGTGAATAAAATATGTTTATAAATGTTACTTAAATATTATTTTATTTATATGTAACACTTTTAAAAATAATATATAGTATATATATCACATTTATATAAACATTATAAATATTCTATATTTATATAAAAAATAATATGTAATATAAATTTTTACAAAATTGTATAATCATTTAATGTTACATAATTATTATATAAAAAATTATATAAATGGATAGTTTTATGTAAATGTCGTATAGATATTTAAAAACAGTAATACATATGTATAAATATTTATATATAACATTATATGTTTATATAAACATATCAATGTGTATTTATAATGTAATACATTTATATATATTTAAGTATTGACATTTATACATAATGTCATACTATTATATAAATGTATAAAAATTTATATATACTGTTATATGTTTATAATTTATTCAGATACAACAAAAATATAACCAATTAACATTAAGATTAATTTTTCTTAAGTTACATAAGCAGATAAATCAATCATTATATAAATATTTTGTATTTATATAATAAAGTTTAGACATTTAAGATTAACATTATATAAAAGTTTGATTTTATATTAATCATTATATATATATTAAAGTATAGACATTTATACATAATATCATATGATTATATAAATATAAGCCATTAACACTATGATTATTCAGATGCAAACATTTTGTACTCGAAATTAAAATTAATATAAACCTAAAAATCTAAATAGTAGAAGAACAAAGATTAAACAGAAAAATTATAGTTTAATTAATCGTGTCAAGTCAAAATAATGTTAGGTTAAATGAAATTGAAATAAAAATAAAGAAAATTGGAGGAGTAATAAAAAAACCTAATACCTGATTATACTAAAAAAATGAAAATTTGATTGTCTATATAAAATTTAGAGAGACGGAGATATGTATAAGCATTTTGAAGGAGAAGAATAAAGAAAAACTTACCTGGATTAAAAAGAAGAGATAAATTTTGATCAATTTTATGCCTGCAGTCGAATCTGCTTCAAAAAATGACGGAGTTTTGAATGAATATAGGTGTGAATGACTTAGAGAATGAATTTAAAATCAAAAAAATTAAACATATGAATTACCGACCAAAATTATGGTTGGTAAAAGGTCGGTAAGAACAAATTTATAAGTATTTGGAATGCCACTTTTCTGACCAATTTTAATGGTAATATATTTTTGATCGTTAAATGGTTAATAATTTGTCAGTTATTTCTATTCGCTAATTTCATCCTAATTTACAGATTAATTTTCGACCAAAAATATTTGGTCGTTAGGTATGGTCAATATTTGGTTGTGAGTTGGTCATTAATTACTGACCTATATATTCGGTCGGTAGTTTGGTCAGTAATCAAAATATTTTTGGTCATTAAATGGGTGGTAATCATTCGGCAATGTTTTTTGCTAATTCTTTCCTAATTTACAGACTAATTCCCGACAAAAAATATTTGGTCGGTAATATATGGTCGATATTTGGTCGGAAATTTCGTCGGATATATTTTTTTTTCGATGCCCCTCTTTGGATCTCTAACTGGTCATGAATTAGTCGGTAATTACTGATCTATATATTTGGTTGGTAAATGGTCAGTAAGTATAAAGTTATAAATAATTTAAAAAATCACTGTACCAATTATTTGGTAGGTAATTATGGTCGTCTTTGGTCAGAATTTTTTTTTGCTACACTTTTTTAGTCTTTAAATGATCTTGATTTTGAATGGTAATTATCGACTAAATTTTTATGTCAGTAATTTGGTCGGTATTTTTGTAATTTTTATTAGTGATTTTTGAAATATTCGATCAACGACAAAGTCATGGTAAAGCATAATATTGTGAAATTGGTGTTGCATATTGAATTTCTCTATCAGAAGATTAAAGAAAGCCATGGTTATGCACAATAACATGACTTTGAAATGATGTAGAATTTTATTTTTATTGAGCAAGAAATTATTGCTTGGGAATGAAATTTTATTTTAGCATGAGAGTTTATTTGGTATATAAATACCCAAATATTCTTATATATTTATGGTGCTATAAAATGATATGTAAGAATGGAAAGGATAATAATTGGAGTGAATTCATGACTAGAGTTTTAGTTAATCTTGGTGAATGCTGTATATGTAATTTGTTTTAACTTAATAATCTGTTTTAATATTTTTATGTAAGTACAGGAAATGAAATATTAAAAGCTCGGGGATGCATCAGTAGCACAATAACGGAGTTCCCGCTATCCGGTCAGCGGGCCGAAATTTTTGGAGCAGAGCCTGGCCCGGTCTATAATCCGACCCGCTTCGGTTAAATGAACCGGCTGTTTATTTTCTGTATAAAAACATTAGTATTTATTTTTCGAGTGGCTGTTGTTTTTAACCCAGTTGAACTATTCATCATCTCTTCTCCTCTCTCTTTGTGCGATTTTTCGTGACTGCCGTGCTGCATACTGTAAGACATACATTTCTTGGTTTTAATCTGTAACGCATAAGCGTTTTCTGGTGGAGGTAGCTAGTCGTACTGAGCGACTAGCGAACCATGTTATTTGCTGTATTATTTTTTCTAGTTTTGATTCTGTCGTGGATGTTTGTGGATTGGGATATATATATTGCTCGTTTCTGTGTTGTTTCTGTATTTTCTGTTCTTAATCTCACTACCCGTGGAAGTGCGATTACCCAACAGTGAATATTCATGAAATCAATATATTTTCGTAGATATTTGGAGACTTTCTTATTTATGTGTCATTGAGTAGTTTCGGTTTTCATTCTTTTACATAACCCTACTTAATTAGTCATGACATTCTTTGTACGCCTTGACTCAACCACGTAAATAGCACAATCTTTCAACTATGTAATATATTCTTTGTAGTTATGATATTATTATGAAGTCACAATTATACTTATCTCATAACAATTAAATAGTGATAATATTAAATTCCATGTTGTAGTAATCAAATATTTTTGGTGTTAAAAGGCACAACCACTTCTCAGTACCTTAACTTTATTTTTATTAAGACATTGTATTTTTAAATTAGAGTCATGACCTTTTTACAATACAATGACTTTTGAGCTATAAAAAGTCATTAAGCTAAAACTATTTAGTCAAAAGTTGTGATAATTATCCAACACCATGAATCTTAGATAAAAGGGACCATTATGCACTAGTTAAGGTAAATCCATGACTTTAACGTATGGACTAATAGCTAATCTCATGGATTTTTGTAGTGTTTCATAAGAATATGATAAATGAGAAAAATTAAGGCTAAAGTTACTACCATTCTTAGTGCCTATTTGTGTCATTAAATTAAGTAAATATCACAGAGGAAAACCAAAAGCAAAAAAAATGAGATGAGAAAAAAAATTATGTAAATATTATAAAAATTTCATTCCATATTTATAGATTTTTTTCCATTAAAAATTATATAAATAAATAAATAAATAAATATATATATATATATATATATATTATATATATATTTATTTATTTATTTATTTAATTTTTCAGTTTTTTTTATATATAATGGGAAAAATCTGATAGGTTTGTGCCTATTGATGTCATTGTCAGGACATGCAATTCTTTTCCATTATGTTTATGTAATAGGCAAGGGAAAGGAATGGTGGAGGTTGAGTTTTTCTTAAAAAAAAAACATGACTCATGCCCCATGCCCTGTGCTTGCATGGACCATGCTAATGAGCCATGCATGCATGACATTGTCACTATCTCTCTTCCTATGCTTGTCTTTGAACAATTCATTTTGAAGTGTTATACTTGATCATAGTAGTAATACTTCATTGCATATTTGCTCACAAACTTTTTCTTATAAGGAT
Organism: Sapria himalayana; assembly: GCA_029783825.1. Lineage (NCBI taxonomy): Eukaryota > Viridiplantae > Streptophyta > Magnoliopsida > Malpighiales > Rafflesiaceae > Sapria > Sapria himalayana. The sequence continues at coordinate 163,239 of JAREIK010003544.1, forward strand.
ACTCATTAATCTAATTCTCTCTCCCAATGTGAGATCTATTCATTGAAAACAAGGATACTTAAAAGAATATTTTTTTTCTTGGTCTGATAACCTTATTTACTAGACATCATTATTTGGAGTCGAAGTGCTCAAAAAAAAATAATAGTGTATCATAACTATCGAGAAATGAGCTGAGAATAAAAATGTCTGCAACTCCTTATCTAACATTATTTTGATGGATGCCTACTGGTTAACTAGGATTTGATATATACTCATGTGAGTAGTCATATTAATTTTGTTTTGATATGTCATGTTAACTAAGTGATCGATTAATATGATCTTATTCTTGAATGCATTTTTTTCAAATATCAATTCAATCTTTTTTCCACAACTCATCTTTCATTATTATTATAAAAATATACTGAAAGCTCTTTTTTTCTAATTATTTGCCATATTATGACAAAGGCCTCATAGTATAATATTTTCCACTATTTATTTCTCAAGTTTTTATGTTCTAGTTCACAAATAATTGGGTCATAAAAATCTATAATTATTAATAGTTCAATTTTTTTTTATTTTATAGGTCAAATCATTAGATTGTTCTTACTTCATCATTACGAGTGAATTATTTTATTATTCCACCCTAAAAAGATAATTACTTAGTGTTACGGACTTAGTCTTGAGTGAGGGTGTGACATTGGTCTCTAAACAAATAAAAATATCTAATTACCCAAAAAACAAATTATCTCTATGATATCATTTGTTGGGGGTGAAATATAGTCTAAATTCGAAAACTCAAAATTGAGCCTTGTCTCATGCCCACAATTTAGTTAATGATTTTGTTCCATAACTTTAAATCTTTTAATTTAACAATTTTCTAATTTGATACCAAATACAATAAAATACACAATATATTTTCTGATTCCAAATTATATGGTTTTTTATTTCTTTAAAATTAATTTTATGTTTACCAAATTTAATTTAAAATTCCATGATAAATAATTTTAATTATGGCAAATTAATTTATATTTAAATTATAAATTTTAGCTTTCTTACACACATTTATATATATATATGTATATATATTTTCTATCTAAAAATTTATTACTGATTCTTAGAATAATAATTCAAAATTATTCTGAGAATAAACCTTAAATTTGCCTAATTTATATCCTACATGATAATTGTAGAATAAATAACCACACATAATAAAAATCACCAAAAATAATTTACAAATAAAATATTCAATACAACCATTAAATTCAAATTAATAAAAATTGGAAATTACAATTAAAATAACTAGTTTGCAATTAGTTTGATGAATCTTCATATTTGCATCGAGCAAGTACTATAAACTGCTCCTCTACATATTAAGAAAAATAATAAGATCACCATAAGCATTGCAAATTTACTGCAAATCTAGTGCATGACCTACACATTTTCCACACATTATCCATTGGACATCATTTATATGAGAGCGAGAGAGGAGTTGCATGCGATTACTCTCAGAAGTAAAAAAAAAATGATTAAATAAGCTTGGGAAGCTAAGAAAAAAAGAAAAAAACAATTTTGTTTCATAGTAAATTTTTTTGGAAACAAACAGGTTCATGCTTGTTTTTCAAAAACTTTTTTTTTCATTTTTTTGGGAGAATAATGTTTTGGTATACCATTTATAAAAAATTTCAAAAAAGAAACCCAATATTTAATATTTAAAATAGTGCACCAATTTCTTAACTAATTAATTTTTATTGGACTCATTTATAGTAATACAAAAATACACTTATTTTTAAACAAATAACCTAATTACAAATTGCTAATTCTTAAACTAACCGAGCTTGATGAGCTTCCAGAAGCTCATCAAGCTCGTTACGAGTTTGACTAGCTTGTGGAAAATTTGCATGAGCTTCCAAGAACTCCATCGAGCTGGTGAAGCTCATAATGAGCTCGTCAAACTTGTAATGAGCTCATGGTGCTTAATGAGCTTCTAGGAGCTCGTTTAGCTCGATGAAGCTCATTAAGTTCTCTTGAGCTTATTGAGCTCACTAGAGCCCAATGACCTTGCTAGAGCTTATCAACCTCGTTAGAGCTTGTCGAGCTTGGGAAGCTTGTAAAACTAATAACGAGCTTGACGAACTTCTATGAGCTTGATTAGCTTAATGAGCTTCCAGTAGCTCGTGAAGCTAGTTTAAGAATGAACAGTTTGTAGTTAGGTTCATTCTTTTAAAATAAGGATATATTCATATTACTATTAATGAGTGCATGAAAAATTAATCGCTTTATAGTTTGATGCACTATTTTTTAAATATTAAACTCAAGTTCATTTTTTTTAAATTTTTTTATAAGTGGTGCACCAAAACATAATTCTCTCATTTATTATTAATTTTTTCATTTTTTTCTTTTATTTTCTTTATCTCTTTCTCTCCAATCTTGTCCATTTGGACGTGTCTTTTCAAAAAAAAAATATTATTGTTCTTGTTTTATTTTTTATTTGATGCATCCACCAATAATGTATGTGAACACATCATATCCAAACAAAATATTAAAAATAAACTAATTAAAAGTTAAATTAATCCAATTTAAAATTCTAATTAAATTGATTAGATTCCAACCCGGCCCGTCACGAAGCACGGCACGATTCGGCTGTGCCTGGGCCGGCCTGGCACGGAAATTTTCTCATTCCCGGGCTCACGCCGTGCCCGACCACGGCACAATCGTGCCGTGCCGTGCCAAGGCCAACCGGGTCTCGTGCCGTGCTAGACCTGACACGGTACTATGGCTCGTTGGTACGGTACAGTGGCTCGTTGGCACAGTATCGTGCCGAAATTAATTTTTTTTTTAAAATTAGGGTTTCGGGCACGCCCATATCCTAACTTTTTTTAAAACTAAGGTTTCGGGTATGCCAAAATCCTAATTTTTTTTAAATTAGGCTTTTGGTCGCACCGAAACTCTAATTTTTTTTTAATTTAGGCTTTTGGTCGCACCAAACCCGACGGATTGTGCCGCGGGCCCGTGCCGAGCTGAATCCCACAAAACCATGTCGGGCCAGACAAGGCATGGTATGGTAGCTGTGCCGTGCCTGGCCTGCACAAAAGCACGGTCGGGCCTAAAAAAAATGGGCTAGGCTAACACGGCACGTCCCGTTTGACACCTCTATCCCAACCTAGGAAGACCCATTAAAAATTGCGGTTTTAGAAATTAATTTTCCCTATTTCGTATATGAATTAATATATTTAAAGGAAGTCAATTTTTTTGTCATTTTATTTGAGATACTACATAAGATTGAATTGATCCAAATTCTGAACACCAACACTTATATTTTTTAAAAGGGAGTTTTGTATTTTAGTGTACTAAACATAAAATATTAATGTTTTTTATTTTATGCACTTAACTTTTCACAATTTTAAAAAGTATACTAGATTCTAAAATAATTAAAATTTGGTACATTTAACTTTTCATAATTTAAAAAAATGTGCATCATATTTTAACATAATTAAAATTTTGTTGCGCTAAGATTCATTAACATGGTTCTCCCTCTAAAATTTAGAAAAAAATACTAAATATATCTTTTATATTTTGATATGTCATTGAAAACTGTGAAACTATTTAATGATGTAGTAGGGGGCAACATGAGATTCAAACCTATGTGAGAAATAAATTGAAATACTAATATATAAATAAAATAAATAGAAACACATAAATAAGTTTATATAAATAAATAAATAAATAAATAAATAATATATATATATATATATAAACATACAAACATAAATAAAATAAATTGAAATAAATGTATTTCTTATCATGTGAGAAATAAATTGAAATACTTATATATAAATAAAATAAATAGAAACACATAAATAAGTATATATAAATAAATATATACATATATATAAATAAACAAACAAACACACACACACACACACACACACACACATATATAAATATATCTATATAGTTATGTGTGTGTGTGTGTGTATATATATATTTGTCGATTCATATATATATATTTTAATATCTATATATATGTTTATATATATACATATATTTTTGTATACTTATATATGTGTTTTTATTTATTTATTATTTATATATAATTATTTCAATTTGATTCTCATGTAATATGAAAAATGTTTATATATCTTTGTCTAGTTTGTTTAGTTTTGACAAGTTGAGGACATGAGTTTAAATTTTGATATTGACCCCCTCCTACATCATTAAATAGTTTCATGATTTCTAATGACAGTTCATTAAATAAGTTAAATATTTTTTTTAAAAAATTTTGGAGGATAAAATCTGAATCTTAGTACACAAAACTCAATTATTTTAAAATGTGATATACTTTTTTTAATTATGAAAAATTAAGTGTAATAAAATACACATATTTTGAGTTTGATGTACAAAACATAAATATTTTGTGTTTGATAGCAAATTTTGTATTTTTAAAAAATTCAGTTAAGGTGTCTCACATTGAGTCATTACTCATTAAGCGTTTGAACTTAGAAGACAAGAGTCAGAACGTCTACAGGCGCTTGCACGTTTCTTCCGAGCCTCTCGATCAAAAGCGGGCAATCACATCGCAGCTCGCGCTCTCTTTAATCCTGTATTCAAGTCGTAGCCAACATTGTGGAGGTCAGAGTCTCGGCAATTTGTTGATATAGTTGCGAACTCATGATACATATACATGCGGGTTCATGTATCGCAATGAAGGAGTGAATGATTTTCAATTGATTATCTCGTACTTAAAATTATAAAAAAAGTCGTGATTTGATGATTGTGATCCGTTTTTTGTGCGAAATGTGCATGAATATTGTGGAGCACGGATAAGTTCATCGTAAGAGGTCTATATTGAGTTATCCATGACCGCACTTTGAATCATCCAACAGATGTAGCTAAAAACTGAAGCTCTATAGGCTTAAAATAAAGTCAACACATTAATCTATATTATAATACTTGTGATATTTTCGAATGTTTATGAAACTAGTAATGATATCAACCAAGTATGATATATTCCACCGAATAATACTGAAAATATTTATGTGATTCAGTTTGTTCTCTGAGTCTTCCACTTAAAGCCTAGGAAATAACTAAAATAAAAATCCTCATAGGAATGTAAGATAAACTACACTAATGCTAGTCATCAATTACACTTTGTGAGTAATTATAGGTAAACTTATCAATTCTAAGAACACTACTTCATAAAACAATGTGTGCATCTGTTTCCAGTTTACAAGCACATCAAGTCAATGTTGATGAACTATTAGTAGATGTGACATTGGATCCATAGCTTATAAAAAATCTATAATAGATAAATATATCAAAAAAACTAAAAATATAACTAAAATAAAAGAAATAAGAAGAGATATATTAATGGTCAACCTCAAGATGTTGCACATATATCTTGTACACTAAACTCATAGATGGAAGAAATGATGTGAGATTCTCCAAATGTATTTAAAAATATGTTAATAAGTTTGTCCTTGATAGGAATATTGATCATAGAAATTAAGTAATTTTAGATGGAGTGTTAATCAATTTTGATGTGATTTAATTTCTAGTGGAAGATCATATTGGAAGCAATAATTTATTTTACTCAATTTTTAAAAAAAGAAAGTTTTTTTATGGATTATTAATTTAAATTTTATATTTAACCTTCATGCTTGTTTTTGCTATAATTTATTAACTCATTTTTTAAAGAAGATAATTATCTATTACAAAAATATTGAAGTGTATAATAGATATATGCTCAATAACTTTTGATGTTCAATTGAAATTTATATCCCTAATTACCTAAGTGTGCTCTTGATCTTCAAAGAAATTTTCAAGACTAGATATTTTTTTCATATATTTGAGAATATAATGTTGAACTTTCAAATAAGTATGACTAGTGAAGTTAGGAAATGACTTTATGTTGATGACATAAGCAATATAAGTCTCATAACTATCAAATAATTTATATTTTCTATGATTTTTTTTTCTTATTTGCATTTTTAATTATATTTGTATTAGAAGATAAATGTGTTTTATTATTAAGTTGAGAATTGGCTTGTGGGCATTTCTACTTTCCAAATTGTAAAAGAATATGTACATATTTTTATTGTAATAGTATTATTTTATCATCTAAATATGTTATCTTAGTATCAAAAAAATGTTGTAAGTCTTTAACAATCTTATATTTTAGATTTTAGTCTAAAGGAACTATTTTAATTAACATACATCTAACTATTCTTTACTTATGATCGCAATATCTTTCACCTATATTAATAACAAATGAATTTGTTATTTTATCATGTTGATAGAATTAAAAATAATCAAAAATACTTATAATATGAAGTACACAAAAAAATCAAACATAATGTCAAACTAAATTTTTGGATATTTTTTTAGCATATATATAAGTTTCCACAATCTAAAAATAAAACCTATTCTTTTAGCAACAATGAAACTTGTTGGTTTCTATATATATACATTTTATTCTCAAAATATTAATGAACAAATATATTATTAACAATCAACTAATATAAGATGTGTTGGTAGGCATATTTGTGAAAGTCTCAAGGTATACCAGGTGCAAAATTCCTCAAGTTTAAGGCAAAAGGTGCACCTAATATGTGAGTTTTATTGAAGTGAGAGATTTTCTTTTTTACATATATATATTTATATATAATGTATCAAATTTAATAATAATTAATTTATCATAAGTACATGGAGAAGATTTTACCCAGTACACAGTTTTTATTTTTGCATGAGGTTTCAGAGATATTAATATCTCAATTATTTTATTTCTAAAATGTGGAAAGACTTTGTCTGATGAGTCTAAAAATTGATATTTATTATTCATAGATAAAAATATTTATTATTGTATTAAGACATGATATTTAATATATATATGTAATATAGGGAATGTTCAGATAATTAGTCATCCCATTATTATTATTACATAGCATCTTTAATTTTTAAATTCTTATAATATTTAGTATATGTGATTACATAAATTATTAAATATTTGTGGATGATTATACAAATATTAATTTACTAAATTTCATAAGAATTCTAAAATAAAATATATTTAGGTGCTGATAAAAATTTATGCATGAGTATGGTCTTTATCATTTAAAATTTATATCTAATCAATAAAAGATTTAAAACTAAATGATTCCAATAATAAAAACAAGCCATTTTGGTTGCAGATGTATATCTAAATATAAAATCTTTAAATTAAAATATTAAATATTTTATAATTCAAAAATATCATTTTAAAACACTGATCAAAGAAACATCAGAATAATAATTTATTAGCCGAATTAATAAAAAATTAATTTTATTCATCTACTAGTGAGCGAGAAGACAAATAGCTTGGAGATGTCCCCTTGTTGGTTGTATTATTATTGAGCTTACTCTAGCTCTAATATCATGCCAGATATATTATGCATTAATAGCTTTAAAATATTTTATTTTGTTAAATTATTATTAATAAATATTATAAAATGCATATGTACTTGTTAATCAGTTAGTAAAATTTATAAATAATTAAAAAATTTATTTACATAATATTAAAATAAGTATGATAGTTTTAGCGAGTCTCCGAGTAAGAAGATTAATATCATATATAGAGATTATTTTTTATTCAATTAATAATGTGTATATGACGAAGTGATTAGTCGAATATGTATAAATTTTTAAAACACTTTGATATTGATTATTGCTTTATCTTGTCATATAATAATATATAAATTTTGACATGTTAAGTTGATAGAACAAAAATAATATGCGATTTATTGACTAATTTTGTATTTTATAAAATATTAAAATCTATTTTTTTTATTATTATCAATGTAATTTTAGATAAGAGAGTATTATTGCAATCAAATATTCTAGAAATTTGGAGCTGTGAAGATTAATTACGTGATAAGTCTTCAAGTACTAGAACTAAAAGATTAATTATGCAATGAAATAGAAACTTGTAGTAATGAAAATCAAAATCAGACATTTTGATAGTTATTGATCATCATCCAGCATTTGGACTATAGGAGCATTACCATTATATTTACTTATTTTTTTTTTTAAATCTTTTTATGAGTTTAAAATTTTAGAGTATTTAAATTTTTATGTTGTATAATTTAGTTTATGTTGTAATTTTAAATTAATGATATATTTTTTAAAATTTTATTTAATTTGTCTATTATATTATATATATATATATATAACTCGTAGTGGATTTGTCTAGCGCTACATCCTAGCTTATTCTGCACCTAGGCTAGCTTAGAGGCTAGCTTAGAGGCTGGATTGGTCCAAGCAGCCTGGATTGGTCCAAGTAGTCTGCACTGCTCTAAGGCTACCTTGGGTTAGGTGCATGCTGGGCTAGGCAAGAATCATACTAATTCTTTGGGTCATGCTTAATGATGGATCTAACTTAACTAGCAAGACCTATAATGATCCAAATTGAAGCCGGGTCCCTGTGTTGGGCTTCTCTTAGTTGCAGGCATGCTGGGGCAACACAACCTGACACAACCCGATTCTCAAATTATGCCTTCTTCTACATAGCATAGTGGCTCGGCTGGGCCACAAAATTCAGGCTGTGTTGGCCCTGTATGGCCCATATCCACCTCTGGGCAAATATAAAAATTAAAAAATGTATTGGCTAAAGATTAGTCTGGAATACTCTTCAGTATACCAAAATTAGTAGATGTATTTGTAAATAATTTGATTTGACTAAATCATGTTGTTTGCTATAGAGGTGTCAAATGAGTCGCGTGGCTTGGGTAAGGCACGTGGCATGTCCTAATTCAATCTTGTTAGGCTTGACGTGATACAGTTCAGAATTGTACTTGGGTCGTGGTTTTGTTAACTTGAAGCATGACTTGCATAATATTGGGTTAGCACCTAGCTTGCCTCATGCCATGCCAGACATGACAAGTGGTATTACATGACTAATTTTTTAAAATTTAATCACATGCATAAATAAATGGCTCATATTGTTTGTAGCCTTTTGGGCCCTCCTGAGGCCTGACATTGTCGATGACTTGACATTTCTTATTGATGTCCAATTAAGTATTAAAAAAATTAGAAAAATAAAATTGTAATCTAATTTTTTATAAATACCTAATTCATTTTTTGTTTTTCATAGTTAATCTATAAATTAGTCTTTTTTTCTTTCCTCTTAAGGCTACCTAATATTCATTAAACTATTTTTTAATAATTGTATTTTTGTATTCTTTGTAATTTTAGTTTTATAGAGTGGAGTGTTGCTAATGCTAATAAAATAAAAACTCAAAAAAAGTCAATTAAGTTTTGAGAAGAATAATATGAATAAAAATTTATTTGCATTCCAAGATGAAGATGACGAGAATGTGGATGTTATAAAATGGTATCAAATGAATTTTTAACATAGAAATAAACACAAACCATGACATGTACTTCACCCCCAAAACATTAAAAAAAAATATCCACCCTGTAGAAATTAATATATTTTCTCTCCCATAATATTTTGTCCCCCATTATTATTTTGACGCATAAATTAATATATACTTTATTTCTAATTAAGATTTTAAAAGGCAAAAACGTAAGGGAAAATATTTTTTTGTTCGTAATATGATACGTAAGCCTTGAGGCATAGGTTTTTTGAGCATCACAATATATAATTAATTAGTATTTTAAAATATATAAAATAAAATAACATAAATAAAATTAAAAAAATAATTCTATAAATCATAAATTTTTATACTATATATAAAAATAACCATATATTTAACTATATATAACTATTTAAAATTATATACAAAATACATTAATATGTAACTATTTTCATATATATTATATGTATAATTATTTGAATACCTATATGTTTTACTATATATAACTAATTATAAGTATATGTATAACTATATATAACTATATATAACTATATGTATAAATATTTATAATTATTTATATTAAGCTGGATTAGTATTAACAACTATTTATCCTATTACTATATATAACTATATGTAATTATGTATAACTATAAATATATAATTTTATATATAAAAAATTTAAAATATACTTATGGAGCAATGTCAGAAAAATCGATATTATATGGTATGTGCATTGAATTATATGGTATGTGCATTGATTTATATGGTATGTGCATTGAATTATATGGAGCAGTGCTGAAAAACTAAGAATTTTGAGCGGTGAGCATCGGTGTCGAATTTAGCTTCAACTTCGAGGTGTGAAAGGAGCAAATAAAAATGCTCCTCGAAATGCCTCACAGAAGAAGGTGTATGCCTATCTTGTGCGTCGCCTTTTTTTATGCTCCTAGAGGTATTTTGTTCATGTCTTGCTTGAGGCGTGCTTCAATGCAGGTCTCATTTATGTTTTTTTAAATACTATCCCTAATTACTTTGTTTCTCATAAATTTTTTCCTATTCTTTGTTTTTTATTATATTTTGTCATTATTTTTTTATTATTATTTATCTATATAAATCTCCTACACTACAACTTACTTACATAATATTATCAATTTTTTATTATTTTTTATTTTCTCAAAATATATTCTATTAACTCACTATCCATCTTTCTCTAGTCCTCTTCTTGTAGCTAAAATTTTGGATGCTATAATTGAAGCTGAAATGCACTATTCAAGTGAAAGAAAAGATCTATCATAAAAATATGCATGCAAACTTGATATAAAAGGTATACATATTGTTATTTATATTTATGTGATAAAGTAACAAAAGAAGATATTTATAAACAAAATATATTGTTGGAGGATTTATAAATGTAAAAAATATATAAACTATTTTGAATATATTATGAAAGATTTGGAAGAGTATATGCTAATAAAAAAAATTTAAAAAATTAATTGAGTTTTTAGAAGAATAATATGAATGAAAATTTATTTGCATTACAAGATGAAGATGACGAAAACATGGATGTTACTAATAAAATGTTATCAAAGGATATTTTTAGTAGTGGTGGTAATATAGAAAAAAGTAGTGATAGTGGTAGTGATTTAAATAGATCAAGATGAAAAGGACTTGTGAATTATTCCTTTAGTTTTAATTTAGAAATAATTATTCAAAATAATAAAAATATTCAAACTCTCAACAATACTTATAAGAAAGAGGTCAATGAGAGAACAAATATTTTATTTTATAGATGGATGTATGATAACATAATTTTATTTAATATTTTGAGCTATACTAGTTTTCATCAAATACTCAAGATAATTGGGCAATATGATTTGAGATATAAGGGATCAAGTTTTCATAATGTGAGAGATATTAATTTAAAAAATGAATTGGTTCTCTCAAATGATTTGTCGAAAGATCATTTAATAGAATAGAAACAAAATTAATGTTCAATTATGTTGGATGCATGAACTGATAAGAAGAAAAAGATATTGGTGAATTTTATGATGAAAAAAAAATTATATTTATGAAATTCATTGATGTTTATTAAATGATTATGATTAGTAATACATTATTTGAATTACTTGATAGTTGGGAGAAAGAAGTTAGTAAAAATAATATTGTTTAAGTTATAAATATAATTTTTCAAATTATGTGATGACATAAATATATTATTTAATTTAAAGTTTTTTATTATTTATATAAGTGATTACACATTACAATTATTTATGTATTTATATTTAACTTATATAGGGAGATTATTAAAATTTAATAGGTCATATTTGTATTGGATACTATGTGCTGTATATTGTTTCGATTTATTGTTTAATGATATTAGTAAACTATTACATATCAATAAGATAATAGAGTTATATTTATATGTGACTATATTTATAATTGAGTGAGATTGTTCAATATGATGAGGTGATTCATTGAATAAAAAGAGTTGTCGAGGTCTATAAAGACTTAAAGGCTGTTTGATGACACACTTAAAATCTTTTAAACCATTAAAAATTAAATTTTTTAATGGTTTGAAATTTAAATGCATTTGATAAAAAAAAGTTGGAGCTGAAAAGTTATATTTTAAGAGAAAATTTATTGAAAATTTTAACTAGATAGAGACCTACTTAATGTTAAAGGCTGAAAATTTTTAATAACTTTTTTTTAAAATTATTATTTTATTCTTTTTTTTTTCATTTTTTTTATTTTCTCATTCATGCTACAGTTTAGTGGTGAATTTGTTTCTCCTTATTCTTTCTCCGCCATCACAAGCTCTAACCCTAACCCTTTTTCATGATTAATTTAAGAGAGAAAATATCAAATTAACTTGTTTTTCATTAATTTTTATTTTTATATTAAAAATTTGAATAGTTTTAAAGAGTTTAGATTTTATTGATTATTTTTTAAATATTTTTATTTTTTTAAGATTTATGATTTATTTATGGATATATTTTTAGAGATTTTATTTTTTTAATAAAAAAAATTCATTAAAAATTTTATTTATATTAGATAATATGTATTATAATGATAAAAAGAGTACATATGTAAAATATAGTATTTTCAGCATTCAGCATTTGTAGTTATCAAATAATATATTTATATTCTGCGTTTAATTAATAGTAATTTATCAAATAGTTTTTTAATACAAATTTAACACTTATAAAATTCAGTCTTAAATTTTCAGTACTTATTTTTCAGCATTTAATTTTTTCAGTTTTATCAAATGAGATCTTAATTTGGAATGATCTTTATCATTTTATATCATATCAATAATAAAAATAACTTAAAGAAAATATTTACTTAGATTGGATAGAAATTGAATTGACAAAAAAATAAAAGGAAAAAAATATTTAATATAATTTTTATGTCTTATTTTTAGAATATAGTAGTATTTTATTTGAATATTAGATTCTTGTATGTATTTTTTTCTTGGTTAATGATGGAAAGAGATCTCTTATGAGCTATATTTATGTTGCCATAAAAAAGATAAATGAAATGTTTGTCAAAAAATTTAATGAGTGAAGAGAAGTATAAAGAAATCATGAAAATTATTGATTGGAGTTGGAAGTTTTAATTTCATTAGCCTTTGTATTTAGATGATATATTTTGAACCTACAATCTTTTATGATATAAAAAGATTAACAATAGACTTAGATTCAAAATTTTTTAGAGATGATGTAAATGTATATCATGATTGATAAAAGAGAGATTTGAACAATATGTAATTATATTACAACTATACTTGTATATGTATATTATAGATTTTTTAGCAATTATTTTGTCATTAGAATAAGGAATACTAAACTTATAGGTTAATTATTTAGTTTAGTTAATTATTATATATATTTTGATTAAATTATATGAAATATTCAATTGATAATTTTTTTATATTAATTACAGCTGAATCGTGGGATATGTTTTGATCTAATACTTGAAGTTTATAAAAGTTTGTATCGTGGGTTCTTAACCTAACATCTAGTTTATTCGATTGTGAAAAAAATTAGAGTATTTTTGAGAACATAAATTACTAGAATAATTATATTATTTGAATGACATTATAATATTATTCAATATAATATATAATCAAAAAATTATGATTTTTTTTATTAAGATTCATAACAAGAGGAGAAATAAGTTGAAACATCAATACTTGAATGATTTGGTATATATTAAGTATAATCAAGTCTTGTTGAAAAGATTTAATGCTTAAGGTTTCCTTCAAAGATATAGATGATTACAATAAATATTTGATGGAAAGAATAAAAGATGAAAATATTATAGAAGATAATTTAGTGCTTGAATGGTGATTTAACATGAGGTTATGTTGTAAGAGGTAGTGGAGCTAATAAGCTTAAGGTTTACACGAGAGCTAAAACAAGTTCAAATAAAACATAAATATAAAAGTCAATATTATCAAGCTGTAAACATATTCTTATCCTTACTTTGATTAATGAAGATAAAGAGATAATCTATTTATTAAGAGAGAAAGATAAAAATGAGAGAGTTCAATAATGATGATAAAATAAATAATAATGATGATTTTGTGGATTTAAAGTTTGATGAAGAATTATGAGTTTATTTTGTTTGCCTTTTTGATCTTATTTTTGTTATGAACAAAATTACTAATGATATTTTATTTTTATGTATTATGTGATATATTTGAAGTTTAAATTTTGAACATTATATATTTTATTGTTAAAATTTTGAATGATTATGAAAATGAAAAATAGTAACTATATTTGATTTTTATGTTTGATATTATTATTTAATTGTATTTTATTAATAAAAAAAATATAAATAATTTTTATTAAAATATATAATTTTTATGTATTTCTATGCAAAATGAGCCTCACATAAAATACTTATATTTTAATTGTGTTTTGTGTCTCAAGACTCAAAAGCTTTTGCTTCTCAGTGTATTTTGTGCCTTAAATAACTATGACCATGATAAACATCGACTTTTAATTGTTAGAATATGAGATGAAATATCTAAAGTATTAGTTGTGCACTAAAAAATATGATACACATTATAATTTAATTTTAATTATTTTATTTTATTTAGATTAATAAATAAATTTAAACAATAAAGTAGAAAAATATACTTCTCAGTATAGTCTCATATATTAGAATGATTAAATAATAAATTTAATAAAAATAAATTAGATCTAGACTTAGATAAAAATAATAAATGATCTAAATATTTGATGTCAAAACTATTTCTTCTTTATATTTACCACATCTCTAAAATTCTTAAAAAAATAAGCTTCACTAGTTTGAATATATCTTAATAAAATAAAAAAATAAAATTTCTAAGAGAATCAAAAAAAGATTCATCATATTATATATTATAAAAAACATATATGTATAAGAGTATTGATGATATTATTATCTTAAGATCTATGATAATCACTATACTAAAAAATATAATGTATTAAATTTTAGGCAAATTCAACTTAGTAGTGAGATATTTAAAATTGAATCAACATAATATCCGTTGACCTCCAATGAGTTTGTGAGGAAATGTATGATGAAATTAATTACTATCATGAGTATTTCGATAAAATTTTTAGAGAAATCTAGAGTTATTAATATTATATAGATCTATTTCTAGCTTGTATATCATAGAATTTTTAAGTCTATCAGTTTAAATGATATAAATAGATATTTAAAATTAAAAAATATTAATAATTAATTAGCTTATGAAACATAGTAAAGTGATTTTTGTGATGTAACATTTGTGCTAGTTGCAATAATATATTATTCCCATGCTTCACTGCCAACTCTATATATTTTTAGCAAAAATTAAATAATAAAATTTTAGGATTTTTAAAGATTTTTTTTCCATAATAATTATCATATAAGAGAGTCTAACAAGGATATTTAGTGAATATGGTATTCAGAATAAAATATTATATATTATATTTAATAATACTTTAAATAATTATATTTTTATTAACTTTAACATGTTTGTTAGAAATATTAGAGACGAGTTCTTAGTTGATATTTTTTATGTTACGTACATGTATCACGTAATTGATTTAATAATACAAGTGATAATAAAAATTATTCATCTCACATTATAAAATATAATAAATTCACTAAAATATTTTTGATAATCTAACAAATAATATAAGTTCCACATTCATTTTATGTAAGTTATGGGTCCCAAAAAAAAATTCTAAATGGATATGGGCTATTGTTGTAATTATATGTATTTATTATTAGACTGATGTGTTGATTATTAATATGTGATATCTGACTATAATAATTATAAGAATGAAAAATTTATTATTGATGATTTAGACTAGAAGATATAAATTTTATTTTTGAAATTTATGAATATTTTTTTATGATATGATTTAATGTATTTATTTATATACATTTCTATCACTTGCATTATTCCAAGGTATGTATGCAATATTAGCAACATGTTTAATATGTATAGAGGACATTTTAATTTCGGTGCTTTAATTATTGAGATTGAAATTAAAAATTTAAAATACATATCATTCATTCTATTTCTTTATCGTACTTACACATCCTTGGAAGAAGATACGCATCATTGCATCAAGATATAATCTCATATATATATATATATATATGTATATATGCAACACAATGAATTCCAAGGTGATTAGCTATTCAAGTAGTATTTTTTATCAAATATTTTTAATTTTAAAATTTTTATAAAATTTGATATATTAGTGTTTGTATAATTATATTTCAAAATGTAATATATATACATATATATGTATGTATATATAGTTTATGATAGCACACAAGTGATTCATGAGAATGATGAAAGAATTAAATAATATTTTGGATAAAAGTTAGAGAAGAAGAAAGAGAAAATTGAGAGAGTTAGAGAAATAAGTGTAACTTTATATTTATATGGAATCTTATTTCTTATCAAAACAATACAACTTATTTATAAATTAGCTACATTAAAAATATGAAATTTAATAAATAAGTTTAAATGCTAGTAAAAGGTTGTATTTATTGCCTAAGGTGTTTGCTTAATGTGGGGTTTGGGAAAAAATATAATCTTGATAGTTTAAATCTCGAATGAGATTATTTTTGATAAGTCTCGAATTCAAGACATTGTTCTTGAATGAAAATATTTGTCATTTTGCTAAGACACAAGCTATTGAAATTTAATGCTAGTATACTTCATTAATATATATTCTTACAATTAAGCTAGTAGCTAGCTAATTTTTGATTAATACCACTTAAGTTTTTATATTTATCATAAAATAAATTTGTATTTTTTTTGAATTTTCTTATATTACCATGATGTGATACATTGCTTAGCATGCTATTTTGGTTATATTATTTTATTATGAGTTTTTTTCCTTATTCTGAAACTTAATTTTTTTAGGATGACAACATGCAATATTAAATGAGATTCATGTCATTTTTTAGTAATATTATTTGAAATCTCATGTCTCCTTTTTATGGAAAAATAGATTTATTTGCAAGTCTAGACTTTGATTAGGGATTTTATACAAAAATTTAAAGTGAATTATTCATTTTTTGTGTTACGTTTGCTTGTTGTATCTTATATATGATTAATCAATTAATTAGATAAAAAAATTATATTTATTTGCAATAATCTTAAACAGAATATTTTTATTAAACAATCATTATCTTAATATTCTAGATTATATTGGATATACTTGTAGATAAAATGTCTTATATGAATTAAAATAATCTCTTAAAACTTGATTTATTAATTTTTCTTGATTGCTATTTCTTTCATAATTTACATGTGTATTTTAGATTATTATTATTAATATTTGAAATATTCAAATGAGTGACATGTATTGTGATTAGATGAAAAGGAAAGATTATTATCTCATGATGTATCATATAACAAATTCTTATATACTTTCATAATTGATATATGTTACAATTAACAATGATATTCCCCTTTGTACTTTGTTCTTGGAGTCTCAACTCGGTAAATGAAGTTGGATCAAACATACAATTACTCTCATAATACTGAAAAAGAAGACTTACAGTTCATCAAACTCAATCATCATGAAAGTAATTTTTGAAATTCATCATTCATGAAAATGTTATCTTAAGAAAAAAAAATATTATAATTTTGATTATTTTGTGATACAACTAGCTGATATAAAATTTAAAGAAAATTATGTATCATAAAATAATAAGATTGATATAATATTGTAACTACTTGTCCTAATAATACTACAGTTCACTACTTTAACATTACATGTTTTAGATTTTGAAAGAAATGAGAACAAAGAATTATTAACCATAACATGAATGTTGTCTCATGAGTCTACTATTTAAGAGTATGAGTGATATAAATAAAGGTGCGAATCATAGTACTTGATTTTTTAGCTAATTGTCATTGAGATTTGTTTGGGATACTTCTCCTTAGAGATCTAAATGATATTAATGGGTGAGTTATGTTGAGAATCCTGAGTAGTCAAGTAGTATATTCTACGACCTTCGTAAATTGAAAGAATGCATGCCAATAAAGTTATTATATTTAAACTTTTTTTCTCTCCCTCTTAACGGGGTTATGTCATAGTAATTCTGTTATCCTTCATGCAACTCTTTTTTCTTTTCAATTCTATTAGCTGAAATTAAAAACCCTCTGGCTGCTACTATAATATGACTAGCAAAATGAGTATCAATCTGTCCACTACTTGTTGTTAAAGTTGAGATTACTTTTTGAAGAATATTGCAATGATTGGGGAATGCTTGTACAGGAATTTGTGTCATTAGAATTGAGTGTCTGTCTCTGAAAGAGAAACTAAACGATCATACCAAATTGATTTTTCTGTCTAGTAACTAAAACGAGATCTGCTTGTACAGGAATTATCTCTTGAAATTAGTCAAAAAGATGAAAGGATTAATATAGTGGCTGATTTTATTTTGATCTGTAAAAAAATTACTTTTACGTAGCTGAGAGATAAGTATTAATGTGCAAAGGAAGAATATAAATTGGTTGCCAGATTTAAATTTTTTCATACATCATTTTACTCATGTAAAAAATTTAAATATTAATCTTCAATAATTCAATTTATAAACTTACTAAGTCACTAATAATTTGTGTCATTGGAATTGAGTGTCTGTTTTTAAAAGAGAAACAACATGATCTTACCACATTGATTTCTCTTTCTAATAGCTAAAACAATATATGTTTGCACAAGAATCATCTCTTGAAATTAATCAAAAAGATGAGAAAATTTATATAATGGCTGATTTTATTTTGATCAGTAAAAAAATTCAAATGTGAGAAGACTATTGGAAGAATATATTTTGGTTGTTAGACCTCATTTTTTTATACATCATACAACTTATATAGAAAATTCAAGTATTTATCTTCAAAAACTCAATTAACTTACCAAGTCACTAATAATGTGAATGTATAATGATAATATGTAACCGTTATTTTGGATTGAGATATCTCACATGCTCAGTGCACATATCCACAAAATATTAAAAATAAATTAACAACAACAATAATAAATTATAATATCCTCCTTTCTCAAGCTATTGGGTAAATGGCTAAAACATCAGGTTTATAAAAAATAAGAATAAGTTGATACCTCTTTTAGGTATTTATAAAAATAATTTTTTACTAATCTGTTATAGGAACATGGACTGTAGTAATAGTATTATCTTGAATTTTTGTCATGAGAAAGCAATAATCTTTCTATATATATTTTAGTCTCATGAAATATTGAATTGAAGGCTATATCTTTTGTTGTTTGACTGTCATAGTAGAGAGTATTAAGAGAAAAAAATAGATACATAGTCTCCTCAAGAAATTGCATGATCTAAAGTTTTTGTTATGACTTTCAATTACTTAGAAATTTTTTTTATTAGATTTTGAAATGATAATATATCTTTTATTTTTAAATGAAATGAGATTATCTCTAAGTAAAGTTCAAAAATGTAGTTGATCTATTTTTAATGTAAGTCGGTACACAACTTAAATTAGAATATCTATTTAATTATAAGTATATGTGATCACTAAAAAAAATTTTTAAGATTTAAAGATTTTTTTACTTATGACTTACCTCAATATGTGAATACTTGTTTGTAAGTGAATTAGCTATGAAGAATTTAAGAAATAAATAATTAATTTATTATAAAAATTATATGTGATTTGGTGATAGTCAAATAATTAATTTTTTATAATTCTTTTATATGTTATATAATCAATTGTACAAGTCATGTTAGACAAGAAAGCAATATATGAATTAATTAGAATAATTTTTGAAACATAACATAAAAATTTAACATCTATGCGAATAATGATTGTATATCTCTTTTATGACAACATAATCCTTGTCACAGAGTAGTCAACTCATGTCTTAAGAAAATATATATGGATCTTAAGAATATCATTTTTTATTTGTAATTATGATTGAATGTATTAATTGAGTTGATTAATTTATAACTTATCATTTTTGATTATAAAAATATCATACACTTACACTATAAGCAGGACAAATGTGTTATTGAAGCTCTTACGAAAATAAAAGAAATTTGTAACACATGTAATTTAAAGGATTGTCAGAAAAATTTCATAAACTAAATTCTTGGTTATTACTTTTAGTTATATAATATTTTGTATAATTTGCAAATTGAGTTTGATTTTGTTGCTTGAAACTTAGGTGACTACTTTATATATACCTCATCATCAAGATCTCAATATAAAAAAATGTCATGTCTAATTACTATATCATCCATATATGTGATACTACTAGTCATATAAGAATTTGTAAAGAGACTATTGGTCATGAGATACTATCATGATAATTCATATTAAATATTTGAGTGAATTTTCTTGTAATAAATTTTTTATTAAGATGAATATAATGAATACATATACACAATTTTTTATCATGATAATTCAAATGTTAAGGTATTAGTTCCTAAGTCTCATTGGATTGATGAATATTTGTTTCTTTTAACATGACCTAATATCTTTTTGGGTGATATAATATCTTAAAATAATACATGAGTTCTCTAATATTGTTAGAGTAACTAGTAAAAGAAGTAAAAAAATGATGAATGGGTGAGTACAATAATATTTGTCAAATAGGATACTAAGTATTATCTGTCTATTTTTTCTAGATAGAGATCAAAAGATCAAGATTAGTAGAGTTGATGACAAGATTATTTTGTTTTTCATTAATTTATTCTCTAATTTGAACAATATGTACATGTCTCAATTCTTTTTGTATAGACTCTAAGTTCTGAGTAATTAAATCTTCTAGTATCTTGTTTTTCCTAAGCTAGAACTAGAGTAAACTCTTGAAATACTAAATCATCTGGACTCAATAGAGATTTTTCTTCTTGAAAAATCTTATTCTTTAAAATTAACATGATATGTATTTATGCTAGTTAATATGCTTAATAGGTGTGTCAACATATTGAAACATCATGTTTAGATGTAGCTGATGATTGAAGTATCTTCTAGACTTTAATTCTTCATAAGATTGTTAAACAATAAGTTTTGTTCTAAAAAAATTACATTAGTATTCATTAATATTTTACTAGTTTTAGATGAGTAAAATTTATATATTCATTATTGGATACTAAGTTAATAAAGAAAAATATAATTTATCACCGTGGTTGCTATCTTATTTCATTTGGGGAGAAATCCTGAACAAAGATTTTGTGCTTCTTAAGATTTTGATAGGTAAGTTGAATTATTATTATTTTGTCAGGATGTAAGAATAGGATTTGAAAGGGTATATAATGAGAAATGATAAATGAATGTATTTAATTAATAAAATAATTTGTGATTAAAACCTAATCTTCAAATAAATGTTTCGAAACAATTTAACTAAAGATGAGTGTCCTAATCATATTAACCTAATATTAATTTTTTCTTTTCTCTAACTTTTTTATTTGAGAGTATACTAACCTAAGAAGTCATGTGTATGATCTCATGATCATCACCATAAGTATGACATTATTCGATATATACTTTAATATAATGTCACTCACGATATTTTTTATATTTTTATTAAATTAATTTTATATTTTCTTATGAAGTAACTGCAAAATATAAAAAAAATGACAAAATAAAAAAGAATAAATTAAATAAAATTTATATAATTATTAATAAATATAATAAAATATCTAAATTCATTATGAGTTTTATTTTTATTAATTTCTTATATGTTTGAATATATCATATCAAATGAGTTCTTACATACATAAGCTTGATAATTAGAATATAAATCATGATATATTTTTTTAAATGACATGTCTCACATTTTAGTGCAGAGATATCTTTAACATTAAGATTTAATATTCTCAGCTTGATCAATAATAAGCAACCAAGTTAAGAATAAATAAGTAGTAAGTTAATAATACTAAAATATCTAGCAGGATATCTTACAATATAAGTAAAAACATATAGATCATCTAACTCAATTTAGTGGAAGGGAAAAAGAAATTAAAGTTGAGTTATCTAGAAAGATAATTCATAGAAATAAGATTAATTACACAATCATAAATATATAAATATCAGAAAAATATAAAAAATCAAGATGAATATTGTCATAATTATGGGCTTTTGATAATTTTTATTATCTATTATAATTAGTGAACATGAAAAAAATAGTGATAAGAGAATAATTTTTTATAATGTAATTATTGGTTTTCGAATCAATAATTCGAGTGTTTCAAATATGAAGTTGAGTCATAAAATTTATAGTACATGAAGACTAGAAAGTGTTTGTATCTGCTTATGAATTGATATTCGGTGGAGAAAATTGTTATTTCAGTTTCACATTCACCACTATTCATTGTGAAAATTATACTATGAGATGTATTGTTTCTAAGTTTTGTAAGTTTTCTATGCATCTGCTTGGGAGAGAGTGCTTAGATTATTATTTTTTGTAATTATATTTTTTATTTTTTGTATTAATTATCTTAGTTGATATGTGTAATATACCATAACAATTTTTCCAATCTGTTTTATATTTCATTATATAAACTTGCATCATGACTTGAATTATCATAAAATTGGAATTATATATATATTTATTTAATTTTTTTATATCAAATTTAATAATCATCATTGCTGAACTCTTCTTATTTATTGGAAAGGATGGTGTATGCATAAACATGCACATGTGATCTTGCTCGTCATGAATGAAATCTGGTACTCTTGCATGCACACCTATGTTAGTTCCTTTTTAAATCATACGCAATTTCATCAATGTGCAACTGACCTGTCTAACGCATCAAAGAAAATATAATTTCTTTGCTTGTTCTGTGTGCTCTCTTATGACAATAATTGTCTATCACAAAAGGATCTATCTGTCTTTCCTTCTACAATAATTTTAATCTTAAAGTTTCTCTTTTTTGTGCTGCAATTTCATCTGCCTTTTCTATTCCATTCTACACTGATTGGTATCTGATTCGTAACCATTCTTATAGATGCTAGTGTTCTAGGTTTTACCATTCCTTTTTTTTGGAAAAAAAAGATAGCACTAAATAGAGGAAAAGGAAAGAAATGCATCAATATGTTCGTGCTTACAAAAGATGCTAATTTTTCTTGTAAGTAATCTTTATGTTTGTATTTGTTGTGACATATTAACATTTTTTTTCTTGGGAATAATGGTGGTATCATTTTTCATGATTTGCAATTTATGAAGATCAAAACAGTTGTGGAATAGGGAGGAGGGAATAATGGCCGCATCAATATGTTCATTCTCATTATTGTATCAAAATGAATGGGTACATTGATATATATATAATGAAACTACTAGGAGATGGAGAACCCTCATATGATATTGGGAACTCTCTATGATAAAACTGTTATTTTAAGCATGACGTGCCACATACAGTTCATCAAATACAAAAAAAAGCAACAAATAAAAAAAATAAACAATGATTTATATCTCAATCTTTTTTTAAGCTAAAACATTTATATATTGAAGGCACAACTTTAAATAGGGAAATAATTTGAGGTCCTTTGGGTGGCACCACATTGATATTTACAAGTTTTTTTCTATTAGACAAAAATACACATTTAAATTTTCATGAATCTTCTCTTAAATAAAATAATATTAAGTTTTAATATGATTTCTCTATTCAAAAGATTTGGTTGAAAGCATAATGTTATGCTATTTGATTGTTATGAAAAAAATTATTGTTTAGATTCATATCCATTAATTTTCTCTAATAAGTATATAGTCTAAATAAATTCACATTTCATTAATATATTTGTCCTATATTTAGCTTTTATACTTGATCTAAAAATTATCAAAAATTTGCCCCTTTTAAAAGATAATTACCTCTTTAAATCTGATGTAATCAAGTGGTATATCTTTGCTCATTAATAGTCGAAGTCTAATCAAAGTTTGAATACGTCTTAATACAATTATCCTTGTGATTTTTGAAAGAAATTTGAAGTTTTAAATTTTTTTTGTTGAGATTTGGTTTTATATTTTCTTTTATTGTTTATTTTCAATTTTTTATTATTTGGAAGTACTTGACATGTAAGTTGTCCCAAGCTCTATATATATATATATATATATATATATATATATAGTTACAATTAATAAAATAGTTCTATTTTTATTTCTTCATCATCTCTCTCTTGCAACTCATTAAAAATACTTTTGTTGAAATCCTAATTTGGCCATAAGATGGTATTAGAGATAGGTGTTTGAGTAGGGTCAATGATTACCCCCACGCAAGTGAGTAAAAATTAGACATGAGAATGTGCCTATCACTATTGTGTCTAAGAGTGTGTTCTCATGGATTGAATTTTTAATGAAGGATTTATTCTCAAAAAATATCACATCGAGACTCATTATCATAATGATTTTTGACGAATAATATTTTTTTTTTTTGAGTGTTAAGAGTAATCAACGAAGACACACTTAATGACATGCATAAATATCTTTTTTTTTGCTTGAAGTGAGACCTTGAACAGAATAAATATACCCAAAATTGAGTAGAAAGTGAAATGGTCTCACTCATGTATATATGAGTAGAAAGTGACATGCATAGATATCTTTTTTTGCTCAAAATGAGATCTTTAGCAAAATAAATATACCCAAAAATTTAGAGTAGAAAGTGAAAGAGTCTTTTTCATGTATATATGAGTTGATATGAGATATGTTATGAAAAATATTAGACGACATCTAATTGAAATTAGTAGTTAATATATGTTTTTTCGAAAAATATCTAGGTACACTCTTATATAGTGAGAGTGTTTTAATTTTCACATTATATACAAGAGTAATCTTATAATTAACATACGATGTTTGATAAATTATTTTCTTAGTTATCTTATTATGTAAAAGAGTATCAACATATGATGTCTGATGAATTATTTTATATTTTTCAAAGAAATAAAAAAATTAATGAGAAATATATTTTAATATTTTAATTTTATCAAATGTCTGAGTGAATTAGTGAAACGAGTCTCTATTGATATTCTTCTGATGCATAAGATATGAAATTTAAAAATATTTTCTTAATTGATATATCTCATAATTAATAGATGCAACTTTTCTGATGTTTAGTTCTAATATTTTTTCTTTGTCTAATGATGTATGTCTCAATTGAGACTGTATCATTATTAAATTAATAGTAATTATTCATTTAGAAGAGTTTATGTGGATAAAGAAAAGTAAATATAATATATTTTTTGAATCCCTTGGAAGTTACCACATTGTTGCTTAGTAAAATAATTGAAAAAAATAAATTATTATAAAATCTTGGTATATATAAAACAAGAATAAAAAAATGGTTAATATTGACATTGCCATCCTACAGACCCATATACAATTGCTATCTAACACAATAATATCAAAAGATAGTTTACAAAAAAGTAAAAAAGTATGATTTTCTAACTATATTATGAATATTAGTTTTTGAATTTATGACGAAGAATATAAAGTATGGTAATTAATAGAAAGGGTGGTGTATGCAGATGTGTCTCAGACTAAACCAATAACACTTAAAGAAAATAGTCTTACATATTCCACATGAGAAAGTGAGTGCAACAAGACTAGTTTGCATGGATGTAGAGGAATCAATTTGAGTAGGTCTAATAGTTTGTTGTATATTATCTGAACTAAAAAAAATTCATATCAACTTAGAGTGCAATGTCTAAGGTGGTATTTATTTTTTTTACTTAATACTAAATAAGATTTTCTTTGAGCTTAATGTTGAATGATGCTTAATTGCATTAAGTATAAAGTTTGTTTTTTAACTTTGGATAGGATGGTAATGATGTGAAATTAAAAAAAAAATAAATGAGCCAGGTCGAGATGAGGTAGTCCCGCAAAATCATTCATTGTCATCAATAATATTGAGTGTTATTAGCTTAGAGGTGTCAACCGGGCCGGCCCGGGACGAGGCACGGCACGGTTCGGCCGTGCTTGGGCCGGCCTGGCACGGGAAAATTTCGTGCCGTGCCCGGGTAAGGCACTGCCCGGGCCGTGTCGTTCTGAGGCCAACCGGGCCTCATGCCGTGCCTGACCTGGCAAGGTTCGGTGGCCCGTGGCACGACACACCGGCATGACATTTTCTCCTTCCCGCAAAAAAGACCACGGGTTGGGTCCAATCAGACCCGACTCGCGGTCCCCCGAGTCGATCCCCCCCTCTCCCCCCCCAACGGGCAAAAAAAAAAAATAAAAAAATATTAAAATTGTAGCCGTTGGATCTCACCTCTAACGGCTAGGGGGCAGAATCCAATGACACTCATGATTCTGCCCCCTAAAAAATTAAAAAAAAAAAATCAAAAAATGATTTTTTTTTCAAAAAATATTTTTTATAATCTATAAATTTCATTCACCCTCTCTATAACATTTATGTTTTTCATAAATATAATTTCTCTCAAATCTTATATTTTCTCTTTGAAAAATTTTGCGCCTCTCTCGGGATTCGCGAAGTCAGGATTTCATCATGTAGCTTGTTTTTTGGGAATCTCAACTTGGGTTTTGAATTTTAAGCTAGACTGTGGTGCACCGTACACGTGATCTACATCATTGCTTTACCGGGTAATTTATTTTAAGTATATTTTTTACTTTCTCTCTCTCTCTCTCTCTCTCGTCTCTTTCTCTAGACTTAAAATAGATAAATCTTAAATATATCTTCTAGTCTCTAAATAAGTGTCCTGATTAATAAAAATCATAAAAAATGACAAATATTAATGAAACATATTTAAATATAAAAAATAAAAATATTACACTGAGGTCTGAGACTGCTGAAACTTTGGTTTTTTCAGTCGTCTCAACTCAAACCTCTAAAAAACAAAATACTAGGACTTTTGTAGTTTGGACTCATTTTAATATAATAAAATAAAAAAATGTTAGGGGTGAGGAAGAAGAAATGACACAGTACAAATATTGTATGAGAATTTTAACTTGTAAGAGTTCATTTGGAACGGTGCACCTTAAGAGGCATGTCGAATTATGCACCAAAAAACATGGTCCATTAGATCCTAGGCAAACTCAACTTGGTACTATATTTTTTGAGACTTATTATATTGATGAATCTTTCGATCAGATTTTCGGAAGATCCAAAAGTTGTGCGTATCATGCAGACATATTTTCAGCCTGCTTATCGTATGATTCCTACGTCCACATCTATGAATGACATACTAAAATTGTATAAGTTAGAAAAACAAAAAATAATTAATGAATTTATGACATATAGTGGAGTGGTCTTCGTGACGTCCGATATCTGGACAAGTCACGATAAATCATATTATGCATGTTTCACCAGTTATTATGTAAATTCTAACTGGACAATGAATAAAAAAATTGTAGGATTCTTTGAGATTCTTCATCCTCGTGATGGCCCGGCCATTTTTGAGTGTATGATGAAAATCATTAGGGAATATAAAATTCAAAATAAAATTATGTCACATTTGATAACGTATATAATAATGGAGTAGCGATTAACATGTTTGTTAGGAATATTAGAGACGTACCATTAGGAGAGATTTTTTATGTCAGATGTATGTGTCACGTGTTTAACTTGATTGTTCAAGTGGATATGAAGGTGTGTTCCACCCCGTTGGATAATATACGTAATGTACTAAAATATATTCGTACTCCTCGCAGACAATAAAAGTTTGGTAGTCTCTATTTGTCTGCGAATCTTAAGAAGAAGAAATACCAATCAGATGTGAGACATCGTTGGAATTACACGTATCTAATGTTGGAATCATGTGTTGCAAGGAAGCACGGACACGGCTCCCTACAGCCGTGTCCACGTCTCCGACACTCGGACACGTGGACACGACACGGACATGACACGGATACGTGTCCGATACGCCACGTGGCGTATCATTGCACAATCCATATCCGATATGTCACGTGGCATATCGGATAGTTGCGTCGGCGCCGTATCCACGTCTATAGTGCCCGACGTCCGACGACGTCGGTGGCCAGCGTTGGCCACTGGCAGGGGGCGGGCGCGATTTGAGGGGAAAGGAAGGGGCGGCGCGATTTGTGGGGAGAGGAAGGGGCGGCGCGATTTGTGGGGAGAGGAAGGGGCGGTGCGATTTGAGGGGAGAGGCAGGGGCGGGCGGGCGTGATTGAGGGGAGAGGCAGGGGCGGGCGGGCGTGCTAAAGGGGAGAGGCAGGGGCATAAAATAAAATATTTTTATAAAATAAAATAAAAAAAATATATTTTTATAAAATATAATTATAAAATATTATTTTATAAAATAAAATAAATATAAATATTATTTTATAAAATAAAATATTTTTATTTTATAAGATAAATAATATATATTTATTATATATAATAAAATATTTTAATTTAATTTAATTTAATAAATTTTATAAAATACCTAATATTTATAATTAATAATTTTTATTTTTATTTTTTTATTATGTCGTATCCTAGCTGTATCCGTATCTTAGTTTTTTAGAATTTGCCGTGTTCTCGTATTCTGTCGTGTCGTATCCCCGTGTCCATGTTCGTGTCCGTGCTTCTTAGATGTGTTGGATACGAACACGTGATATCTGACTACGTCAATAGTAAGAGTGATGAACTTATTGTTGACGACACTGACTGTGCTTCAGGAATTTCATAAATGAAATTCCTGAAGATTTTTTATGACACGATGAATATGTGTTCGTTGGTTTATACGCTCACGACTTACATTGTACTCTGGTGCATATGCAATATTAGTAGCATGTTTAGGAAGTATCGAGCTGACCCGACACTTAGCCATATAGTTGCAGAGATGGAAACCAAGTACTTGAAGTACTGGTCCACTATTCTATCTCTTTATTGTCTCACTGCATGCTTGGATCTTAGGGTTAAGGTGGAAGGGGTAGAAAATACTATGACTTACATTTTCTCATGCATGAACCTGGAAGAGATACCCGAAGGGTTCATTCACGAGAAGTTGACTGACATGTTCACATACTACGATACTAGGTATGGTTATGGTAGTAATGAGACTAATTACGGATATGAATATTTTGTTCGGAGATGATGATTTTTTTATTCAGCTAGCGAGGGAGAAACGTAGGGGTGGACCATCACATAGGAGCAAGCTTTATCGGTACTTAGATACCAATTACTACTCAATCCTATCACATTTTGATACTAAGAATCTTGATATATTACAGTGGTGATAATCATAATAGTCTACCTTTTCCGTGCTATCTAGGATGACATGAGATCTACAGACTCCTTCGGTGTCGAGCATAGTATCGGAGTCTATTTTTTCTGTTGTAGTGAATATGATTTCGGATAGAAGATCGAGATTACGTCCAGATATTATTGATGCATTGGCTTGTTTAAAGGATTCAGAGGATTCGAGGTTTAGCATCCTTGATCGTGCTGGAACTGGGATTGGGATAGGATTGTAGCCGCATCCACAACGATAGCGGTGGAGTTGATTGCTGATGATAATGATACAGATCTTGATGTTGTGGCTGATAATGCTTATGATATGCCGATTGACGAGTGATGATGATCTACTGTTTTTTGATTTCGATGTTTTATTTTTTATTGATTGTACGTTTTATTTATACGTTACGTTGAAACTTTAATTTGTTTGGTTCGGACTTTCAGTATCTAATGGCTGATTGGTCTTTTTTCATTTGGTTTGCTTATATTTTTTTTTTTACTTTTTTATTTTTTTTAACATAAATTTTTGATTTATTTATTTTTTTATTTTAATTTTTCATTTAAAAATTTATAATTCTATTATATAATTATAATAAATTTTAAACTAATTTTATTTTACATTATAAAAAAAATTTAATCTTTGTAAATTTAATAAAATTTAAATAATATTCATATTATAAATTTATAATATTATACATTATCTATAATTTTATATATTATTTAATAATTTATATAATTAAAATAAAAATTAAAACAATAAAAATAAATTTTTTTTCCTTGGCCCATATGGCATTGCTAGGCCTGGCCCCCTGGCAGGCGCTGGTAGTTTCGGGCCCGGCTTTTATAAATGCCGGCACGATACTGTAATCGTGCTTGGCACGGCACGAAAGCATTGTCGTGCTCTAAAAAAATGGGCCGGCTGGCCCGGCCCGTCCTGTTTGACACCTCTATATTAGCTCTCCTTATTAGGTAATGTTGTATTTTTTTTATTTTGGTGGAAAATGATTTTTTTTGAATAAAAAAAGTAGAGGCGTCAAATGGGCTGGGCTGGCCCTGCATGGCACGACATGCTACCGCGCCGTGTCCGGCACGACACTCTACAGTGCCGTGCCCCGCCTCGTCGTGCTATGTTGGCACATGGGCACAACACGTGGCCACGCACCGAACATGATCAATATGAGTTGATGCCCGACAAGTGAGGCTCGCTAGTCCTAAAAGGGCGAAGACGCGTGGTGGTGCGCTGTTGAAGCTTTAATTTTTTTAAAAAAATTAGGATTTTATTTGACCCGAATTGGGCCGAACCAGACATTTTTTCAGCCACGCACACTGAAAATTTGGCCTGAATTGGGCCGACACGGCAGTCTGGTTGGTGGCCTAAAACTGGGCCGGGCCTTCCAGCCACCCCGTTTGACACATCTTAGAAAAAGTCAAATATTTAACTTTTTTAATTCAGAAGTTTTTTAAAAAAATTCAGCATTAAATTATAAAATTTTAAAAAAACAAACAGCTTAATACTAAAAATAAATTATTTATAGTGTTAAGCCCAAAAAACAAACAGATCATAACATTTTTTTTGAATGTCATAATTTTGTATAAAAAGAACATGTCACTATTATCTTTTTTTTTCTTGGAATATTTTTATCAACTTTCCCAGCTTTGTTATTATCATAATATGATCATGTTATAACACTTTGACTGATCATACCAATGCCACATGATTTAGGTGTAATTGTAGATGCATTAGTATCATCAGATAAAAATCTGATAGAAGTGTAAATATTTTCTCACTAAGAAATTGGGTTAGTAAAATGACATTACTTTTCAAATACATGCATGTAAATAATATTTCAAATATAATCTTTAAATTTTCTCATTATAGTTTGATCTATCAACATATGTATTACATCAATAATCTTTTCTCATAGTTATGTTTAAGTTATATAATGAGTCATTTCATCCTGTTCATTTAATTCTCATCTCAACTATTGTGTAATGAGGGGATTTAGATAAAGATTTTTTTTTTGTGTATCAGTTTGAAGAGCTATCTAGTTAATAAAATACACCATAATATCAATCTTTTTTATCCTAAATGGAGATTATGAATAAAACAAATACACCATAATATTCATGGTCATAATTCATAAGTAATATAAAATATTCTTTAAAAGAACATAAGAGAGTATCTAATTAAATAAATAGTTTATTATTATTATTTTATCTCAAATATTATTAGAAATACTAATCATGCATAGAAATATTATTGAAAGAAAATGTATACCACTTATTTCTGACATTAATTTTAAGTTATTGTGTTTACAATTTATAAATCAGAAGTAAGTCTCATCATGGAGAGAGTAGAGGAAGAAAAAGGTAGGCAAATATATTCATCAGTTGAAATAGTAACAATTTTGATAGGTGTATTATGTGAAGACCTCAATGATGATCTAGTAGTCATCTATAGGGTTTTTAACATTTGGAAGTAAAGGTGTCAAACATATCATTGTGTCTGATCGAGCATGATACATTATGGGAGTCAATCTATCTTGATTCTACGTCTCGAAAAAAGGCTACTTAATAAGACATTTTGGCATGTTGGGGAAACATGAAGGTGATATGGCTAAGTTTACTCAACATTTCACTTAAAGCATTTTATTACTTCCTAGTTATTCAATATATTATCAAAATCTCTGTAATATTATCATATAAATGATAAAATTGGAAGAGTTTAATGATGTGGCCAATTCCCTAGAGTTTTATGCACATAGAGGGAGGATTAATGTGCTGGATGACGGACATACAGAGAGTCACTTGAAATTCATTTTATAATGCACACATTATAAGAAAAAAAGAAATGACAGGAAGCATACTCACGTGCATACATTATTATATGCATGGTATTCCACATACAATATATCAAATAAAAAAAACAAAATTAAATGCAGAAAATTATTAATTTCAACAAAAATAATAAAAAATAGATTTATCTACCAGCAGTAGTCATAATTATTGGGAATTTAAAATGAATTAATCTATCTATTTGATGTTGGTGTCTATTTGATGTGTTTTCTGTTCGAATTTGAGGTAAAAAAGTTGTTGAATTTACAGGTCACAATTGTCAGAAATAGTGCATGCATATGCATACAAAACATTCTAGAAAAGGAGATGGGCCTGTTTCTAGGCCAGTTCGGACGAGCAACAGGATCAAGAGAAGGCCCAAAGTTTACGGTCGTACATACTTTTTACAATATACTCCTGCCATCATTCATACTAGGAGAAACAAGCCTCGGTCAAGAACTGCAGCCTCTAGTATTACTAAAATATTGTGCCCAGGAAATCTGCAGGTGTGAACTGCATAAACCTATTTCAGCACATAATATTTCACTTTTATTCTATTTATATATGAAGCTGCACCCAAAATGGAATGCTACAATAAGGTTTTATTTTTTGCCATGTTTAAATCTTCATAATTATAATCATATAGTTTAATGATAATTCATCCCTAAAAGTTAGTTGCTGATATCAATAATTTGGGCATCACATATTTTACACCATTCACCTTATTGAAGTTCAGAAAAAAGTTTTTTATTTATTAATGTATTTGATGGAAACACCTAACTTTTGAGTAGTCATACTAAGTGTGCTCGTCTATATAAGGGTAGTGATATATATTTTTTGATAAAGTTAAATAAATTAAATTTTATATGTCTCAAACTTTTACATGGTATCATAGGGATAATTCTAGGAGCAAGAAACCCTAGGGGAGTTTGAGTGGGAAAGTGCCAAGAACCCTAGGGGAGAAGTTGGCGCTCACTACAACCAATTCTTTCCTATTGTCGCACACTTTCTATGTGTGATAGAATTGTCTGTGTAGGCAGATGATGCCAATTATGTTGATGCCATGATAGTGTGTGTGAGTGTATAGGCATTGATGCCCATTGCATTGTCATTGTGGTAATATTGCTATTGTATTGTGCCACAAAATCTATTGACAATTGAAGTTGATGTTTGACTTTCTTGTTTGTGTTGCACATAACTAATATCGTGCCTATTCACGTTTTTTAATTTCGGACACTATTTCTTCTTTATTTGAGAAATGGTATTAGCATCTTCTTCTCTGAAATTACTTGAATTGGATATTTTTGGACACAGTTATTAAAGGCGTGCCTACAGTTCAAGCTCCACTAAATCTAGGAAAAAACATCTTGCCTCGCCTTGCCTCAGACACTCCTCCCTCATAAACCATATTATTCTTGAATCCTTTTACTCAATAAATTAATCTTTCTCAAAGCTCTGTCTTTTTTACTCTCAAAAATTATAAATAACATGTTTGATATCTTAAAATGTTATATATTATATTGATGAACTTTTATTATTTTATTTTATAATTTTAAATATTTGTGATAATGAGAAATTCTAATGATATTTAATTTTTATGTTTGATATATTTTATTTAATTGTATTTTATTAATTGATAAATTATTGATAATATTTAATAAAAATATTTAATATATATATATATTAAATAGAATGCGTCTCATAAAAAAGTTTCCGCCATAAATGTGCTTGTACCCCAAGATCTCAAATGATTTTTGCTCCTTAGTATATCTTGCACCTCAAATAATTATGGTTGGACATAACTGGCATGAAGGTTCTCATTCTTGATTGCTATACAATATTCAGCACTTACAACATCATGTAGCGAATCCTCAACTTGACAAATGTTACTTGTATTTTTCAAACATGTTAAAGAATACATAGATTCACTTTGTAGCTGATTCAGATGAACATGAAGTGGTCTGGCTAGTTCAGGAGTTGTATGTGAATTTTGTAGCAATTGATCCATGTCACTTCTCATCGAATATCCATACAAATCACATTTATATGCTTCCTGCTGTTGTGGATCCTTCAGGTTTGCATCAATCATGTGATAAAATAGTTGATGGTGTTGCATCAGCCTTTTTGCCGTTGGGGTGACAGTCTATTGTTTGGTAACATAGGACATCTGACGTGGCAAAGCAGATAACACCGAAAACATCCAAGCTGATGTACTGGCAAGAAAGTGACTTTTTGATTTTAGGCATACATAAATTCTTCTTTACCAAATATGTACAGCAAGATAATTAATAGAAGGAATGATCCTGTTACTCCTTTACCAAATCAGTGGACCTATCAGGCTATGGTTAATGAGCTTTTTTGCATTCAGCATCACAAGGTGGACCTGATAAATATTGGCAAGTTTTCTAGTAATGTGCAGGAAGCTGTATTTTCATAGAACAAAATGCTTTTTTTTTTTTCAAAAATTAAAATGTTTGAGAAAGGAGGATTTTCTGGAGAAGATAACAGCTGCAGATGTCAGTAAAACTTTAATTGATTGCTGCCACAGTTCTTAGTACTATTCCTCAGTCAGTGAAAATGTTAAGGAGATATTTAAATTAAAAGCATCTGTGCTTGATTCAGGAGGAAACCATCTAGTTCCCTGATGTAAATTTTTACTTTAACTAAGCATTCATTCATAAATATGTCAGGGGACTGGTTACAATTCTATTCTGGCAGAGGCTCATCCACATCTTACGTCTTTGATTTTGTCATTTTTCTGTCAATTGGTGGGTTTCCTTCCATTGCAGAAGGTATGAAGGACCTCAAGAGAGAGAGAGAGAGAGAGAGGCTGAATGGGGCACTATAGGATTACTGCATTTGTCATCAGTAAACCATGTCTGCATGCCATTCCTGATATCAATCGCTTTTTTTCCTGGAACTATATGTTACTGTAATCGAGAACTTGGTGAATATGTGCTGGAATGTATCTTCAAGTTTGGTAGGAATCAGTCAAAATGAGTCAATTTATGTATTATCTTTAGTATGATAGTTATATATTGTTACTTTTTTTTTTGTGTGATCAAGAACAACGAGGATGTTACTTCTTGGATCTCTGGCTATATAGCAAGAAGAAAAATGAAATTGAAGAATATAACTTTAGTGTGATTTTAGAATTGAAAGGATTTAAAGCTCTAGCATGGACTGCCCTTCAGTTTGTTTATGCAACTTTTTACTGCGCATACAAGTGGCTCCATTGTGTTCTGAATCTCTGGATTACAGCACTACTGCTACTCGCTTAACTGGAGCATTAACTATGCTTTCTTTGCACAAGTCTCATTTCTTTACTGTGTAATAGAGAGATGTTCTTGTTCATAGATTTCAATTGGTGGGGATATGTTAATCCTATCATTCAACTTAGATGTTATTCATGGACTAGCGTTGCCATCTTTGCTTTGAGGTGGGTGCATCAACTTCATTGCCACAAAATTTTGGGTTATCTGAGGCAACATTGGCAACAAAATGTATATGTTATTCCTAATGGAGATTGGTTCGAAGTGGTTTCTAGTTCACATTATTTTTCTATTCTAAGTGGTTTCTATTCATTGAGTAGTTCACAACATGGGTTTAATGAACACATTTGTTTTCCTATATACTTCTGTGCTCAGCCTTAATGGTAAGAGAATTCCTCATGGTTCATCTATGTTATATTTTTCTATTCTAAGTGGGTGCATCAATGTTGGAAGCTCTATTGCCATTGGCTTCTTGCTGGATCATCCCTCAAAGTAGAGTAGGAGGGGAAGGAATCTCATTTCCTCAGTGGATCCAGCCTGTTGGAATTTGCACAATGATTATAGTTTTTCAATTTAATTTTTTGTGTATTATCCTCCCCAATTTAGATAGGGGAAGATATTTTATTTTATTTCTTATTTTGTTATTTATTTTTTATAAGTCGACTAGGGGAGAATACTTCGTTGTTTCTTTGTTGTTATTCTCCATAAGTTTCTTATGAAGAATAAATACAGTTTGTTTGTCATTTATTTTCTGAGTCAGCAAAGATATAATATTTCTTAGTTGTTATTCTTCTTAGTCGGCTATGAGAAAATATTGTTTTAGTTTCTTATTTTGTCGTGTATTCTTTTAAGTCAGCTACTGAAAAATATTTTACTGCTTGATTGTTATTTATTTTCTCTAAGTCAGTAAAGAGATGATATTTCTTAACTTTTTTGTCATTACTCTCTCTAAATCAGCTAAGTGTGAATATTTCTTAATTTTTTTTTGTTAATATTTCAAATCAGTTAGAAAAGAATATTTTTCTTTAGGTTTTTTTGCTATTATTTTCTCTCAAATGGTTAGGCGAGAATATTGTTTCAGTTAAGTTGTCATTTATTCTTTTTAAATTGGTTAGTGTTAATGTTATTTTCTCTAAGCTAGTTATGATAAATTATTTTGTTCTAAAATTTATCTTGACGAGGTTATTGGTTCAAATAATTTGTTTTTTCTATTATCTTGGTGTGCTGAATTTTTACATATTAGTTAGATGAGGGATGTTGAAGTTTAGAAAAAAGTTTTTTTTTTTATTTTTTTTTATTATTTATGTATTTGATGAGAACACATAAGTTGAGTGGTCATATGACTCGTCTGATAAAATTGAAAAAATTAAGTGCTGAAAAAGTAAGTGCTGAATTTTATAAGTGTTCAATTTGTATTGAAAAATTATTTGATAAATGATGAAAAATTAAATGCTGAAAATATTAATTTTGTTTGATATCTTTAAATGTCGAATATTGAAAATGTTATTTTTTATATTTTTATCATTATTATTAATGTAGTTCATTTTATTAAAATTAAATAGAATTTCTAATAAAATGTGATTTTTTGCTATTGTTAATTATTATTTAAAAGAAATTTAAAACAAACATGAATTCCATAATTATATAACAAGATCCAAAAAAAAATATAAAAATATTTATAAAAAAAACATTTATTTGCAACAAGTTGATTTACTATTATTTTTCTTAAATTAATAATGTAATGCGATCAACTTGTGCAGCTCTTCCTCTAACTTGTAGTAGATCTTCATGATCATTTTGAAGTATTTCTGAATTTTCATCATAATCATTTTTACCCTGCTCTAAAAAAATATTAGCAGTACATAATTTTCGGATATAGTTATATATAGTAATGCAAGCAATAATAATGTTTCTTTAAACTTGAAAATGATATGATGCCATTCTCTTTAGGATTGTAAAATGAGCTTTCAAAACACTAAAAAATCGCTCAATGACATTTCTCAATCTGACACGTGCATAATTTAATATCTCTTCTTTTGTACGAGAGCGGACAACCTTGCGAAAATCAAGCAATCAATATCGTGCATTATGATAAGGTGCCATAAACTCTCAAGTATGTGAATATGCAATATCACAAAGATAATATTTATCTTCAAAAAGAATTATTTAAAAATAAAATATGAATTTATTAAAAAAGTCGAGAAGAGAATAATGCTAACCTGGTGGAGGTATTGAAAAATTATTTTTTGGATTACGCATAGTCTCTGTTAAAACTTTTGAATCATGTGCTATACCTTCTCATCCAGCCCAAACAAATATAAAAATCATTTTGAAGTTATATTTTGCTATAGCATTTTGATAATATTCTTTTATTCCTCTTCCTCTATAAGAGATTTGTTTGTCAGATGGTATTACAGCATTAACAAATGTCTTGTCAAGTGCACCATCGCACCTTATTCATTAAAAAAATATCAATATACCAATAATTATCACAACATGAACACCAATAATGATAAATATGTAATTTTGTTTACCTTGAACACTTTCCTTAATCATTGATGGAGATGATTTTTTATTACTTCATTAAATGGGATAGACACAATTGTCTTTTTTCCGAAGAGGAGCATTGCTTCTAGTACTTAATGAAAGTAATATTATATGGTTTGAGTTGAATGATTGATTCTTTTTTTAATATGATTTCTCATTTGTGATTTAAAGTCATGAGAAACATTATTATTTTTTCTTCAACTTTAATGTAATGACTGTCTTTTAATTATTTTTTATTTTTGAAATGCTCACAAATATCTAAAAAACTTGCTTATTTATTCTTAGAATTTCAAGACAATGTGTTGGATTATCATTTAAAATTTTTTGCACATATGCAAAACCTTTCAGTACCGAGTCGGTATCTTGTCTTCTTCCAAGTTATTTTTTCCTTATAATTTTCTTAGACTAAAATTAGTGCAATGATTTTTAATATATTTCTTTATTTTTTATTTAACATTTTTTGACAATATTCAACATTTCAAAATAAATCAATAAAAAAAAAGTTAAAACAATTAAAACCAAAGTAAACTACAAGATATTATCAAAAAAAGAAATAATGTTGATACAAATAAACGTGAATACAAAGTATGAAACTAAACCAGAAAATGACACATTAAATTGCATTTGTTTTTAAATAAACAAGCAAAAAAAAATTATAGTAATCCTAATTTTTTGCATTCATCTGGATCGAAGCAATTCTAATTCTCTCTAGCTTTTGTGAAAACATCATCCACTATTTTTTGTATGATTTGATTTTACAAAAAATGCTAGAAGCTGCAATGTACAACTGGTCATTAATAGATAAAGTTGTAATCTCATCTAATTTCTTATTATATTTTTTAATGCTAGGTCCATCTGATTGCTCCAATATACTTAGAATAGCTAGTAATTTTTCATCTAGATTTTTTTTTGTTTTTCTTTTAGTTCTTTCTTTTTGGTAAAGATTTTTTTGATGATGAAGGGCTTGGTTTAGATTCAGGCTCTATATCCTTGCGTATACAAAAATTCTCTACAGTTGGATGAGTGTTTGATAAAAATTTATCAGTACCATTTTTAGACAACTCATGTCTAGATGGATCTCATGAATCTTGCCCGATAGGTGTAATACCATCAAAGAGTGATCTCATCTCATCTACAAATTGTAGCCCAGTACATTAAAATTATTTTGCATCAGGAATTTTTTGTTATTCAAATAATTATTTTTAGGCAATAGTAGTTAAATTAATAATTTTAAAAAATTAACTAAAGAAATGATCTATACTTTGATATACTCTTCCCACTCTTCTGAAGTCTAGTCAATTGTATTAGTTATTGGATTATAGTCATGATCAGGCTTTCCTATTAAAGTCAATCACACCGTGTATTTATGTTTTAAATAATTATATTTGTTTTTCAATTATTTTTGAGTGAAATTTAAATTTGATCTTTTTAAAGTATTTTGAAATTTTATTCCATGATTCAACATGCAAGCTCTCACATCTTTTTCCAAAATATATTTCTGGTCAAGAGATAAATCTAAAAAAAGTTTAACTTGTGTTGGGTCTTTCCAACTTGCTCTGGTAGAATCAAAAAAGTTATTCCTACATAAGATAAGTAATCAAAAATTATTTAAATATAATCTTTCATCAATTTAAATAATAGATAATAAATATAAATTTACATGCATTAACAAACAATACAGCAACAAACTCACATTAATATATAAAATATAATATAAAACTCATTTACATGCATAACCGACATACACAAAATTATAATATGTAATGAAATATATTACATAATAAAGAAAAAAAAACTTTGATTAGAGAAGTATGGATGAAAAATACAAACCCACAAAATACAAAAATACATAACATAAGCAAAAAACTAACATTTTGGATTAAAAAAAACATTGAACAATAATTTTCGCACATAAAAATATATCGGCAATCAATTTTCGTACAAAAATATTGGACAAAAATTCTGATTTTCAAAAACAATTCTGAAATCAAAATTTTTGCAAAAAAATATATATGCATTCGGGAATCTAACATATAAGTATTCTAGAAATCAAAGTATTGCGATAATCAAGCATTTGGTTTTGTTTTTTAAAATTAAATTGTAATAAGTAGGGTTTTCGTAAAGAACATTAATTTTGGAAATTTGATTTCATCCGAAGAATAAAATAAAACACACATATTCACAATATTAACATCTAATACCCCTAATGCAGAAGAAATTCCTAAATTAAACATCAATAACAATAATTTTCTTCACTGAAAATTCACGTCGAACTCACTCTTAAATGAACAAAAACTTGCGCACGAGGAGGGGGGTTTTTTTTTGCTTTTTCAATGTCGACAACAGAAAATGATTCGCGATATTATTTTAAGGGTATATTGATAATTTTACTTTATCACTATTATTTAGCATTTTTAGCATTCCGCGATAAGTAGCTCTAGACCTACTTAAAATTTTCAACACAATTTTACTTAAAATTTTAATCAATCACCTCTAAATTTTTTTTATTAAACGCACTTAAATTTTAAACTATTGAAAATTTTAATTTTAAGTCGGTTGAATTTTTTAAGTGCGTTATCAAACAGCATATTAATCTGTGTGCTCTTATATATAAGGGCATAAATATATTTTATTTTGAGTAAGTTTAAGTTTTAATTTTATTTGTCTCTAATTTCTGCACAACTAATATGAGAATTATTAATGCAATCATGCCTCTTGAGTTAATACTTGATGGCTATCACTCAATTAAAATCTGTCCTATCACATGATTCTTCATGCAATAGATGTGATATATTTTTTTGTGTAAGCATGTTTGATATAGGGAGCATGGATTTTGCAATTTCAAGGTGAAACACTAGTTCAAAGTGGATCACCATGGATTTGGGATTCACTACGATTAAGAGAATATTTAAAGGCACTATTATTTGAATCATGTACATGCTATATGCTATTTTTAGTTTTAACATTTTTTTTTTTAAATATTTTTGATGAGAGCATCCAACTTGTGAGTTGGCTTAATCTAATTTATCCGTTATATAATGATATTATTTTGTTTGACATTGGATTTGAACATGGTATTAGAGTAATACCCTAGGGATAATAAATCTAATGGTATGTGAGAGTATAGGTGTGGAAGGCTACAAACACTAGAAGAGTGAAGACACATCTATTCACCAACTTTTGTTGTCACACATTCATTGTGTGTGATAGACATCAGTAACTAGCATAGGTGTTGATGTGCACTATGCCGACAACTCGACCTCATAGGGGGCACCTTACAGAAATTTTGGTGGCGGCTGGAGGCTTCGGAAACAAAATAACCTATTTCTTCTGGGTTTTGTCACTGCAATAATGAGTTTTAGATTTTGGTAGTGTAATAGTAGGCCTTAACAATATGCTTGGTTTCTAGGGGGCAGTAGAACTCATTCTCGGGTTTTGATTTTTGACATTAATAATTGGGTTTGGTCTAAAGATGTCAAATGGGTCGTGCCATGTTGGCACGATCCAAAAAATAGTGGCACAGTCAAGTCATCCTGCAATGCCAGACATGACACGAAAGGTTCCCAGTGTTATGCCTTGTCGGCACTACACAAATTTAATGTCAATCCACCAGGACTTGATGATATGATTTTATGAATTGGGCATGCTAGTCGTGGCAGGTTGAATCGGGTTGTGTTGGGTCAGGTTGACATTGACATGACACTACCATAGAAGTCCATACCTTATGAGATTGGCTCGATCGTGGTTCTCGGCCCCCTTGGGCATGCTGGCTGGCCCTGGCCTCTGCTGCCTGCCTTGCCCTACCCCCTAGCTAGCTAAGTCCAACTTGGATTGGCTTAGCATTGGCAATGGTCAATGCCCAATCATCAATGGAGGAATAGCATTGCCATTAAGCCATTGAGGTGGGGCCTTGGTCAGTGGCCAAGCCGTCAAGGGCTCAAGGTCCACTATGGAACCTAGTGGGTTTGTTGGTTGTGGCCTGTGGGGATTGGGGTGTGGTCATGGGCCTTGTTTTTTAGGTTGTGGATTATCACTAGTTAGTAGTCATAACGTAGTTACTGAATACAAAATTAAGTAAAATTTAAATATCAAATTGAAAAAGTAAAAATAAAAAAGAGTATATCAATAAAATTAAAAATAAACATACATAAATGATAATAATGAGGCATGACAAATATAATAATTTGTTATCACTATTTGGTATGTGTTAGTAGCTTGGTTAGTATTGTTATGTTTGATTCTGATGCTAGCACCATCCTTAATATTTTTGATATTATTGTATGAGTTATCATCTACTACCAGCTCTTTATCATATCTTGGATATTCATTTTTGAATCTTCCTTATCTTTCAAGTATGAAAATTCTTACATGATATGTGATTGTATTCTAGATCTTTTATTTGATTTAATTTTAATATTTATAAAAAAAAATAGACCCCAGTACTATGTTAGGCACTGGAGATCACATGCCATCTTGGATAGCATAAAATAGGTAGGTTCGTATGATTTTTATTAACTAATTATATCAAAATTTTTAATGTCATAATGTAATAAGATTGAATAATAATTAATATTTAAATATCGAGATAACTCATTCTTATTTAATAGATCACCTTGTTATTTTTTTTACTAACTGAATATAATCGGCATCAATTCTAAATATAATATTCATGTCAATACTTAGAAATTCATTATGATTATCATACCTAGTATTGTAAAATATGAACTTATTAATTAATTTTCTATGAATTATATTTTTAGGTTCATTTGCTTGGTTATTGCAAATGAATATATATCTTAATATATTTTTTATTCTTTATATCTTAACTCTATGATTTATACAGACATCCAAGAAATAAGAAATGAAATAAAAAGATTAGTATTTTAAATATTTGGTTATTATCTCGATAGCCATGTTGATAAAATTAGATTGTTCTATATATGCTAAATATATTACTATTGTTTCATATGCATCAAAATGTAATGCAAGCAGTAGGGATATACACAAATAATAATATGTTCATT
This sequence comes from Sapria himalayana, assembly GCA_029783825.1. NCBI lineage: Eukaryota > Viridiplantae > Streptophyta > Magnoliopsida > Malpighiales > Rafflesiaceae > Sapria > Sapria himalayana. The sequence continues at coordinate 205,905 of JAREIK010003544.1, forward strand.
ATAGCATAAAAAATCTTTAGAAATTTCAAAAATAAAATTTTTATCATGTAGTCTGAATCATTAATAATAAGTTTATTATCTTTATTATTGATGTAGTCAGGTATTGTATAATTGTTAGCTAACATATGATTCTAATATTAAGTATAATTCAAATGGTATCTCACATACATTTAAATTTTTTAAAGATCTGCAGACAAACTAAGACTTAAGAGTGTGAAACACATGATGTTTGCCAGGTATCAATTGTTATAAGATATTATATTAAATTTCTTATTTTTTTTAATACAGTGAAATTTAAATTTTGTTTGTATTATTAAATTAATTATATGATACATATATTTAATATGAAAATTATCAACTGAATATATGTTTCTAATGATTCTAGCAACCTTGTTAGTGATGACACCAATATCTAAAATACTTTTGAATGATATATTATAAATTTTATTTTGAATATCGTATTTTGTACAAATCTTTGTCAGACACTTATTTATGATAGATTCATCATGAAGATGAAGAATCTTGAAAAAAAATTAAATTTTTTTTTATTTAATTTACTTAGAATCAATATAGTTGGCACCGAGACACGTAAATAATGTATTATCGTGACTAATTTAGATGTCAGATATTATGTACACTATTTAATTATATATTTTAAATTTGTTAATTATAAATTATTTTTCTTATTTAAAATATTTTATTATGTTATTCATATTTGTTGACCTAAAAATTATATGATAAGTATGCTGGAAATATATTTATATAATATTAATTATTCTAAAATTTTTAAAAAAATTAATCAGAAGACTCGTCATAGTAATTAATATAGGTATGCATTCTCTTTGAAACTCATTATGATAATTGAATTGGGTTAATGAATATGAAGTTAATCCAACTTTAAAGACTTTATCATTAAGTTGAGTTTATATTACAATTTAATATACTATATTTTTTTGTGCATTGATCAGCTTGCCTCTTAAGATGTATATTGCTATTAATATTCTTATATATAAATATTTTTTATAATATATGCATCATGTCAAAATTTCTTTGACTTCTACTATTTTTATTTTTAATTATGTTAAAATATATTTAGACTACTAAAGGTCACCAACTTTTTAGTTTTTTAGGCAAATAGGTCAAAATCATGAGAGAGAAACTAATTTCAATCTTATTCTCAGATTTTTTGGTCAGGTTATTATTTTTATTAATATCTAGATTAATTTTTTTAATTAAATTTATTACATTTCATTTTTTAATATTTTATATTTTTACTAGAAACTTTTTTTATAGCAAGTGATGAGAATAAGTATGCACTACATGGTGAGATAGTGATAGAGAATAAGTTATACACTACATGTGGAAAATAAGTTATATTAGAGATAATTATTAAATATTATATTCAGTAAAGAGATAGAAAATACTAGGCAATATTGATAGGGACATGCTAATTATTAAAATTATTTAAGGGTCTTCATAGAGTTCATTTAATGTGACACGTATACTTATTAGAGATGAGTAAACATAACTTATTCGCAACATGTAGTGTATATATTGAACATAGACACTCTTATCTCTATATCTATCTCATCATGTAGTGTATATTTAAAAAGAGTTTTCAAGAAGATCAAACTTGTGGTATAAAATATGTGGCTAAGGGTTTCCATTGCCTAGAAACTTTAATTTTTAGCAAGTGATGAGAATAAATATATACTACATGATGAGATAAAGATAGAAATAGGAGTATCTCTATTCAATGTATACTCTACATATTGAGAATATGCTTTATTAAAGATAATTATTGAATATTATATCCAGAGATGAGATCAAAAATATTAGGCAATATTGATAATGACATGCTAATTACTCAAGTTATTCAAGGATTTTCATATAATTCATTTAATGTGACACTTATACGTACTATAGATAAGTAAACTTAACTTATATAAAAAATAATAACATATATTTTCCTTTCTTCGTATATTATTAGTTGTCTCACTTATACTCATACTTCAAATTCTTGGATTAATGTTACACGAGTCAAAGTTCACATTATTAGTAATTATATTTTATTCATTATTTTTTTTTTGTTTTGAAAATATTATTATAATGAATGATAAATTCTTTAAAGCTTTAAGATTTGATTTTTTTCTCATTATTACTATTTTATTTAATTCTTCATTTCTTTAGTATGGCATACTAATTCATGATTGTTCAATTATTTCTCTTAATGAGTTATTTTTTAAGGTAACACAATCTTGCTTTTTTTTATTGATATTAATTTGCATGATTATAAGATTTGAAAAAAATTATTTGAGATTGAATAGAATGAATTGTATATTTTTTTTATAATAAAACTTGGTTATATATATTTGAGTATGTTAAATCATTTATTTATATATTATTTGTTTGATGTTTCATTATTACCCAAGATGCTAAGTTGAAAATATTTTACTCAAATTTTAAAAGTATTTTTATTCTAGAATGGTCAATAATCACTAGTTAAGCTGAGAATAATGTACTCTAATCATGAATTCGTGTGTTGGGCCATGCCATGACACGTCTTTTGTAGCATGCAAGTTAGAAACTTAGGCTCGGCATGACCCACCTTCTATAAAATCTTGGATGTCGTTAAAAATAAAAAGGTTAATGCTAATTCTATCTCAATGGATTGCCATATCAAAACGAAAGTCAAAAATCTTATGCAGCTACTTCTCATTCATTTCATTGCTAGATGATTTTTTTGTCAGGTAGTTTAACATTCTCTGACCAAATATTAATGTCCTTACTCATATAGTTTACTATGAATAAATTTGATTTTGAAGTTTTCAAAATATAATATTCAAAATTTTAATATTATTAATATTGAATCAAAATATTTTTCATGTGAGAAATCAATAAAAGTAAAAATTATATATAAAAAAAGAAAACCCTAATAATCTAGGAATTAATATTTTGCCCCAAATTAAGAATCCTAATTTGGTGTTCCACCAATTTTGTCACTCTCAAAATTTTAGTTGCATGCACTTGAAGCTTCTCGTTTATATACACGGTTGTTGGAAATCAACACAACCATAATAACACAACTGAACTATGGCACCCACATTGCTCATTCATGATTTTGATGCCAAAACCACCTCATGGTGTCCACACAATGTGTGTTGATGCTCATCGTAAACAAAGGGTGTGTGATGATAGACTATGGCAGTACACAATAATTGTGTGCCTCCTTCCATGTCAAAGTACACATGCATTAATTGTAGTCTGCACAATCATATGTATTATAGCACAAATTGTCATGTGTTGATGTGCACTATGTTGGCACAAAGCATATGCTTCCCTTTCAATGATTTTGTACTCTTGCAAACCCTAGGGTTTGTACTCCATAAGGTTTTGACTCTGATACTATGCATAAGTGGCAAGTGAGCCTGGCGGGCTAGGGTACTGTACGAGGCACGACTCGACTGAGCCATGCTTGGTCTAGCATGACATGATCCAGAATCATGCTTGGACTCGAGCTGTGCCGGCTCGTGGCACAGCTCGTGTTGTGCTGGGCCAAGGGGAGGGAGTCCCGTGCCTCATGCTGGGCTAGGCATAACTTGGGTGCCTAGCCATTGGCACGATTCACTGGCATGAGTATCATGATCCGGGATGATGACTTCTCCATTAAGTTAGCGAGGTGGAAATGATGGGATGGACCTTTGAAAAAGAGCAAGTTATTTTTATATTTAGATTATGATTACTGCTCAATTTTATCACATAATGATAATAAGAATATTAATATTTATAATAGTGAAAAACATATGAATCCACCTATCATGCGCTATTTTAATTGAAACAAGATCTATTGACTCCTCTGGTATTAAGTGTAACATTAAAGTTTATTTTTTCTGTTGTAGTCGATATTATTTTGGTTAAGAGATTAAGACTGTAGTGAAATATTGTTGAGGTACTAGTATGTATGAAAGAGTGAGATGATTCAAATTTGGGTATCAAGGATCATGTTGGAATAAAAGCGAAGGAGTTGCTGACAGATGATAGCTCATGAGATTTTGAGGATGTTGAGTCCACCGTTAGTTATACCATCAGATGCTTACACGATGATAATAATTTGTATGCTGACACTGATTAATATTGATATTAGCTTGTATGATTATGATTGATAATTTTTTATGTTGTGATATTGTATTATTTTATTTTTGGTTGGATTGAATGATAAAGTTATTTTTTTGATATTTTTAATTATTAAAATTTGTGTTAATGATTTTATTTTTTTGTAATTTATGTAAAATAATATCGTAACTCATAATTGATAACTTAAAATTCTAAATATGTAAGAAAAAAAATTTAAAATCATTAACATCAATCGGTGACCATCTGACTAGGCTGGCATCCTTCTGGTACGATCAGACACGGCTAGGCATGACCCGGACTGATCCTTCCTAGACTCAAGTTGGTCGTGCCATGCTAGGCTAACAATATTCAAGTTGTGTTGTGCCAGGCACGTCATGATTGCCTTACTTGGCAAGGCATGATGGCCCGACTAGGGCATCAAAAAACAAGCTGTGCCGGCATTATATGCCCTATTTGATACCTTTAATACTATGTAGAATTCTAAACAAAAAATCATACATAATTTAATAGAATTGAATATGAATATGTGTACACGAGATGATATTATATGATAGACTTTTTAAATTGATGCAACTAATAGATTTAATGTTCTTATTTATGATATGATAATATAAATAAATATAAAATTTGTAAATAGTAATTGTTTATTATTGTTTAAATTTTTTGGGGCCTTGAGGTGCAAAATATAATTAAAGTATGAATATTTATTTGTTGGCACACTTTACTTAATATATATAAAAATTTTATTTAAAATTAAATATTATTTATAATTTTTATCTATTAAAAAATATAATCAAATAAATGAAATAAAATTTAAAAATTAAATTTAGTATTTTTCATTATTAGAATCATTCAAAATTTAAAAATAAAATAAAGAATTTTTAACAATAGAACATTCAAAATTTAAATTTCAAATATATCCCATTTAATATAAAAATGAAATATCATTTATATTTTACATCATAATAAACATTCAAAGTTTTAAAAGTTATATAAAATAAATACTCATATTTTAAAATTCTAACTTGTAAAATCTTTATAATTATTATTATTTTCATAGTATTTTTGTATTTTTACTAATTTTTATTTATCTCTCTTGATAAATAGTTTTTCTTTTCATCTTTGTTAATCAAGCAAAAGTATGAGTATTTAGAGTTTTATGATCTTGACTTTGATTTTGATGTTTTGTTTGAGTTTGCTTTAATTCTTGTATAAACCATGTGCTTTTCAACTTCATTAGATCGTATAATATTACTCCATGTTAAAATATCACCCTTAAATACTTAATCTTGTTCTGTAGCATGTTCATCGTTTATTATATCTTTTAATAAAATATAATCAATGATATGATGCTTATTGTATCTTTTTATCAAGACTCGAATATATTTATTATACATCAAATCATTTAAGCATTGATGATTATATATTATATTAAATAATATTGTAAAGAGAAATTTAATTTTATATAATTATTCTAGTAATTTATATTTTTAAAGATATTTTAATTTATTTCACAACTAGATGCACGATATTTTAGGTTGAGAATTTGCAATTTAAATTTTTGCAAACTTCTTGTATTATATTCAAAAATATCTCATCATTCAACTGTAATTAATATAAATAAATTATCAGTTAAATATTTTAACTAAATTGCATAATTAATTCGAAGGTTTAGTATTTTTTATTCTATTGACAAACTCATTATCAAAAAGAAAAATAACATACATGTACTAGTCTAGTTGTAATATAATTGTATATTATTAATTTGTCTTTTACCAATCTTGTCGTGTATTTACATAAATCTTTATAAATTTTTTGATCTATGTCCATTCCTATTTCTTTTATATCATAATATATATTCTAGGTTCAAAAAATACTTAGTTGAATGAAAAGGGCCATGAAACTGAACATCTTATTTCTTATTAGTGATTTTTATGATTTTATTATATTTCTCTTTACTTTTATTAAAATTTTTGATAATTATTTTTTTTATCTTTTATGATAATATAAATGTGGTCCATAAGATGTTTCTTTTCATCATCTACCAAGTGAAGAACATATATATGAGTATCATCTGATACCTTAAATAAAACACTATAATATTTTAAAAATGAGACATGAAAATTTTATTGGCTATGGTTTTTTTGTTTTTTTTGCCGATTTACTTTTTGTATAATATAAATTAATAGATATATTTTTTAAATTACTTTTCTATTTATTGTTATGAGATAAGCTGATAAAAATTATTGCTAATTGAGTCTTTTCATGTCTCAATAACTTCTTTTGCTCAGCAAATCATCTTATCATGTTGAGCAATTTTGTTATATTATAAATATAATCACTTATAGATACTGTCTTTCCTATTATTTTCTTAATAGTTTTCTAATATTTTCCAACATAAAGTCAAGATAATGTTTGACACATGATATTCAATACAAATATGATCTTTTAAAGTTCAATGTCCTTGTATAAGTTAAAGTCAAACATATTATAAATAAGTTAATAAAAGAAAACTTTGAGATAAATAATTAATATGAATAATTTTTTATGTTATAATATGAATATAAAAGTTTTAATTTAAATTATAAATGTATGTCATCACATAACCTATAATATTATATGTTATATTAAGAATAATATTGTTTTTATCAAAATTTCCACCTATTTGTCAAGTAATGTAGATAGTTAATTTTTTGTCTTAATCATAGAAAAAATATTAATGAATTTTGTGAATATGGTTTTAGAGGTGTCAAATGGGCCATGTCATATCGACATGGTTCATTTTCAGTCGGGCCACCGTGTCATGTTGGACATAACTTGATATAGAAGTTATGCCATGCTTGACACAACATGACTTCTTGTCTGCTAGGTCTAACATGACAAGATCATGTTGGTTTTGTGGGTAACGCTACCATAGGCACCATCCATTATCCATTGTCATTATTATATATTGATGACTAATCACCATAATAACATAAAAATAAAAATACAAAATAAAAAAATCAAAGAAAAAAAATTAATTACATGTACAATACACATCAAACATTAAGTTAATGAAACATAAATACATGACAAAATCTATAAACATAAATGATTGCGATCGTAAATCATAATCGTAATATCAAAATCAAATCATATAATATCAAAATGATATTTATAAAATAAACATAATATCAACAAACAACAATCAATTCCAATGTTAATTCATGTTTGTATACAAATAGCTATCATCATTTAAGCATATGATGGTATTGTTAGTGGTAGTCCCAATTTTCTCTAAGTCACACAAATTATTATTTTCCAGCAACTCTTGTGTCTTTATTTTACCTTGAATGTTCAATATTAAATTTTCTTAGTCCTTTATGCATTCAAGCATCTAATGATATTTGACCACAATCTTGATTTTTTTATAAAAAATGATATTGACTACGATAGAAAACATATACTTAGATGTTTGTTAAATACCAGAGGAATTAGTAGATCTCATGTCATTTTAGATAACATGAGATATGTGGATTTATATGATTTTTACTATATTATGATATTAAGGTTCTTATTATTGTATATGATAAAATTGAGCAGTAATTAGATATTTAAGTATTGATATAATTCCTTCCTATTTGATAAACTAATCCATTATGTCTTTTTTGCTAATTAAATGAAAAAAATATTTTCAAATATGAAATTCATGTTCATACTTGATGCCTAAATATAACTGCAATCATATCTAATATTGTAATATATAAAAAGTTGGTCAATTTTTTGTGAATGATTCTTTTAAGTTAGTGGCTAAATGTTCATGCATGTAGGTATGTATGTTAAAATATTTTTTAACTCTTTCACCTTATTTTTAGGATCTATGTCAGCATCCAAACAATAAAAAGATCGAATAGTATATTGATATTTTAAATATTTGATTTTCATGTTTGTCAAGTGCATATACGATAATAAAAGTTTGTAACTCTTACTATTAATACCTTAATGCAATGCAAGTAGTGTGAGTGTATAAATAAGAACATAATTTTGTCATAACATAAAAAAAAACTTAAGGAATTTCATAAAAAATTTTTTTGATCCCTGTCAGAGTTGTCAATAGTAAGTACATCTCTCTTACTATTGACATAATTGGATATCACATATTTGTATCTAATATATGACTCCAATATTAGGTAAGTATAATTTCATTGATGTCTCATATCCGTTTAATTTTTTTTTCTTTAAATTTGCTGATAAACATAGATTATTAAACTTTTGTTGTCTGCTAGGTGTCATCAGATATTTTAGTATATTTTTTATTTTTTTTAATATGTGAGAAATAATTTTCATTCTTATTTATATTATTAGGTTAATAATATGACATATGCACCTAACTTAAAAATTCTCACCTAATAGCCTATCGCTAATGATCATAAGAAACATAGTAGCATCGATTTTTATTAGATGTTTTATTAAATATGATATTAAATATTTTTATTATCAATGTTATAATCTCTAAAGATCCTCGCTATGTCCTTATCTATTTCAGGGCTATTATGATGATGAAGAATTTCAAGAATTCTTAAATTTTTTTTATCAAGTTTTCATGTAAAATCTATATAGTGTTGGTGAGACATACAAATGATATATTATCGTGACTAGCTTAGATATCACATATCACAGATATCATTTTATTATATTTTTTAAATTTATTAATTATTAATTATTTTTCAAACTTATAATATTTAATTATATTATTTTTACATGTAGATTTAGGAATCCAATGATAAGCAGGTTAGAAGTAGATTTACATGATACTGACTATCCTAGAATTCTTTGAAAATTTAATTTAAAAATTTATGATCGTAATTAATTTGACTATGTCATTCCTTCCTAAATTATTATAGTATATGAATGAGGTAAAAGAAGCTAAAATAAATCTAGTTTTAAAAATCACATCATTCATGCTCAATTGGGTTACTTTGGATCTAATGTATTATATTTTTTAGTGTATTGATCGACATGTCTCTTTAGGTGGCCTAAGCTACTTTAACTCCTATATATATATATATATATATATATATATTGATAATATATATATTGTACTGATTCTTCATTGATATTCCTATAATTTTTAATTTTTATTATCTTAAAGTTACTCCAAACAATTGAAATTCTTATTTTTTATTTTTTAAATATTTGAGTTTATGTCGAGATCATGAGAAAAAATCAGAAAATATAATTTTGGTCTTGGATCTTTCTGTAGAATTTATATTATTATTCTTATGTAAATTAATGTTAATTTTATTATTATTATATTCATAATTATTTATTAGTTAATTTTTTAATTTATGTTTAAAAATAATTAATTAATATTTATAAATAAATAAAAATACTCGGATTCTAGTATTGTTAGGCATTAGCGTAATCACAACCGGAAGTGCTATTCTATTTTGATTTCCAATTTTTAAAGGACAAAATTATAGTATTGCAGAGAGAAAATTAGAGAATAAAAAAATCTCTAAATAATGATTGGAGAATGAGAGAGAAATGGACAATTTAGGAGAGCATAGAGCAAATGAGAAGAGAGATATTGAACTGAGAATGAAAGATTCTAAATACTTAATTAATATATATATATATATATATATATATATATATATATATATATATATATATATATATATATATAATATAATATTTTTTAATTTTTTTAATTTTTTTATTATATAAATGGGCAGAACTTCGACAGCCATTGAATTTCTTTTCCTTGATATTGGAATTCATTCCAATGACTAGGATTTTTTGATTTTGATATTTATTTTTATTAAAATGCGAACGTTGACGTTTGTGCCCGACATCGATAGTGGTTGCTATTTCTTTAGGGCCCATGTGCATCTTTGCTTGATGCTTTGTGATTGCGTAGTCGTTGGGACTTTTTTCTTAATGGGGCGATTTGCCACATCAACGTGGTGGTTCAAGCTTAGTTAAAAAAAACCCACTACATGGACATGCTGGGTACAATTTAATTTTATTAAAAAAAATGGTTCTTTTGTGGGCAGATCACATTTATCTAGTTATTCTATTTTGTGTGACCCGTAAAGCTACATAATGGGCATGGGTGTGGGAGGGTCACATCAATATAAATTTGGTATCTGAACTCTTCTAATAATATATAAAAGTTATCTATAACACCCTATACAAGCCAAAGGAAGGGATTATGATTGGAATTCTTTTAAATCATGCTTTCGATGATTGGAATAATACCTTATTCAATCTATAAACTAGATTAGAATGCCATAACTACTTAAAAATTAGATGATTACTGCACATATGCTTATTCTTCAATGTCATTGTTAAGAGAAATATTATTGTTATTTAATTAGTATATCATGCATATGTGAGATATTGCGTCCATATTGGTGTCATGTCTTTGTGTATTTAAGTGAAGGTGGTATGATGTTTAATTCTAAATATTTTAGTAAATTTTCTCTCAATAAGTCATATATAAGTGATTTATCTTTTCATCTAGTCTAGACTTTATAGTAAATATTCACTTGTAACTAATATATTTTCTTGAATGTTAAGATATTAATTCCCTAGTCTCATATATAAGATATATTTATTACTTGCATTATTACATTATATAATTCTGAATGAGATAACGTCTTATAAAAAGATTTGAATGTCATGATACCATTAAAAGAAGTAATAAAATATACAAATAAGAGAGTTCTATGTTCGATAATATATGTGAAATATAATGCTAAGTAAAATTTATCTATTTATTCAGAAGAATAATCAGAAAATCAAGATCAAACGAGCCAATTATAGAGTAATATGACTTATTAGGAGATTTTCCTTTGATCTAAATATGGTGTATATGTTTTTTTCTATTATAGAATAAATTTGAAGACTTGGGTGATCATGTCTTCCTATTCGCAACTCACTCGGAGTTGGGATTAGAATCAACTTGGGAGCTACACCACATCTGAACTCTAGCAGCCTACTAATTGTAATTCTATTTTTTGAGCTTCCATAATAATAATTTAGATTTTAACTTCCTCCATCAGTGAAGTAAATTATGTATTCCACCGCTTTGCTTTGCTTATGCCACACCCATTATACTACACTTTTCATACACTACCATTTTAATCGATGCTAATATTGGGTTCTCATCATCACACACTGTACATATGTTTCACACACATGTGACACATACTACACACACTACACACATTCTGTTGGTGCACACTGAACACACTCGCATATTTTCTTTTAGTACACTACGTGGATGCAAAAAGTGTCAATGTTACACACCTACACTATATATACTATGTGCACAGGCACACTTTTATATTTTACAAACCCTAGCTCTGATATCATATAAAATAAATTACTAAAAATTTATTCAATTATTAATCATATACATACCTAATGCATAAGGCTCTCATTTTAGTGCTGAATTTGAGAGAGGTTAATATCTCGGCAGGTGTGTTTATATAGCCTATATGCGTAGGCTTTGCATATTGTAATACCTTTGTCATGACATAACCTGATTCTCTAGCTCATTGGTACCGAATTCGGGCTGAGTACAAAACCATGTTTCAGTCATGCTCGTGTCTGTGGGTTGGGCAGAAACTTGACCTTAGTTTGTCATTTGTGATTGCATGTCAAAAATTTTTTAAAACTGTTAATGGGTCAGGCTGGTCTAAATATGCAATTTGTGTTTGGCGCATAAATTCATATGCTGATTTTTTTTAATTGTTGACAAATGGTCGCATGTCGCCTCAGTCTGACATGACATGTACAGGCATATTAAATAAAAACACCAATGACACAAGTGGCAATGACAATTCAAGATGTTGGGATGTGTGTCACACATCAACTCAGCCATCATTTTCAACTATCAGTGATTGATGTCTGCTGACTTTTGGACAAAATCTAATGATAGACTAGATTTTATGTAGCCTAATGTTTTAACAAGATATTTTCTAGAACTAAAATTGTTATGTAAATTGTGTGTGTGTGTGTGTGTGTGTATATATATATATATATATATATATATATATTTCAAACTTTAATATCTTTGGTTTAATTGTTTCTGATTCTTAAAGATTGAAAGTCATGAGTAAATTATAATATCTTATAAATTCTTCTCTAATCATTGATGATGCCTGATAAATTATGAATTTGTGAAAATGATATGTTAATTATTGCTTAATTTTGTAAGGTATATGTATACCACACATTTTTTTTTACTTTATATAATAGAGTTATAGAGAAATAAAATATTCTTTTTTTTTTATATATACTCATTCTAAAAAAATAAATCTTTGTGAATTTAATAAAAGTAAGATTAATATTTTAGAAGTGAGACTTGATACAAAATTAATTACTCAAGTTAAAGATATAATATTGATTTTCTCGTAATCCTAGGTATGTGTTATGTAAATATTATAAAAATATTATATAGTTGCTAAATTAGAAGTGAGACTTGATATCTAAAGAGATATATCAAATAATATATCAAAAAATTTGATATATTAGATTTTAGACAAATTCAACCTAGCCATGCAATTATTATATTTGGATCTACTTTAGGCTATTTCTTCGTGACTAATACATTGAATGCAAAACATATATTTAATTTGTATATTGTTTTATTTTTAGATCAATGAGTGAAACTGATATAATATTATAAATTCTAAATTTAATTATTCAATATCTTAGAAAATATAATAGAGTGATATTAGTAATTTTTGATATATGAAACATAGTTGTTTGAGGCACAAAATATAATGAGGTGCAAATTTTTTTTTGGGATTTTGAAGCACAAGGTATAATTATGATTAGATATATCAAATGGGCAGATTTGTGTCAGCAAAACTCATTTTTTTAGGCTTGTTCGGGCCATCGTGTTGTGGCCATCATGACATGGTATTTATTATAGGTTGTGCCGTGTTGTGCCGACACTATTCTAAAAAGGAGTAGCCTTATGGGTCGTTTTGTTGGGTCAGCCTGACCAAGCTAATTCTGTTCATTTCAAGATAGCCTGGGTTCAGGCTAGGCTAGCCTAGGTTAGGACTAGATAGATGTGTTAATTGGACCGTGTTGTGTCGACATGACCCATTTCAGTGAGGTTTGATTGTGTTACTGTACCTTGCCAGGCTTGACACGATAACCATAATAATATCTTGGCATGACATGGTTGGCCTACAAAATATTGGGATATGCTCTGTCATGTCGGACCTAATGTATGCTGGTTTGGGCTAATTTGTGCCAGCACCAACTGCATGGTGTCACAGCTACAAGGGCCAATGGAAACCGGCCATGTAAAAGAAACCCAGCTTACATGGTTGTTTTTTTTATTTGCTCAGTCTGGTGGTCATCCGATGGGTCATGACCATAGGGCCTGAAACCCACCTTTGCTTTGGTCCCTATTCATTGTGCAAGTAGATCACGTCACTGGGCTAGGCACATGAGTCATGTTTGGCCTGATGTGAGGTATGACTTGCATTAGCCTAGTACGGCACAAGCCGTGTCTTGGGCAGGCATAACATATTTTTGGATTGTGCCGTGCGATGCCACGAGCAGTACCTAGACCGTTATGCCTAGTTGACACCTATAGGATCAGGTTAGCTAGTTTAGCTACCTGGATTGAAATTGGTTTGTACGAGCTTTCATGTTGATTCATATTGTGTCGCACCTTCCATGTCAAAATGTTTTGCTTGACATGGTCCAAGCTATGCCAAGGGATGGCCCGCAACAACTTCATGCATGATTCTAAATTATGCCATACAGTGTTAGGAATGACTAAACCATGTTGTACCATAGGTCATACACAAGTCACTGGCCCAATTGACGTCTAATTATAATGTGATATTTTTGTGATGTGCACTCTATCTAATATTAATATAAAAATTATATATCATCACTAAATATTATATATGATTTTTATTAATTAATAAAATATAATTAAGCAAAAAGATATTAAACATAAAAATAAAAAATTATTAGTATTTTTTATTATCACAAGTATTTAAAGTTCAAAATAAAATAATAATATTTTAATAATTTAACACGTCAAATTCTATGATATCAAATATAATATTTATAATTTTTGAGAGTAGGTGTAGAGGAGCTTTAAGAATTATTGATTTGTTGGGAGATTTGAGAATAATATATTTTGTAGGAGGGCATGCATCATGTGTAGCAAGGCAAGTTGCTTTTGCCCGGGCTTGGTGGAGCCCAAGCTTTCGACGTGCCTAAGGTGCACATTTAATAACTATGATATGAACTACTAATAAAATATTAGTATTTCATTAAATATTGCATTCTCATGATTATTTTATCACATATGACTGTTTGATGAGTGTCTCTAGAAATATGAAATATAAAATAAAATATGTAATATCATATTCAATATTGTTATGAATAATGATGTGACAATAATATTCATAAGAATAATCATAGTCTCATAGATGAAATATTTAATGTTAGTTGTATATGTTATATTCTAAACTTAATAGTATAAGTTAACTAAAAATTAATTTCTTATTTATTATAATGTATTTGAAATTAAATAAAATGTATTAGCTTGTCAAGTAAACTACAACAATTTATAGCTTATGTAAGTAATAGGTTAAAAAAAGGAAAAGGTTCAACTTTATGTTAAATATAATTGGAATTCAATATACCTAATATTTATTCTATGTGTTAGTTACAAATGAATATGATTGAGCGGCATGATTTTAATTTTTAAAATTTTTAAAAATTTAAAATATTTTTCATGACATGACAAATTTGTATTAAAATTAATCATTGTGCTTAAGTATATATGAAATATTAGAGGAGATAAAGATCATACCTAGTACATATGACTCGTTTTAATATGAGGTTTGAGAGAGATTAATATCTCAGTAGTTTTATCTCCAAAAGATGGAAAGGCTGCATTTGAAGAGTATCAAACTTAAGATCTATCACCATTGGATGAATGCATATCCTATCATATGAAGACAACTTTCAATGTGTATGAAAATAAGGATTTTTTAGATAATTAGTCATTTTAGTATTATTTTTGCTCATATATTTTTGAAGTTCTTATGTGATTTAGTATTTTAATATTCGTGTAATCATACACTATGCAATATTAGTAATATGTTTAAGTAATATTATAAAATTATACATCATTATATGAATCGAACATAAGAATGCGGAAGAGTAAATTTTACAAATAATTATAAAAGTTATTTATAAATATTATGAAAATTAATATAATAGTGGTCAGATCAATGATGAGGTGGTTAATTCAATATAAGTTTACTACTTAATATTTATATATCAATTCTTATTTATTCTTATCCCCATCAATTGTAAAAAATATGATATATTAAGATCAAAATATTATGAATTTATTTTTTTATACTAAACAAAATTACTTATGATCTATTGTTTCTTTTAGTATTCATTATAGCATTGATGATTTTTGTTTTGATATGATAAATATTATTATAGATAGTATAATAAATTTGATATTATATATTATAAAAGTATTGTCATGTTTAAAGAATTAAAAAGATATACATGTGACTCTTCAATTCTTAATAGATTAATTCCACAAATAAATTGAACTTTCAAATAGTCTAGATTAGAATTAAATAGATTATGATTGTGATAATTAATTTTGTATTTTTTATTACATATTGATTGATAATTATAAATGTAATATTTATTTTTTTGTATTTTATATTTTTATTATATACAAGATTGTAAATTAATTTTTTTTGTTAATTTTTATTCAGGTATTTTTTTATATTTTATTTTATTTAATTGTACACACTTGTACATTTATACTGAAAATAATTTCAATATATAAAAATAACACACACACACACACAAACACTCATATAAATATATATATATATATATATATATATTACAAATATGTTGTAATTTTTAGAGTTTTATTTATTGTCAGTTCTTTTTTTCTTTTACTTTATAGATGCAAATGTTTAGTTGATTGAAATTGAATTTGATCTTGATAAAATATTCATGTAAACCTGATATAATGTCAATTGTAGATCATAAAAAAGAATGATCTAAAAAAGTCTTTAAATAGTTTTTATTGAAATTTAAGACAAAATACAAAACTTTAATAAAAAAATGATAAAATTCAATAAATAAATGTGTACTTGTGAGACCCTTATGTAATGGGCTAGTTGGATGGGAGTAACCCATAAGTTGGGTGCTCCCATTCATAATGCAATAAAGTAATCTAAATAAAAAAAAATGTATAATGTTTTTCTTTAAGTTGGTGTATAAAAGTTCAGAATAATAATTTTGGAGGAAAGGATAGTATACTAAATATTTTTTTCAGTTTTTTATGAAGATATTTCCTAGATGTTCTATTCTCTGCATATAAGCTATAATAATAAAACAACCCTAAGTCTTATATTTGAAGAAATAGTTAATTTTTATATGCTATGTTTCCTGATAATCATAACAAAGAGTACT
Organism: Sapria himalayana; assembly: GCA_029783825.1. Classification (NCBI taxonomy): domain Eukaryota; kingdom Viridiplantae; phylum Streptophyta; class Magnoliopsida; order Malpighiales; family Rafflesiaceae; genus Sapria; species Sapria himalayana. The sequence continues at coordinate 222,531 of JAREIK010003544.1, forward strand.
AAGATAAAAAAGTAAATACTAATTTTTTCTAGAAACTATTAGATTCAAAGTATCTTGCAAGTGATCATCTTTATTGTCTGTAAGTATGTTTTTGTACTAAATCTCAAAAAATATTAAAAATCTATCATAGACATTCTCTTGGTGTAAGTTGATGGTAAACTAGAGTCTGAATACACGAGTAATTACAAGTGGTCATGATTATTGAAAAAGATCTCAAGTTTTAAATAATATTTTATATATCCTATATACGAAGAGTTGTGTCTAGGTTACTCTACTAAGGAAAATTTAGAAAATAATTAACTATAATGATTATATAAGTTATATATAGTTTGATAATAGTTATATTATTAATCTTTTTTATAATTTTTCTATAAGTAACAGAGTAAATTGTAGAAACAAAATCAGTCAAGAAATTAATGGATGGATCAATAGGAGTATATATTGGAATACAACTTAAAGTGTATTCTCTATAAGAATATTAACTGAACATCTCTATCATGATAAAACAGCATATTTCATGGTGTAGGTTACCCTAATCTCAAAAAAATATCCAAGTCTTCAAATATTTTTCATTTAAATTTGTGATTGATGTATTTTTAAAGCTGAGTGATTTATAACTTGTCATTTCTCATAATTAAAATATATTTTGTTTGCACAACAAACAAAATTATCTTGCCATTAGAAGTATTTGAAAAAAAAATAGTAATATACCTATATAAATTAAATGAGATGATTAATTGTGAAATTATTATCAATCAGATTTTTATTGATGTCTTTAGGTTATATAGATTATTTTGTAATATACAACTACATATACACCTTTTCATCAAGGTCAATGTGAAAAAAAATTAAAATAATTATTTCATGAGTTTCATCCTTGACAGATCTCCACATATTTGAATGTTTCAAATGAAATGATTTCTTACTTATAACATCTTAACATTCAATATATGAGGCTTTGATATGTTTTTCATATTGATATGTCTCATATTTAATGATCGAAATATTCTTATGAGTAAAGTTAAATATTTTCAACCCGATCAGTGATGAATAATCAAATGAAAATGTATAAGTAAATAATTTTATATACTCAAATAGTTTGTAGAAATTTTTATCGTAAAAGTGAATATATATATATTCATTATGTTCAATTTTAATAAAAGTTCTCATCAGAGTCTTTTAATCTTGAAAAAAGAATCAATATAAAAACATAAATTAAAATTAAATTTTTTAGAAAGATAACTTTTAAAAATAAGACAAACATGATTATTATAAATAAGCAAAATATGTTGAAGAAACTAGAGATTTGATTATTAACTCATATGTTCACACTTCAATAGTTTAAAATGGAAGTATGAGTAATAAAACTAGTATAATCTAAAGAATCTGAATTAGTTATTGCTGTCTTAGAGAGAATATATATATATAAAATAAAGATTATGATTAATAAATTATATGAGAATTTTTGGGTAATTATGATAATGTGTGTCTAATATTTTTTTCTTTTCTATAATATATATACAATAGAAAAAATTTTATGTTTTTGCATATCGATGTCATACAATACCTCTTTCAATCCAGACTTAAGTGATTTGATGTTACATACAAATGATTTAATGTCAACAATGAGTTGGTGTTACTCATAATTACTACTTAAAATATTATCCATTTTTTTTGCAGTCATTTACTCTGTGTGCCTATGCACATTTCGTATACTCTGTGCACTTATTGTTTCCGGATGCACGATAGATCGTTTATGGCAGAGTGATATGCCTAGGGTTTTGGTGTATCTCTTTGCATATGAGCAATTAAAAGTAAGGGAATGAGGTGCACCCTATGTGTACCTTCTATGCTGATGCTGCATAGAATCTCTACACATGCACAATAACCACGTAATGCATGTTTACTCTTTTTTGAAAGCTTAGGATTTGCATTTCTTTGGATTTTGGCTTGATGTCATATTAAAATTTAAGGCATAAAATAGAAAAAATTAATAGAAATATGATAAGAATAATTATTTTAATATTTACTAGAGAATCCATTACATAATGAGCTAATTGGATTAGGTAAGCTTACAATTTGAATGTTTTTATTCATTATAGAATAAAATAAAAGTGAAAATTATAAACTATAATAGTTTTTAATCAAACTAGTCAAAAAGACAAAAATAATTATGATAAAAATTTGGTCAAGGGATACAACATATTGAGCCAAAACTTATTGGTGGTAGTCGATGACATTCAATTGTATAATACATGACAATGAGCTACTGTACTTTGAAAGCTCTGATGCCATATAAAAATTATAATAAAGAAATAAATATATATTTTAAAATAAAAAAAGAGTACAAAATAATATATATCAGTTTAAAAGAGATCAGAGTATATCTTTTTCATTATACTTCTAATATACAACTTTTAAAAATTATCTCAACACCATAAAGTTGAATATATATTCGACCATATGATTGGAACACCTCATTATTATGGATATTCTTTTTTTCAAGTTAGATACAATTGAATGAAAATATAAAAAATATAAAAAATAACAAATATCAGAAATGCTATATATGTCAGTAAAATATAATAGATTACTATTAATGCAAGCTTATGTGTGAGATTGAATTTTTTATGCTTTTCTAGTTGTCATATCTTATTGTCAAGCAAGGTAATTATTTTCATTAGTAATCCTAGAGGAAGTAAATTGGGCTACCTGACTAGGTCTTGTATAGCTTGATTAGGCGACATGAGGCAGTCTTGGCTATACCAAGTTGGGAAGCCTGATTCTTAAATTTTGTCTGCAGCCTGTCTCTTGGGGCTGTGTATTTTACTAGCTTAGTTTTCAACTAGGATGGATTGGGTTTGGGTCATGGAATTTTTTCGGGTTTCGAGCTAGGTCTTTTTTTTTTCATGCCCCATACTTATGTCTACTTGACCTCGTACATTTTAGGTGGGTCAGTGAATGATGACCAAGTTTAAAGCAAGAGAGAAAATATTCAAAAGATAGTCAAACTCCTATGAGATTTTTCTTGTAGTGGAAGAAAATGTAGGTTTGTTTTCTTTAGCTTTCATAAGTGTTATCTTGAAAATCTGCCGGCCTTGTAATACTACATGTGACACTTGGTAACACAAGGGTAGAATTAAACTTTTAGGCAATGCAGTTCACATAAAGTAATATAAGTAAAAATTTATTAACATGTAGAACATGCAAAAGAGTAAATATGCTCAGCTTTTTATTATCATATTTAATTATTTTTGGGATTTTGTCATGGTCTCATGGATGGTAGTCATTATTAATTTAATAGAAGAAGAAAATTGAAAATAGGAAATAATCATCTATAAATGATTATTTTCTCTTGAATCTAATATTCATTGGTCTGAAATGACGATTAACAAAAATAAAAATTCTAAGTAGGGATGTTTGGAATATTTCAATGTAGGGATAGTATATGTTCTAATGAACAAATTTTGTTGATGATTTTTGAATAAAGATAATAGTTTGTTATAAGTCTCATGAATGTCCAAACATTTTATAGTGAGTACCTTTTAGGGAAGCTCCCTAAGGGAGTTTCATTCGTATCTCTCTCATCTAGCAACACACTTTCTCTTGTAAGGGGATTCTAATTTGACAAATCATCATGATGTGATATTTTAACAATGTAACAATGTGGTTTTTTTTTCAATGAGACAAACAACTAAATTGTGAACATTAATCACAATATATGTGGTAATTTAGTATTTTTGTAGAATCAATTATCTCAGAAATATTAAACTTGTTTTAAAATGATATGATTTATCCAATTTAGGTAAAAGAGAAGCTCTAAAGAGTCAAAAACCTTAGAAACTAAACAAGTTCAAAGCAAATCTTATAAAAATATTGTGATTCATGCCAGATGATGAATCTGACTAGATTTGACAATTAAGATTTCATTTAAATGCTTCAAAATTCTTTGTTCTCTTAGAAAGAAAGAAATAAATGCTCAAGATGCTTCTTTCAGATGAATTTTTTGAAAACCATCAGTGACAATGGTGATGACAGAGGCAATGGTTGTGTTAGTGCTTGTGGACACAATGATGACTATGCTACTCTCATTATAGTTGCTTTGATATTATGTTAAAATCAAAAAGAAACTACATAAAACAATTTCTTATTAACTAAACAATATAAATTCCATGTATACATAAAACTAGTAATCAGAATACTCTTTTTTCATTTAAGTGCTCTATCTCAAGATTTTAAATATAATGTGTGATATTTGCACCAACTAAATAACTCAACAATAATAATAATTCTGTTTTGACATCATTTTTCATGGATTCTGTTTTGAGAGAAAAAAACATTTGTTTCATTTTTCTGAAACCTTGTTACTTGCACATTTCTCCTGCAGTCAATCACAACTAATCTTCGTCGCTCCACTAGAAAAAGGAAACTTCCTGTGAATCTTGAAGGTTATGCAGGTACTTATGGATCAGATGAAGAAGAGTTTACGGTGAGGATGTGTATGGTTACTTTCTAATAGACATGTTTTTGAGAAATTGAAATTTACAAGAATTGTTCCTTTGAGCCTTCCAATCATGGTAATTTATTTTGTTACTTTCTGTTTTTATAAAGTTTTGTGTAATTTTATCTTCTCAGAATCCATTATATCAATCTCTGAAGGATCAAATTGGTAACAATCAGGATCAAAATCAACTGCCATCACCGAACCATGGAGGAATTGCTGAAAACAGATCAATGCCTCGACGAGAAGGTTTGCGTCCTCGTTATTCTAAAGCAATCAGAAGGGAAACGATGTATATGGAATCTGATGATGATGAAGAATCTTCTGGGGAGAAAGTTCCACAAGATGAGACTGAAAATGGGAATGACATTGATGATGATGTGCTTGATGTTCATGATGATGGTGAAGTTGGGGATGATGCTGATGGAGAAGGCGAGGAGGAAGGAGATGAAGATGGCGATGATGAAGGTGAAGAAGAAGAGCAAGAGGGAAGAAGGCGATATGATCTTCGAAATCGAACTGATGTACGGAGGTTCTCAATTGATGAATCCAAGCAGCAGTCTCCCAAAAAAATTTTGCATCAAGGCATGGCATCAAAAATCAATAATGTAAGAAAGAGTGGCTCACGAGTTCACAAGCGTCATCAAATTGTAGAAGATTCTGATGATTCTCTTCTTGTCGATGAGTTGGATCAAGGTCAGGCTACACCTTGGGCTCGAAGTGGAAGTCGTTGTGGACCACCTTGGCTGCTTGGAGGATTTGACATGCATGGAACAACTGCATGGGGACTTAATGTTGCAGCTTCAGGCTGGGGCCACCAAGGTGATACCTTTTCCAATTTTTCTGGGATCCAAACAGCTGGACCGAGTTCTAAGGGTGGGGCAGATATTCAACCAGTCCAAGTTGATGAAAGTGTAAGTTTTGATGAAATAGGTGGGCTCTCGGAATATGTTTCTTCTTTGAAGGAAATGGTATTTTTCCCTTTACTATATCCAGATTTTTTTTCTAGTTATCACATTGCTCCACCAAGAGGTGTCTTGTTATGTGGTCCTCCTGGTACTGGAAAAACATTAATTGCCCGAGCATTGGCTTGTGCTGCTTCAAAAGCTGGCCAGAAAGTAACTTTTTATATGAGGAAAGGTGCTGATGTTCTTAGCAAATGGGTTGGTGAGGCAGAAAGGCAATTAAAACTTCTTTTTGAAGAAGCACAAAAGAACCAACCTTCTATTATTTTTTTTGATGAAATAGATGGGCTTGCTCCTGTTAGGTCTAGTAAGCAAGAGCAGATTCACAATTCCATTGTTTCGACGTTGCTTGCATTAATGGATGGTCTGGATTCTCGTGGACAAGTTGTTTTGATTGGAGCAACAAACAGAATTGATGCCATTGATGGAGCATTGCGTCGTCCTGGACGGTTTGATCGTGAATTTCACTTTCCTTTACCTGGTTATGAAGCACGTGCTGAAATATTGGAAATCCATACGCGCAATTGGAAGCAGCCTCCTTCAAGAGAGACAAAATTGGAACTTGCTGCGAGTTGTGTTGGATATTGTGGTGCTGATTTAAAAGCATTATGTACTGAAGCTGCTATTTGTGCATTCCGTGAGAAGTATCCTCAAGTTTACACAAGTGATGATAAGTTTCTTATAGATGTTGATTCAATAAAAGTTGAAAAAAATCATTTTGTGAATGCTATGTCCACAATTAACCCTGCTGCTCATAGAGGAGCTGTTGTTCATGCTAGGCCACTGTCATTAGTTGTGGCTCCTTGTCTCCAAGGACGTCTTCAACAAGTGATGAGTTGTATATCCAACATATTTCCTCCACTTTCCATGTCATTGGAGTTATCCAAATTTTCTAGGCTTTCATATGGATGCTCAATTCCTCTTATATACAGGCCACGCCTTCTGCTCCGTGGTGATGAATTTTCTGGGCTGGTAACCTCATAATTTTGAAAAATCTGTTTTTTTTTTGTTGAACTTCAAGGTAAATGTACTCACTGTTTGGCTTACAGGATCATCTTGGCCCTGCAGTTTTGCATGAATTGGAGAAATTTCCTATTCATTCTTTTGGACTTGCATCTCTTCTTTCAGATCCTGGCGCAAAGACACCAGAGGAAGCACTGGTACATATATTTTGTGAAGCAAGGAGAACCACACCATCAATCCTTTATATACCTCAATTCAGTCTTTGGTGGGATAATGTGAGTGCATACTTCATTTATAGCCCCACTTTCCATGACAATTGCACTTGCACATGATTAAAAACATTGATTTTATTTGATAGCATCAAATCCAGTGTTCCTGCCAATTACTGTCTTCCTGGACATGTGTAATCTGGTATTAATCTAGAACACTTTACTTCATTTTGACAATATATAAGTATCACGAATCACTAGTTTCAGTGCCATACATGTGCTTTTAGGCTAAAAAATTTTCTATCTTAATTGTCTGAGTTAGCATGCCCTTATCTTTCATAAGAGTTACAATCACAAGATCTCATACATAAACTTAGCAAAAGAGAGAAATACTTAGAGAGAAAATAAATTATAAATATATTATAAATAAATTATAAATAAATTTGAGTACAATAATTTGAGGGCATTCTAATGTAATAAGAGTTCTTTACAAAAAGTTTATATTTTGTATTACATAAGAAATCTTTAGAATATTCTAGAACGTGAAGAGACCTTATAGTTTTTAGTATCTTTTAAAATTTTTCTAAAATTTTTCAAGATTATTTTGGAAGGATTCAAAAGTTCAACTCATGAATTAATATTTTTTGAAATTTAAAATGGGTCATGATATTCTTTCTCATTGATTTTGTTGACGTTCTTATTAAAGTACTGTTATTAAATTTAAATGGGCCATGATATCATGATACTTTCCAAAAAGTATCATGATATTATTGATAACATCATTGAATTTATCTTGTAGTCCAATTCATTTTATTAAGTATTCTTGATTTGTCATATAATTCTTTTGTCTCATGACTCATTTCATTAAATTGATTTTTATGATCTTTTCATGAGAAACTTTCAGTTATATGGGTGCTCAGTGTGATGTATCTCATGTTTGATCACCTTGATTTTTATAGAATGATTTTAATATGTTCACATAAAATATTGAATGAACTTTAAGTTTTTGAGTTAATTCAAGTTGATATAAGATGTTATAAATCTTTTTGAGAATATAATAAGATTCCTCATATTTTCAATGCCAGTCCTTTGTATATTTATTTGTACTAGAGGTGTCAAACGAGCCAGGCTGGCCCGACTTGGCTCGTTTTTTTAGAGCACAGTCGTGCTTTTGTGCTGGGCCAGACACAGTTTATCAAAGTCAGCCTCGACATGGCCTGCAAGCACGGTGGGCCATGCCGTGCCTAGCCCGACCCGGTTGGGCCAAACCTGGCCGTACGGGCCAAACCAGACCGTACAGGCTCGGGCCTGGTTTAAATTCTTTTTTTAAAATTTTAAAGTTTAATTTTTTAGTTTAAATAAAATATATATTATATTATATATAGAATTATAGATAAAGTATAATATATTAAAATTATAAAATAAAAATTATTTAAAATTTATTAAATTACAAAGTTTAAATTTTTTTATAATTTAAAATAAAATTAATGTATAATTTATTAGACATAAATTATAGAGTTTACAAATATAAAATGAAAAATTTAAACTAACAAATAAATAAACAAAAATTTCGTTAAAAAAAATTTAAAAGTTAAAAATCAAAGCAAACCAAATGAGAAATGACCAATCAGCCAATAGATACTGAAGGTCCGAACCAAATAAATTTAAGTTTCAACGTAATGTAAAAATAAAACGTACATTCAATAAAAAATAAAACATCAAAATCAAAAAGTAGTAGATAATCATAAATCATCAATCGGCATATCATGAGTATCATCAGTCGCAACATCAAGATTACTATCATATGAGTCATCATCATCAGTAATCAATATATCCGCTTTCGCAGTAGATGCGAATGCAGTCTATGTCCCAGCTTCAGCACGATTATGGATGCTAAATCTCGAATTCTCTCAATCCTTCAAACAGACCAATGTCTCAATAATATCTAGACATAATCTTGATCTCCTATCTGAAATTATATTCAATGTAACAGAAAAAATATACTCTATTACTAGGTTGGATACCAGAGGGGTCAGAAGATCTCGTGACATCCTAGATAACATGAGAAATGTGGACTCATATAATTTTAACCACTATAATATATTAAGATTCTTAGTATTAGATCGTGATAGGATTGAGCAGTAATCAGTATCTAAGTACCGAGAAAGTTCGCTCCTATGTGATGGTTCATCTCGATGTTTCTCCATCGCTAGCTGAATGGAAAAATCATCTCCGAACAAGTATCCATGTCCGTAATCACAGTCTCACTATCATCACCACCACCACCATCATTATATTTAGTATCGTAGTATATGAACATGTCAGTCAACTTCTCGTGAATGAACCCTTCTGATGGGTTTTCCATGTTCATGCACGAGGAAATGTAAGTCAGAGTGTTTTTTATCTTTTCCACCTTAACCATAGGGTCATTGCATGCAGCGAGACAATAAAGAGATGAAATGATGGACCAGTACTTTAAGTATTTGATTTTCATCTCTGCAATTATATGACTAAGTGTAAGGTCAGCTTGATATTTCTTAAACATGCTACTAATGTTGCATATGCACCTGAGTGAAATGCAAATCATGAGCGTATAAACCGACAAACACATGTTCGTCGTGTCATAAAAAATTTTCAGGAATATTATTTATGAAATTCCTGAAGCCCAGTTAGTGTCGTCAATAATAAGTTCGTCACTCTTACTATTGATGTAGTCAGATATCACGTGTTCGTATCCAACACATGACTCCAATATCAGGTACGTGTAATTCCAGTGATGTCTCACATCCGATTGGAATTTTTTCTTCTTAAGATTCACAAACAAATAGAGACTACCAAACTCTTGTTGTCTGCGAGGAGTGCGAATATATTTTAGTGCATTATATATATTATCCAACGCGGGGGAACATATCTTCATACCCGCTTGAACAATCAGGTTAATCACGTGACACATGCATCTGACATGAAAAATCTCTCATAATAGTGCGTCGTCTCTAATATTCCAAACAAACATGTTAATTGCTATTCCATTATTAGATGCGTTATCGAATATGACACTAAAAATTTTATTTTAAATTTTATATTCCTTAAAGATTTTTATCATACACTCAAAAATGGCCGGGCCATCATGAGGATGTAGAATCTCAGAGAATCCTAAAATTTTTTTATTCATAGTCCAGTTAGAATCTACATAGTGGCTGGGGAGACATGCATAAGATGATTCATCGTGACTTGTCCAGATATCGGACGTCACAGACACAACTCCACTATATGCCATAAATTTATTAATTATTTTTTATTTTTCTAACTTATACAAATTTAGTATGTCATTCATAGATGTGGACCTAGGAATCCTACGATAAGCAGACTGAAAATATGTCTGCATGATACACACAATCCTTGAATCTTCTGAAAATCGGATCGAAAGATCTATCAATGTGATAAGTTTGGCCATGTCGTCCCTATCCAACTCGCTGGAGTATATGAAGGGAGTAAACTTTGACTGAACTAGATCTAGTCTCAAAAAATATAGTGTCAAGTTGAGTTTGCCTAGGATCTAATGGACCATATTTTTTGGTACATAATTCGGCATGCATCTTAATGTGCCCAATCCCAAATGAACTCTTACATGTTAGAATTATCATACAATATTTGTATTGTGTCATTTTTTCTTCCTCACCACTAATATTTTTTTGTTTTATTATATTAAAATTAGTCCAAACTACAGAAGTACTCTTAGTTTTTTATTTTTTAGAGGTTTGAGTTGAGATGACTGGAGAAATCAAAATTTCAGCAGCCTTAGATCTCTATATAAAATTTTTATTTTCTAAATTTAAATATGTTTCATTAGTATTTGTCATTTTTTAGGATTTTTATAAAATATGACACTTATTTAGAGACTAGATAATAGATTTAACTATTTTAGGACTAGAGAAATAGACTAGACTAGAGAGAGATTGAAAGAGAGAGAGAAACAAAAAACTCAAAATAAATTACCTGGTAAGGCAGTGAGGTTAATTACGTACACGGTGCACCACAATCTAGCTCAAAATTCAAAACTCGAGTTGAGATTCTCAAAAAGTCAAGCCAAATGATGAAATCCCGAGTCCCGAGAGTGAGGAGCAAGATTTTTGAGAGAGTGAAAATGTGAGATTTGAAAAAATAAATAATTTTTATTTAATTTTTTTAAATAATTTTTATATTTTATAATTTTTTTAAAAAAACTTATATTTTATAATTTTTATTTATGAAGATATTATAGATTAAAAAAATAATTTTTTTTAAAAAAAGTAATTTTTTTGTTTTTATTTAATTTTTTTAATATTTTAGGGGGCAAAATCATGAGGGCCGTCAGATTTTGCACCCTAGCCGTTGGAGGCGAGATCTAATGGCTAAAATTTAAATTTTTTTTTACCTGTTGGGGGGGGGGGGAATCGGGTCGGGTCTAATTAGACCCGACCCGCGCTCTTTTTGTGAGGGAAGCTAGGCCCGATTCATCGAGTCACAAGAGGGTGAGTCGTGACTTGTGAGTCGTGACTCGTGAGGGTGTGGGAAGCTGAGAGCCCAGGTCTGGGGGTGCGGAATCGAGTGTGACCCAGAACTGTGCAGACGGGCCGTGCCACGGGCCACCGAACCGTGTCAATGGGCCGTGCCATGGGCCACCGAACCGTGCCGGGTCAGGCACGACATGAGGCCCGGTTGGCCTTAGCACGGCACGACACGGCATGGGTTCTACCTTACCTGGGCACGACACGCTTCATGCACGGTTAATTCCTATGCCGGGCCGGCCCAGGCACGGTTGACACCTCTACCTGTGTAATTGGTTAATTGCCTTAAGCTTTGTCTTTTGTCCTATATTGAATTTTAATATATTGTCAAACTCGGTAAGGAACTCTTGTACTCAATTTATTTATGTGTTAATTTCTTGTGTTTGAAAATTATTGGTAGCTATGTTATTATTTTTTAATCATAAAATGTGTCCCAAAAGATAATGTTTAATACGAACAAATAATGAATTATTATAATATTTTTTTTTAACTGTATATCATTGTTGAATTTTATTTAGTTTTTGACTTTCAAATATAATTGGGTTGTATTCTTTGACAAGTATCCCTTTGTTTTTAAAATTTGTAGCATCTGTGTCTACTTTCATGGTTTAGAATGATTTGGATATTGACAAGGCTAAGACATCTTTTGTGATAATTTGTTTAAATGATCAATTTTTTTTTTGGTAAGCTTCGCTTCACTTATAATTTTTGTTTTTTTGGAACATATTAGTTAATGATGTGATAATGTAAGACTATCTCTGAATGAAATGTCAATATTAATTGATCACTCATGAAATAATCTCATCTTTATCACTTTTGTTAGTAGCTCCCATTCAATAATAGCTTTTGCTTTATTTTTGTCTATCCATATTACTTCATTACCTACTATATGATCTATACATAAAATTTTTGGTTTGACAAAAGAATATTTTTCTTGTTTGATATATAATTTATTTTCACGTAAGGTTAGAGGTGTCAACTCGGCTGGCCCAGGATGATCCGACTTATTTTTTGGTGGCCTAATCCGGCTACCGTGCTGTTCTAGGGATGACATGGCTTGAGAATCTCTGGCCCGGCACTGCTTGCTGGCCCGGCTTGTACTCGGATCGGGCTGGGTGGTGCTTGGACTTGCCTGGACGACTTAGATTTTCCAGCTAAATTTTTAAAAATCTTGCTGGGTCCTTGGGCTGGTTTACCGTGCAGTTAGGCCAGACACATTCTCCGTGCCTAGCCTGGCATGAGGTACAACTTGTGCTGGTCTGACATGACATTAACCATGCCAAGGGTTGCTTCGGCCCAGCTTGCACGGTTCCAAATTTTGCCGGGCCGGGCCGGGCCAGGCATTGCTGAATTGGGCCTTGCTCGGGCCTCTCGACTTGTTTGACACCTTCACATAAGGTTTGAAATATTTTTCTTAAAATGATCAATTTGTTCCTTTAATGATTTGTTATCTATAATATGATTGCCTAAATATATCTTTACAAACTAATCAAACAAAAGTCATATTACATTATTACTTTATTCAAAAGTGTACAAAATGTGATAGTTATATTGTTTAGTCTAAATTAGATCAGCAAGAAATCATAAAACTTGTATCTCATTATACATGTTATCTTTTGTTCATTACATTTAATTATTTATATTTGATAATACTTAGACTTCAAATCAAGTTTGTAAAACCATGTTACATATCCAAGTTGATCGAACTAGTCTACAATTAAATGAATTAGATATTTTTTCTTCACCATCAACTTGTTGAGGGTCTAATAACCAATGTATAATTATAATGATCTATCATTTTTTTTTTGAAATAAAACATGAACATCATATGAGACTTTTGAAGGTTGAATATATCCATAATCAATCAATAAAATGCTTAGGCTGTTGAAAGGATATTTGACATTAACTCAATTTGATGGTCTACCTCACTATTAAGTGGTAACTTCTTTGATAATTAAATAGACATAACATCTTGAAATCAGTCAAAAGGTTTCAACTTTCTTTAAGCATTTCACTAATAGTCTTCAAATATTTATGAATCTTTAGGATCATCAGTAAAATAATTTTATTTATTTCATTTCTTTTGTTAATTTCCTTATAAATAATATATTTTAAAGATTGTCTAATACTTTATTTTATTATGATAATATATTAGCAAATAGGATCTATGATGCATATACAATTGACAAATGAAACTTAACTTAAGTACTAAGCCATAGTCATTAAAAGAAATTATCTTGAATACTTTTTTTTTCAATCTCAATTGGACATCCACAATAAATATGATATTAATTGTTAGAATTTATTTAAAATTCACAATCTTGATCTAAAATTATTTTTACTTATGTCGAGATTTATTTTTTTATGATTTTTTCAAAAATAAAAAGATTGAATGTACCTGTATTTATTATTGCTTTTATATTATAGTCAAAAATAATAAAATTGAGGAACATCAAGGCTCTTTGGGTTTTATGTTTCATATTTTCAATTGAGCTAGATAAAAAATAACTAAGTTTAATAATATCTTTTTTATAATTTTTTATTCTTTATGGTAATTGTAACAAGTTTGTCTTGATTGAGATAATCATGATTCAATATTGTCATTTACAAAGAATATATGCTAGAGGCCATTTTTTTTTGTCATACATAAGATAATTTTTTCTTTCTTATCGGATAGTTATTGGTTAGCGGTTTATCTTGTTCATTCTTATTTTTTTCTTTGTTCTTAGAAGAGTTGAAACTATTTTTTTTCTTGAATTCTATTAAAGATTCAATACCGGACATTATGTGAGTGATGCCTTGGAAAAATCTCCTTTGTAATCCTTGCTTGAATTTAGGTTTTGAATTATTTATAACAAAAATATGATTTTTTTTCTCACAAAAATTAGAAAATTTAAGCATTAGTTTAGAGAATTTATATACATAGTCTTTTACTTTCATATGTTGGGTTAATCTCCATAACTCAACTCTAGTTTTATCTTTTACATGTTTTGAATAAAATTATTGATGAAATTTTTATTTAAATATTTCTCAAGTATGAATATTATCATCTCCACATCGTTGTCTTCACTAAAGAAATATAACATCCACCAGATATATAAAAGTAGATGTGTCAAACATGCAATGCTGTTTTGGCATGACCTGAATTTTTGTGGCTTAGTTGGGCCAGCATGCAGTTTCTTGCACGATATGAGTTGAGTTCTTGTGCTGTGTCATCCTGTACTGACACGATATCATTTTGACTCAACATATCATGACTTGATTGGCCCGCAACTAGACACTTTCATTTTGGGTAGTGCTGGGTCATGTTCAGTTAAAAATTTTTTAAAATTTTAATTTTTATATTTATCAAAAATATTAAATATCAAAATAATATAATAAAAAAGTACAATGCATTATAAATTCAAATGAATAAATCAATAATTAAAATAATTATTTTACATTTGATTCAACTCAACATATCATATGAAAAAAATAGAATCTAAAATATGATATATAATATTAGACATTATTTAAAATATAAATAAAGAAAATATGCATAATCATTGCATGAATAATCAGTTCATGTCTGTAGTATGATAGTGCGAATGTAGATAATCATCGTCGTGTATCATTCTGATTGTAATGCTAGTTGTGGCCTCAATATCTTTGATGTTTCATGAGTTATCATTTCCTAGTTACTTTTTTATTTTATCTTGGATGCACAATATTGAATCTTTTTAATCATTTGATTATGCAAGTGTTTCTATGATATTTGGTTTTATTATTGACTTCCTATTTAAAATAACACTGACAGTCATAAAAAATAAACTTTAATGTTATGCTAGACACCAAATGAGTCAAAAGATCATGTGTCATTTTAGACAGGATAAGATAGATGAATTTATATGAATTTCATAAACTTAAAATATCTAATTTATTATTATTATCATATGATATAATGTAGAAGTAATTGATATTTATGTATAGAGATAGTTTGTTCACATTCTACCAGTTATCTTGTCATTTGATCTTAGCTAATTGAATAAAAAAAATTATCGTCTCCAAATATAATGTCCATCTTTGTACTCTAAATTGTACTATACCTATTATATTTAGTGATATAAAATATAAATATGTTATTTTTTTATGAATGAAATTTTTAGGTTTGTCTTTTTGGTTCATACAAGTAATATGTATTTTCATATATTTTCTATTCGTTTCATCTTAATACTAAAATTCATATATGCAGTTAAACAATACAGATTTAGAATGGAAGATAAGTATTATAAACACTTAGATTTTTATCTCAATAGTCTTGATATTATATATAAGGTGTCCTCTATACTTGATGAATATCAAGAGACCTATATTATATATATATATATATATAATTTTTATATTAAAATAATATACATTTTTTTAAATATTTTATAATTTAAATTGGTAGAAATTTAATAACCATGAGATTTCTGCCTCGTAGTCATTGGAATGAAATCTGATGGCTACAAAAATATATAAAAAATAATTTATTTATTGTTTTTTGTATCGACATCGAAAGTGATAGGTTGTGTTTATTGTTTTCTTTATTAGGATTCATTACATAAACATACTGGGTAGCTTCCAGGGCTGGGATGTCAGGTTTTTTTTTAAATAACTTGGCCTTGACTTGTGTCCTTGAAGATGTCGGAACCATGACTCGTAACTCGTTATTTTTGCTCGGTCACCGATTCATAGTGACTCGTGATATGCATGGTTGGCCCGACACGATGCATGGTTGGCCATGACCCAACCAGGCATGAGATATGCCACGGGACAACATGATCATGATCCAAGCATTTTTTGGAGATTGTCATGCCGGTCCAGATATTGTTCTTGACCATGCCATGCTTGGTCAAACACGACTACTTTGTGTTGTACCTCATGCTGTGTCTGGGCCATCTAGCTCTCTTGACACTTCTATATAGAATCAATATTAACCTTGGTTGCATTGTTCTTTTTCCCAAATAAATTTATCAACTTTATTCTTTGTTCGAGTATTTTGAAACTCCTTTGATTTTGGGACATTTACACACAATGAGGATATTTGGTCAATCATTCTCTCCTTCATCATCTCTTACATAGTAATCACATTGAGTTTCAAAACAGATTTTTTTTTGGTTTAGTATCTTAAAATTTGTCACACTTTACTAATCGCTAATTTCATCTTATTCATTTGAGTTTTTGTAGATGTCATTACATGTTTTGAATTTGCTTTTTCTCTCGACCCCTGGCATTATACATATTTTATCTAGGGTTCTCAATCTCAACAAGGAAGTTGATCATCTCTGATATCATTTGTCATGGATTGTAATATTTTATGGTATCTGTGTGATGCTAGACTAGAACATTTTTTTTATCAATTATCTAATTCAATATAATCTTGCTACTCATAAGAGTTACTTTCTTTATATTGAGAGCTCTTATCCGCTAAAATCTCAATTTTTATTATTTGTAATAATCTTATTATACATGAAATTTTTAGAATATTCTTGAATGAGAAAAGATTTTAGAATCTTTTATAATTCCTATGTAGCCTTTCTAAAAGTATTCTGGATTTTTTCAAAAGTTTATCCCGTGAACTAATATTTTTTGGAAATTTAATGAACCGTGACATAATAATATTGGGAATTATTATTATTATAATATATTTTATAATACATTAGGATTCATTGTCATAAATTAATCAAATTTCTATAGGATTACATTCCCTTTTGAGTATTTTTATGGTTAAACTTTTGTACATTATGGAGAAATACATAAATAATTAATAATTTGTTGGATCACATTAATATGCCTTGGAGCTTCCCAAGGTTCATTCATTAATGAGTTTCTATGGATTTCCATATAATTGGTTTTGTTTATTATGTCATTTATTTCTGTGATGTTGGGGTTTTCACTGCTGTCTATACAAGAAGTGCTGATAGATGGTATGGAGGTGCAATCCTAAATCATCTGTAATAATCATATAGCATGTTACATTAGTGTTTTTTCAAAAGTTTGCTCATCACTTCAGCTAACATTAAGAATCATAACCTGCATGTTGCAGGCACATGAACAACTCAGAGCTATTCTGTTGACCCTTTTAGATGAGTTGCCTTCTGACTTGCCAATACTGTTGCTTGGAACTTCTGCACACACAGATGCTGGAATAGATGGACAGCCATTTTCTGTGTTTCCTCATCATTCTGTGTATGTCTTCCCAATTCCCTGGTACTTGTCCTACGTATGGTTGCCTATTTAGATTAATGATGTGATTTGCAGCATGATTCTGAGCTTGGTCAGATGTACCTGATATTTTTGAGGCAATGTTAACTTTTTTTTGCTGAAGCATTCCAATAAATGTGCAAAGAAATATGCCTAGTAGATAACCTTTGTTACATGCCAGATGAATTAGGTAGATGAGATAGGAAATAATACATATTTTTGAGATTATTGTATTTATTAGTTATCTTTTTTTATTTTTTATATTATTTACATCATATGTTTATATCATATGAAAGCAGTAGCCTTTGTGTATTGATAATGACCTCCACCACCTCCATATTAGTTATATCACATGTAATCGAATGCTCAAAGTAAAAGTACTACAATGTTTTTCTTTTTATGTAAATACACTCGTACCTTACATGCAAATTATCTATATTATATTTTATTATTATTTATTTAATATGTTTTAATATTTATTGGTTTTTGTAGAATTTTAGATCATATAAACATAAATTGAATAATTTCAATATGAAAATAATAACATGAAATATACTTATATATTGCGCCAATAGATAAGGGTTGCTCATGTGCTTGATGCTCCTATCAATAATAATATTATAACAATAAAAAAAAAAGGTAAAAATGCATAAATGGTATAATTATAAATTGCAATACCCTTGTTAAATTGATGCATATAAGTTAGAACATCAAGTTTGAAGGAAAAAAAATGAGTTATCTACAAAATGTTCGTAAATGTATAAGTTGTTTGCTATTTTGTTTGACTACATGTGGTAGTTGTGTTCTTATCCTGAATTTTTTTTCTGAGAAAAAATTAATTTAACATTATGTATTTCGTTTGTTCTTAAAATATTAGATTAGAAACTATATGTCTTGCTGCATTACTACTTGATTTTCTTGAGTATGTGATAAATCTAAAATATCTCATAAGTGATAGTCGTGATTGCCTTGAACCTTGTCTCACTGGATCTTAAATTAATTGTTTATCTCATATTTTTTCAGGAAATAAGTTGATGTCTAACTCAAATCTTAATATATGACCAATTGTCGATGTTCATGATCAATTAGAGAGATTTTAAGTAATAGAAATTTGTTCACATGTTTCAACATGCAAAAAGTTGTATCTAGTTGAATTTATTTTGAGAAATATAGAAATAATTATTATACCGATTGTATATACTATATTTGTTTAAATAATAGTAATATAATTAATTTTTTATATAATTTTTTCGTAAGTAATAATTTTAATTAGATGTATTGCTTTGGAAGTAAAATTTTAATTTGGATTAATAGAAGTATCAACTAGATCACAACTTAAAAGTCCAACTCTTATAAGAATATCAAACACATATCTTTTATGTGACTAATATTTTTTTTAAGAATAAGTCACATCTATTATAATAAAATATGTGAGTCTTCCAATATTATTTGTCTGGAAATATAATTAAAGAGACTTATTTAGTTAGATGATCTCTGACTCAATCTTTTTTAATAATTAGAATATTATCTATCTATATAATAAATAAAATAATACTTACATAAATTAAATAAGGTGATTATTTATTAAAATCTTGAAAATCAAATTTTCACTCACTACTTGAGCATTTATAGTATCTTTTGTAATTTGTAGATCATGTTTGATTGTACGACTCAAAACTTAGATGACTGCTCTATAGACTTTTTCTCTTCATGGCCATAAAGAAATATTCTTTATGTGTAGTTAGTATATCCTTCATATATATGCAATATTACTAGTAAAATAAGAAATCATTTGAAGATCATTTAAATCATTTGAGAGAAAATAATATGAGCGTTTATACTAAATGATTGATACATTTTCTTTCAAAAAGTCTTTTCTTAAAATAATTTATCTTTTAATCAAAATATGTCTTTATATTGGTTATCTGCCCACAACTAATAAAAGATATTTTCTTAAGTTGTGATATTATAGAGGAGTCATACAGGGTGTGCTGTGTCAACTTGACCTATTTTTGGGTGGTCCAGTCGGGCCACCATGCCGTGTTCAGCATAGCATGACTGATTTCTTTGTCTGGCCTGATATGACATGACCGGCATGATTTTGGGTAGACTCGTGCCTAACATGCCGGGTCATAGCAAGTCATACTGGATCATGTTAGTTTTATGAGTAGTGCTCCACCACCATAGGGACATGCATTGTTCATTGGCCACTATCTCTGCTATCACACACTGATGACCAAACATGAGTCACCATCCACCTGCCAGCATCAGATTTGTCCAAGTGTGGGTGGGTAATAGAAATCCAATTACCTAGTTTTATTTGACTTGTAACTAATTTTCATTTCTGGTTCATGGTCATTGTGCCTGTGGACTGTTCCAATGAGCTAGGCACGCAGGTCATGCCTGGCTCGACATGAGGCACAACAACCTACGGCCCAGCACAACTTGAGACGTGCATTGGGCTAGCACGACCCAAGTGCATGCAAGGTTTGGATCATGCCTTGGGCCGGCATGACCCAGGTCCAGACAAGGTTTTGGTTCGTGTTGTGTCTGACTAGGCATGGCTCAGTTGGGCCATGCCTCATGCTGTGTGTGGGCTGCCCAACTTACATGACACATCTATGATATTAGTTCTTTTGTTCTATTGGAATGAATGACATTAATCTCTTCGAACATGACATAATATCATTTTAGATGAGATGATATCTTAGAAGGAGATGAAAATTTGAGTATCTTAGTATCATCAAGAGAAATAATAAAAGAAATAAAAGAAATAAAAGAAATAAAAGAAAAAGAGAAGATATTTATATAATAAAATTTATGAGATTAAGTATTGAATATAATTTCTTTATTTTTTTGCATAGCGATTGAAAGATCCATATTAGAAATGTTATCTGAAAGATGATATGACTTCTTAGTAGACTTATCTCTAGTATGATTAAACTATATATTTTCTTTTCTCCTAGTATAGACTATAAGGTTTGAGTGATCCAGTTTCTTAGTCTCATACTCATCATTAGGCTAAATTAAAGTAGACTTGTTGGATATTATGTCATAAAGATCCAAGAAAGATTTTTCCTTTTAGGAAACCTCATTATGTCACAATTCAGCTTGACTTGTAATTATTGGTATATATGATGGCTCCATGAGAGTATCATCATAATATGAATCGATAAGTTTATTTATTGTAAATCAGTAACTATCTCTCTTTGCTAGATATCCAAGTGGGATTATCGAGAACTAAAGAAAATGATCATTGCTTAAAAAGAAAATATCAATATTCACTAAAATTTTATTAGTATATAATAATAAAACATTTGTACTATCTTTGGATACATAAGTATTCAAGGAAGGCACATCTCTCTCCATGATGCAAAATCCAAATTGGCAAATTCTAGAAAATGACATAATAAGGCATCAAATTGATAACGTAGTTTACAATTAAAATCATATTTCTTCAAAAATATTTTAGAATGTTTTTTTTTTCAAATAAAAGTATTCAAGCTATTTCAACTATAATTCTATTTTTTCTTTTGGCACCCTATTTTGTGAGTATGTGTAATCATAAAAAATATATTATATAATCTTGTTATTCATATAATTATTATTGAATATGTTTGATATATACTCTAATGTGTTATTTATTTTTTTCAATATTTTTATTAAATTAATTTTTTATTATTTTATGAAATATTTGAAAAATAAAAAACTCTTATGATTTAACAAAAAATTAAAATACACACACACACACACACACACATGTATGTATGTATGTATACTGTGAAAAGTTTTTAATAAAAGTAATTAAATACCTAAAGTCCTCTCTGATAGCATCAATATTTGGTTTCTATACGTTCAAGTGTATCAAATTGAATGAGTGTTTACTCACACTATACTGGTGAGCATTATGGGAAGTTCATATGTACTTTTCTAATTGACATATCTTATCCTCAAATATATTAATTATTTTAAATAATAAATTAAAATAGTCTTAACATAATCAATGATGTGTGATTATGTTGAAAATGTAAAATAAATAGCCTAATCTTTAATGTAGTTAAATATTTAAAAGGAAATTTTACCATATAAGAGAATATATTTTATATTGCTCATCTACAAATAAAAATTTAGTTCATATTCTTTTGATCATATAAATAAATATAAGTAAACAAAAAATAAACTTAGAATTGAGTTAGTTAAAAAAATAACTCATTAAAAATATACTAATAGAATAATCATGAATAAACATAATATGATAAAGAACATAAAATTAAACTAATTATTTTTATATCCAATGACTTCAAAAAGTTTATTATTTATTATAATAATATAAGCAGAATAATAAAAAATATAGTAAACATGCAACAACTTTTTTAACCAGGTGGGACCCCTAAACCTAATTGGGGTTTGAAGCCAACCACATGTACCCTAGGATGCATGACCACCCATCCCAATTAATTTTGGTAGCTTCAAGGAAATGCAGTTCATGGAGGTGCATCTCCAATGACTTCAAGGAGATGCACCCCAATCTTGCCAATTTGACTACCAAGCTATTGGTAATTAGGAATTATTACTAGTAAAATGAGTATTAACTCAAAATTGTTAATTCAAGAGTTCGAATAATTATTCTAATTTCTGTTGCAAAAATTAATTATACCAAATTAAAAATTTTGTGCAATTTTTAAATCTTGTCAAAATTTAGGTTCTAAAAAATATTACTAAATTAGCATTTCTGTCAAATCTCAGTTTCTCAAATTGCACAATTGAGGTGCCTACTAACAAAATAAAAAAAAAATAGGTGGGGATTGTGCTGCCTAAAAATCAATGCCATTGTTAGAAGTTGCTCAAGTTTTTGAATTTTGGGGACATGCCTTTCCATGACGTGAACATAATGGTTGTGCGACAATAAAAGATGATGCACATTTGTGCATCTTCCTTTTTTAGGGTTCATATCTCACTCACACACACAAACACATGCACACGCACGCGCGCACACACACACACACACTCACTCACTCACTCTAGTGTTTGTATTTTCTAGGTTATTGATTCTGATATCTTGTAGAACTTTAGATCATATAAACATAAACTTAATATTTTTAATATGAAAATAACAACATGCAATACTCTTATATAATGAGCCAGCATATTTAGATAACTCATATGTTGGTGCTCTTTTTATTAATAACATAACTATAATAAAAAAGGGTAATAAAAAGCATAAAAGGTTTAACTATAAACTATAATAGTTTTATATATTTTTGTCCTCTTGTACTTTATAGTCCATCTCATATTACTTCTCAATCTCTCATATATGGGCCTTGGGATTCGGGATTAGAGCATGTTAAACTCCCATCCCAATAGTATATGTAGAATAATTAACAAAAACATTTGGGGAAAGCATATTAGGCATGCTTGAGGGTTGAATTCATGTCCTCAGGGGTGGGTAGTCTTGCATATTGGTCAATCAAACTACCATATTAATAATAATAATTGTATATTTAATATTAAATTAGTCTTAAAATAATGCTTTATTTTCACAACTTATTTTTGTTGCCATCAACACCACCAACAACTTTGTTTCAATCATAAAATCATTTGGAATAAGTTTTCTTTTTAATTATTTTTGCTAAAAGAACATATGAATTTGAGAAGTTTTGATTAAGTTTTTGGTTTTGATATCAATATTATAATTCTAAGATGTAAGCTTTTATACTCTTAAGTAATTGAAGAATTGTGTTTATATAAATTTGTTTAGAAGAGTCTAAAAACTAAATAACTTTGCAGATAGTTATCTGCAATTCTAATAAATTAGCTATTAAAATTTTTATATGATATTAATATATTAAAATTGAAAAAAATTCTGGAATTAAAAGTGTTTATATGAGAATAATTCTGGAATGACAAATCAAATAGGAGTTTGTGTTATATGCATGTGTTGGAGATCATGCTTTGATGATGAAAAATATTTTTTTTCAAGGGTAGTAAGTATTAAATTTGAGACTCATCAGATATAATCTTTCTGAATTTTGAGAAAAAGATTATAAAGATATTAATCTTTCTTAAACTCTATACTAATGTGGGCGTCTTCTGCATTGAGTATAATCTTCATTTTCATCTTTATTTATATCTCCATATATTTCTAGAGTTGTCAAATGTGCAGTGCCGCATAGGCATGACCCAAATTTTTGTGGCCCAGTTGGACCACCATTTTGTGCCACGAGATCACAATGACTTAGCATATCATGGCTCGATTGGCCTGCAATTGGGAACTTTTGTGTTGGGTCATATCGTGTCTATTCTAAGTCATGTCAGGTAATGTTGTTTATGGACAACTTGAATGCTAAATTATTATTATTTTTTAATTTTAATTTTTTATTTATTAGAAATATTATATATTAAAATAAAATAATTAAAAACTACAACACATTATAAATTTAAATAAATTAAAATTAAATTAATAATTATATTAATATTTTACATTTGACTCAGCTTAAAATATTGCATAAAAAATATAATCTAAAATATAATACATAATATAAGTTAAAGTAGAAATAAATAAAATATATATTATCATCGTATGAGTCATTAGTCCATGTCTATAGTATGATAACATAGTTACATATCATCATCATTATGTATGATTTTGAAGATATCATTAGTGATGATTTTATTATCCTCGATATTTCATGAGTTATTATTAATTAGCAATTCTTTTGCATTATCATGAATATCCAATATTGAATATTCTTGGTTTTCCAAGTATCTAAATATTTCTCATAATATCTGGTTGTAGTCTGGATCTCTTATTTAAAATAATATTGATAGCTATAAAAAAAGTAGATATTAATAATATCCTTGATACTTAAGGAGTTAGTAAATCATATTTCATCTTAGATAGTATGAGATAGGTAGATTCTTATGATTTTTATCAACTTAAAATATCTAAATTCTTAATCCTAGGATATAATATCAATGTTCATACTTGAAGATTCGTTATAATTTTTATACCTAGTATTGTAATATATAAATATGTTAGTTATTTTTCATGAATAAAATTTTTAGGTTCGTCTGTTTGGTTCATGCAAGTGGATTCATACATGCAACCAAGTAATATAGAATTAAATTTGAGGATTAATATTTTAAAAACTTAGTTTATATCTCAGTATCCATGACACTAAATTTAGGGTGTTCACTATACTTGCTAAATAAGTTATTATTGTTGCATATATACCTACATGTAATTTAAGTGGTGAAAGTGTCCACAGTTGAATATATATTAATTATATTATAAAATATTTTTAGGAGTTTCATAAAATAAATTTTTTATTACAATATAAATCATTAATAATAAGTCTGTCATTCTTATTTTTGATATAGTTGGATATCACATATTGATAGCTAATACATAACTCTAATACTATGTAAGTATAATTCAAATAATATCTTATATTCATCTGAATTTTTTAGGCCATTTGTTAAATTCTTTTTATCTATTATGAGTCCAAATATATTTTAGTGAATTGCTTATTTTTTAAGTGTTGTATAAATAATTTTAATTTTTGTATTTTAATTACATGAATCATATACTTAATATGCAAAATTTACGTACTAGACGTCTAATGGTTTTGATAAATATATTATGATGATTTTATTATTTGAAAAATTATCAAATATAATACTAAAAATTTTATTTTGAATATAATATTATTAAAAATTTTTATCATACTCTTATACGACAGACTCATCATAACAATGAAGAATCATTTGAAAACTTAAAATTTTGTTATGATGTTTCCATTTCAAATCTACATAGTAGGAAGTGAGATATATAAATGATACATCACCACTAGTTCATATATCGGAC
This sequence comes from Sapria himalayana, assembly GCA_029783825.1. Lineage (NCBI taxonomy): Eukaryota > Viridiplantae > Streptophyta > Magnoliopsida > Malpighiales > Rafflesiaceae > Sapria > Sapria himalayana. The sequence goes on from JAREIK010003544.1 coordinate 247,808, forward strand.
TTTATGGACACTACTTCACTATATTTTTTTAATTTATTATTTATTAATTATTTTTTTAACTTATAATATTTTATTATATTATTTATTTTAGTGGACTTAAAATTATATGTTAGTAAATTGAAAGTCGGTCAGTATAATATTGACTATTCTAGGATTTTTCAAAATTTTAATCGGAGGATTCATGATAGTAATCAATCTGATCATGTCTTCCCTTCTAAAATTATTACAGTAAATGAAAGGGGTCATTTAAACAACTGTTGATCGAATTTTAAAGTTTTCATTGCTCAGTTGAGTTTTTTTGAGATCAAATACTTCTTATTTTTTGGTGTATTCATTGATATATCTTTTAGAATGATAATTTGTGAAGCATGGATATGACAACGTTAAGAAGTGTTTGTGTAATTTGTTTAGGGCAAGGGGGGCAAATCACGGGGGGCTGCTGTAGGATGAAAATCCTTATAATAAATTTTGTAATTTGTTTGGAATGGTAAGACTTGAGACTAATTGTAAGAGAAGGGCACTTGAATCTGGGAGTGTGTAGGAGAAAATCTTCTATTTTGAAAGAAATTTTATTATGAAGTTGGAATTAGAGTTTTTATTACGAATTATGAATTTGGGAGCACTAAATGAATTATGAATCCCAAGTATGATTATTTTATAATTTATTTTGAATTTAAATTAATAATGTTGGATAATTTCGCTTTCACGTTTGTGATTTAGAAGATTCAGAAGAAGAGAATAACAAAAACAGCAAATGATATATATTCACAATCCTATCCAATAGACCTATGATAGAATAAAATCATAGCACACACAAACCACAATAGAAAAACACAATATAATGTGGTTCACTAGTCGCGACTAGCTACATCCACACAGAAAATGGGTATGCATTTACAGATTATAATCACAGAATGTTCTTACAGGTTTTGCTCCAAACATTTTTCGGCTCGCTGTCCGGGTAGTGAAATCTTCGTTATTATATTTTTGCTGCATTCCCGGTCTATTAGTATTTTCTTTCTAGTACTTACATGATAATATTAAAACATAAATATTTTGGTTACATAAAACAAATAATCAAAATAAATTATATACAATAAATATAAATATTCAAATTTTATGTAATTAGTCTAATTGTATGAATGACCAAATAAGTTAGATTGATTGATTTTGAAATAATATAAATTTTTAAAAAATGTTTTTTATCATTCAGAATTATACAATAAGTAGTAAATTTGAGCATTCAGGTAATCAATAGAATAATTAAAATGACAATGCTCTATTATAAAGGTACATCATGAAAGAAGCAAAATTGGGTAAAGAAGGAGGAATTGTTGCTTTTCAATATAATTTTTGTAGATAAATTAGATGTGTTAAATGGGCTGGTCCGACCCGGCCCAACACGAGTCACAACATGGTTTAATTGTGCATGGGCCGGCATGGAATGCTACAGTGTCGAGCCCGGGTCCGTGCCGAGTGCACCTACTACATGGATCATGCTGTGCCGGGCCGAAGTTTTAGGCCCGTGTGCCAAGCTTCAAAAGGGTGCCTGGCGGAGCGGTGGCGCGCCGTTGAAACCCTAATTTTTTTTAAAATCAGGATTTTGGCCCGACCCAAACCATGTCGAACCATGTGGATTTTGTGTCGCGGGCCCGTGTTGGGCTTGACCTCCACATAACCGTGACGGGCTAGGCATGACATGGTACAGTAATTATCTCGTGCCTGGCCCGCCATGGTAGCCCATTTTGGCGACCTAAAAGTGTGCTAGACCTGCTTGGTATGACATGTTTGACACCTCTAAGACAAAAATATAAAGGATCATATTATAGAGTCAAGACCCACTTGTTAAAAATTAAAGGAGATGGAGTGGTTGAGATTTGAAGGGTGATGGAGGAAGCTGAACAAATGATGAAACAATCTAATTTAAACAAGTTTCTTTACCCATATCAAGCACTGTAATATTTAATTCCTAGAATTCCTCTTCTAGTACTAGTGTTATTGATCAAAAAAGGAGAAAGATGTCTATTAGATCAATTGAAAAGATATTTAATATGGGTGCACATAAAATAGTTGACAGTGAGATAACTAGGATATTTTACACTGGGGGTTGTCTTTTTATTTTGCTAGAAATTCTTATTATGCTTGTGCTTTTAAAAGTATAAGTCAACTTTCAGGTTATGTCTTACTAGGTTATAATACATTAAGAACTATATTATTGCAGAAGGAGAAGAGTAATATTAAGAATCTATTGGAACCGATCAAGAAGACTTGGAGAATAAAATGAGCATTTGTAGTGATAGATGGTCAGATGTTCAAAGAAGATCACTTATTAACATCTAACACTCTCATAAAGTTGATTAATGTTTTTGAAATCAATAAACTATGAAGGGGAGATTGGACAAACACTTTATAAATGATTTGTTAAATAACACTAAACAAGAGATTAGTCATAAAAAAGTAGTTTAACTTATAACTGATAATGCTGTAGCTTTCAAAGCAGTAGCACATATTGTAGAAGTAAAGTTTTGGCATATCTTTTAGATCTCATATGTGGTTCATACTCTCAATCTTACTTTGAAGAACATATGTGCACAATCAATACACCCAAGATATGGTGATGCGGTGGAATAATTTGGTTGAATCTTTTGGGTTATAAGTGATGTCTCTTTAATCAAGAATTTTATTATGAATCATGCAATAAGATTGTCAAAGTTTAATAATCATTACAAGTTGAAGTTACTTTCAGTGGATGATACATGTTTTGCTTCAATTTTTGTTATGCTTAAATGATTTAAGACATTAAAAAGTGGCTTGGAGCAATTAATGGTAAGTGAAGAATAAGAAATATATAAAGAAGATGATTTAGTGAAAGCTAAAGAAGTAAATGATAAAATCCTAAATGAAAATTTTTGGATGAATGTGGATTATATTCTCACTTTTAAAATTCTCATGTATGAAACACTTCGATTAGCTGACATTGACAAATATTGCTTTTACAATATTTATGAGTGGTGAGACTCGATGATTAAAAAAGTGAATGAAGACATTTATAAGAAAGAACATAAAAGCTTCATAGAAAATTCAAGATATAATTAATATTTATTAGTTAAATATTGAAGTTTTTTATTAAAAGGTTTAATTATATTTAAACTTATATGAATCAATTTGTTATTATACTTGTAGGTTTTTTGATATTGTGAATGATATCTTGGTGAAAAGATGGATTAACAACTACCTATTTTTATATTATTTAGCTCTTTCCTTAAATCCAAGGTAATCTTAAAAGTTTAAATTGTAGGTTTTGATAATTTAAATATAAATGATATTCTATGATATTTAATTTTTTATAAATTATGTTATAACTCAACTGGTAGGTATTATAGTCAATAATGATTTGATGAGTCTCATGATCGTGTTCTTCCATAATAAGTAATATAGTAGACTCAATGAAGACATTTATTTTGCATGGTGCTTACTTATACTATCTAGAAAGTATTGAAATATTTTAATTAAGTGAGTCACATTCCAGGTTAAACATTAATATATAATATTGATTTAAATATTTTCAAAGGCCACCCAGATTTATTAGATATGTTTGTAGAGAATGTTAATATTAGTTAAAATATTTTGTTCAATATATCATCATCATATGGTAGGTCAAACATTATTATCTTTGTTATTTTAAAAATACAAGTAATAACATATAATTTGTATGTTATTCAATAAGTGAGTAAGTTGAGTATTATCAAATTTTTTCATAATAAATAACATAATAGATTTTATGAAGACAAATTTATTTTGTATTGTTTTTACTTATATTATTTAGAAATTATTGAAATATTTTAATAATTAGTGAGTTAAATTCCAGGTTAAACATTAGTATATAATATTTTATTTCTGCTAACATTTTTAAAGGTCAACTATATTTATTAGGTAAGTTTGTAAAAAAATGTTAATATTAGTTAAAATATTTTGTTCAATACATCATCATCATATGATGGGTCATGCATTGTTATTTTTGTTATTTTACAGATATAAGTAATAATATATAATTTGTATGTTATTCATTAAGTGAGTAAGCTAAGTATTAATTATTATCACTTTCTTTCATAATAAATAATATAATAGATTCTATGAAGACAATTTTTTTTGCATGGTGTTTATATACATTTTTAGAAATTATTGAAATATTTTAATAATTAGGGAGTTACAATCCAGGTTAAATATTAATATATAATATCTTATCTCCGCTAACATTTTCAAAGACCAACCAGATTTATCAGGTAAGTTTGTAAATAATGATAATATTAATTAAAATATTTTGTTCAATATATCATTATCATATGGTGGGTCATACATTGTCATCTTTGTTATTTTATAGATGCAAGTAATAACATATAATTTGATATTGACATTGATATATTTCAAAAATTTATTTGTCATCAATACTATTTCAGTTGGGAAAAACATATTATATTGATATTATATGAAATTGTTTAAAATTATTTACTCTGTTTAATATATTCAAGAATATGAAGTAGTTTTGCATCTCATATGCTACATTATTGTGATAATTAGCAGCTTGAATATACAGATGTTTAATTTGTGTATCATCTAACCCATCAAGAAGTTTCTAGAGTGAGAGAAAAAATAGAGTTTGCTTACATTAGAAATTAGAGTTTCTTAAATTGAAATACTAATTTAGAATAAATCCAAAATTAGATATATAAAATTATAGTTTTAAAAATATTTTGTGATTGAATTTAATTTTTCATGAATTAGAATTTTGTGCATCTAATTTGCTACTTATAATTATGGAACTATAATATTTAATGTTTTCATAATTTTTACCTTGAATTAGGATTTGTGGGGTACCAAATTGTTACTGATGAATTTGAATTTTTGTCGTCTAAGAGAAAAACTAAAAAATAGTATCTGTGGCCCAATTTTTGGGTTTTCACATTTTTTTTTTAAATTTTCAGAGGTGTTACTGAAATTCAATGATATTTGAAGGTTCGCCTAGGATTTTGTTATGCCAATCCACATCAAGTTGTGTGCAAATTTCTTTTTATTTTTATTTTTATTTTTTTTTTAATTTTAAAATTTTTTTGTTAACTTTTTTTTATTGCACGCAATGAGTGTTCAGCCAAGGGGGTGGTACAAAGTAGGTACGATGGAACTCTATAGGGGTTACAACCCTAACTTACACACATACACCCCTTAGGTATTATTCCTTTGTATATGACCCCGATGCTATGTTATAAATTAATGTGAAAAATAGAATAATTAAAATATTGTATGAATCAAATTGAAATAATACAAAATTATTTAGTTTAACTTGGCATACAATTCTATTCTAAACAATATATATAAAAATTATTGAGGCAGTCAAAATGAGTTAGTTCTCCCATCAAATAGAAAATAAGATAAAAATAACAAAACTTAAATACAACTAACTCCAATAGTAAAGAAATAATTTTTGTAGAATACCAACTTGATATAAAATTATATTATATTATTTTTTATAGTGATTAAACTTTTAATCTTATGAATTTTCATGAAAAAATTATTACACTTTTAACTATTAACATTATTGTGAAATGTGCATTGTTGATATGCTTAGACACATGTGCAATCAATGTCTATGTTTGATTATTTTTTCAATAACTATTTTTATTTTTATTCTTATTTAAATATTATTTTTATTTTATTTTCTCATCTTTATCATAATTATTTCATTGTATTATACATTCTATATTTTGTATAATGATTGATATTGAGAATGAAACAAGTGAAATTAGAGATCATTTTTGAAAACATACTTATTTAACTGATAAAAATCATGTTAATTTCATTTTAAATAGTAGAAAATATTTGTGATAAAATCATCAAAGGGGAAATGTTTGGGCACAAATAGAATTTTATTTAGAAATTTTGAAATATTAAAATGTAAGAAATATTTTTGATAAAATCTTCATAGAAGAGATATTTATTGATATTTTTATTTCTACATCTTTAATATTTTTTTATCTATGCATGCATTATTTGATTTTGATGATTAAACTTTTAAGGAAGATATTAATTATATATTAAATTCCATATGTTTTTAGTGGATGTATACATTATTAAATAAGTAGTAGTTAGATACTCTATATAGAAAGACCAAAACAAAGAAGTGTCATGAATTATTTTTTAGCTTTTAATATAAAAATAAATATCGTAAATAGATCAAATCAAATTATAATAAATAATTATTATGAAAAGAAGTAAACGAAAAAACTTATATGCTTATCACCATGTGGATGTATGAGGATATCATTACATTTAACATAGCAATTCATTTATTCATTCAACTAATGGTTGATTGGATTGATTAATATGATGCGTTTACAAAGACCAATTTTTACAAGGTAAGTATTACTAGATTTAAAAAGAAGTTATGCAGAGTTGATATCAATTGACATATCTTTTCATGAATGCCTTTAGAATGTCTCAACTCATTTTTTTCCCTCAAAACTTGATGAATGAGATACTATGTAATAACTTGGGGGTGTTGAGATATTTATTGTTTATATTTGTTCTCTTTTTTTATTTTTTTTACACTATACACATGATGTCATTTAGATTCTATCTAAATATTATTATTCATGTGTATGTATTTGCTAAAGGCATGTATAATTAAGCTTACTTGACCCTTCTACCTTTTTCTTGTGCCCAACTAATTTTATGTGAGAGTCCCATCTTATAAACTCTTTTTCACCCTCTTCTATAAGTGATATCATGCTATCAACAATCAGCATTTACAATGAACTTTTCTTCATCAGCTTAATGGTTTGTATCCATTTTAAATTGTCAGTTTTCAAGTTGGCAAACCATCTGTTGAAGATAGATCCTTGTTTTTTGATCGATTAATTGATGTTGCTTCATCAGTCTTTTTGGATGGAGAATTTAAGAAATCCCCAGAATTTTCATCTTTTCCTGAACTTCCCAAGCTGCCAAAGGTGACAAGTGGCCCAAAGCCCTCTGAGTTGAAGGCAAAGGCAGAAGCTGAGCAACATTCTCTTCGTCGAATGCGAATGTGTCTGAGGGATGTTTGCAACCGGTAACCTTTTACTTGGTCATGAACATTTTTCAAGTGAGAGCTGTTTATGTTATGTAGCAGTCGTATGATACATTTTGTTTCAATGCTAGGCAGCATAGTTTCATTCATTCACATACATGCATGAATGCCTTTCAAAAATATAGTTGCATACCCATATTACTGCACATCTATGCATTTGTACATATTCACACACTTTTAACGACACATATATACTAGAAATGAAAAATATAAATAATCAATTATCACATTATTTGATTTATTTTTAAGAGATATAAATGTAACATATGAAGATGTAAATACATTTAGAGAAGAATACACAATCCTAAGAGCATTCATCTCATATCTCTTGGTCAGTATTATTAATTTTTACCATTCATTGTTCTTTTTAATGTGTACAAGTCTTAATAAGGACAAGCAGATTGAGTCTCTCAAATGAATTAATAATATAGCACTATATGCTATGCTTTGTAGGCTGAAAAATTGGTAAACAAACATCCTGTTGAAATTATCAAATTAACAATGATTCATACTTGCCAAAAAATCACAACTATTTACTTTGAATTTGCATTTGTTAGTGTTAAAATTATATTTTATGTAGTTTTTTATTACTACCATGATATATAAGGCGTGTCCTCATTTTTTTATACTTATATATATATATGTATGTATGTATGTACTCTTGTCGTCATGTGCTATATTTCAAATCTAAAGAAAGATATGTATTTCTCTTTTATAATTCTTCGTATGATACCAGAGCCTTGGGGGTAGATAGCCATTTTAGGAAATTATCAAATTTACATCGTATTGCTAATTTTGATTTTGTTTGTACTTGAGGACTGAAATTTTATGAGAATTAATTTTATCTTTATGGTCAGTTTGATTGGAAGCCATTTTAGAGAATTTTGCTCATTCCATGCTTTGAATTTTGGTTGATATTTTTCAGATTTAGGCAAAATTGTTTACTAACATAATTTGGCTGAAGACAGAAAATTGTAGGTGCCCAAGAGGTGGTCTATATTGGTAAATATTATATAATTCACGTGGCTTATTGTTTTTTATCAGTGTTATTTGATATTTTTGTTGCCTGGCTTATTGTTTATTATAATACACGGCTAAATTCCTTGGAGTACCCAACAATACGCGTGGCCATGCATGTACCAATGTATGCACGTGCACAATTTTTAACAAAGGAGGTACACATCCATCCTGCGCCACAGTTTCCTCTGTCACACACTCACTGTGTGCAACAAGCATTGATGCCCCCTACATCGACATGTGTTTGTTACTGGGTGATACGTGTTTCATGCAGCGTGTGTGGTGTTGTCCAGTGGTCCAATTAGGGTTTACTGTGCAATCCCAATTTTCTTTGGTACAATAGTATGCTGTGTGTGTGTCTTGGTTCTTTCCCTTGCTTATATTTTAATTATGGAGGATATTAAATTCCTAGTTATTATTCTATAAAACCAAAAATTTTAGTATCTTTAGAATAAATGTGTTATATACTTGTTGGTATGTATGTTGATTCATTTTGAGAATTATCATAATGTGAACTTAGACATAGTTAAAAGGTGACTCTCTCTTCTAGTTAGAGGATTAAGGATTCTAGAGGAGTAAGGAAGAGCTAAAGATCCAAATGTGACTCATGGATTCTTATTATGCCCAAACTCATTAAAGAATAGGGCATACTGAAAAAATATGCACAAGGTGAAAAAAATAAGTTTTTCTTATCCTAAGCACTCTTGGGAAATTTTAGCCACAAACTATTTTTTCAACTACATATTTTTATCTATTTCCCAAGGGTGATTAGGATTAGGAACACTTCTATCATATATAAGTGTTCTAGTTGTATTAATAGTATATTTTTTCTTTTCATAACTCTATTTTTTTGGTGGTTTATTGATGTAATAAGTCTTATATGTAATTTTATGATTAATATAGTAAATATTAAAACAAGCAAATTATTTACTCTAAAACATTATTACTCATATGAATTTTTATATTTTTATTAAATTAGTTTTTTTTAATGAAATAATTGAAAAATAGAAAAAATTTATAATATATAATGGAAAAAATAATTAACTAAAATATGTGTAATATTCAATAAATATAATAAAATATCTTAGTCAATGAGTCTTAATTCTATTGAGTTTTCAAACATATGTGTTAATTAGATCAAATGATTTTTTATTCATATATGTTTGAAATGCATAATATGAAGTTTTAATGAATTTTTTAATTGATAGGTCTCATAGTCTAAGACAGAGACACTTGTAACACTTAGATTCAAAGATTTTAGTTTGGCCAAGATGAGTGACTAAGTTAAGAATATAAATTTATTGATTCAATAATATTCAAATATATAATAAAATATCTAATCCTAAAAACAATGACATATAATATCATGTAAAATATAATCAAGTAGCTAAAAAAATATTATCAGAATTGAGTTATTTAGATATACAACTCACATAAAAGAGATTTCTAGGATATTCATGATTGAAAAGAACATAAGAAATAAGTAAAATGCTAAGTTGAATGTTGTTATAATTAATAATTTTTAGATAATTTCTTATTGATTATTCTAATATTTCAAGAATAAGTAAGATAAATAGTAATTAGAGTATGATTATATGTGATATAATTGTTAGCTCATGAGTCAATAACTAGTGAGTTTGTAAAAAGTTTTCATGAGAGATATAATACTTAAATTATAAGAAATATTTATTATTATTTTAGAAAAGAATTGAGTACGTATTTTTATTTAGGATTATGATGAAAGAATTTTGTGAAGATATATAAATAACTCTGATAGTTATTTTCTTTTTCTCAAAAATTTGTAGTGTTCTTGGTTTTTGTTTGAAAATTTTTTATTTAGAAATAATGTGCATTATATTAAGAATCTTTGATCGTCGCTTATATTGTAATTGGTACACTATCTTCCTCAAAATATGTGGTATGAAATATCTCTCCAGTGAGTATTTGTCAATCTTGCATTTGTCTAAACTATCTGATGATAAATCTCAAAGTTGGATTAGTAGCATATTTTGCAGTACAAAGATTTTATATCAAAAAACTATGCTAATTATTTCACTTTCTCAGTTGTATCTATCTTTGCTAGAAATATTCTCAAAAATTACATGATTCATTGTTTCAAGCAAGTAAAATGAGTGATGATCCACATTTATTTTCTAGGCTATTTTAATTTAAATCTTATAAGCTGAGAAAAAATATAAATCTACGTACTATAAGATGAATTTGATTATACTATAAGTTATCATAATATTTGCTAAGTCGTGTAAGATAAAAAAAATAATAAATAGATATGTCTCAATGAATTGTCACATGGGAATTAAAAGTTGAAAATAAATTTGTGGTCTTAGCATCTTTTATCTCATCATTGGGAGCTCTTGCATGAGGTGGTCGAGCTTCACATAACTAAAATATCATATCCAAATTCTAATGGTTTGTTGTATATAATTTTGTTGTCTTAGCTCAAGATTATAATCAAAATCTTTGGCCTACTCCATCTATCAAAGTATATATGATCACACCACAATACTATGCTACATTATTAATTTTTTTTTTATTTTTTGACACTACACAGTTCACACATGATATGCAATTGAAAAAACCTTATTGCTCATACTTTGTCACCAATGCATATGTTCCACACATTTCTATACATTTAAAAAATTTATTATAATAATTGAAATTATGAAATTTAAAATAAAAATTGAAATGACAAAATTTTAATTTAATAAAAAATTTTTATAAACAAAATTTCAACTATTAACATTATCTTTGAAAATAAAAAAATGAAAAAGAGTACATGACAAATTGTTAAGGCATAAAGGTAATGCAATATTCATTGTACTAATTGTTGTTTGCTAGATAATGATCGTCATCTATCATTCTTAATAGTTCTAATTTTTATAACTATAAATTTTATTATGTAGATCATTATTTACATTTAAGTATGAAACTTGAGCTTGACCTTGATCTTGAAAAGTTATTCGTGCATCTTTTAAATTTTTTAAGTATGATAGAATTTTTATAGTCTGGTTATAGTCTTATGTTTCTATCAAAATTAATATTCATAGATACATAAGAAATATACTCTAATGATATACTAGATACTAAAAGAGTTAATAGATCATATCCTATTTTAAAAAACATGAAAAAAGTTAATTTGTATGATTTATACAATTTAATATGCTTATGTTTTTCTAATTATTTTGAGATCAAATTGAGTTTTAATTGGTATTTAAGTATCTTGATAAATTATATCTATATGATAGTCCATCTCTTTTATTTAGCCTTAGCTAATTAAATAAAAAAAGTTATTATATTTGAATATAATATCAATCTTCATAGTCAGAGGCTCATCACAATTATAATAATTATTTTTATAATATTTAAATACAATTTTTAGTTGTTTGTAAATTTACCATATGGTTCTTGTGGTTTTTTAATTTTATATTTTATATTATTTTTGACTTTTTTGATCTTAATCATACGATCCATTTAGATAGCTAACTAATAGATTGACGGAATCGTATCTTAATATTTTAAATATTTTTTTTTCATCTTTATATCTATGTCATCAAAAATGTGTTCTTTATATTAGTCAGATATATAATTGGTATTGTATTTGTACCAAAGCATAATACATGATGTGAAAGTATATACAAATGAAGACGAATTTGTAATATTATAAAATTTTTTTATTGAATTTCAAAAAAATATTTTACATTCTAATATGATTTATTAATTATTATTTTACTAGATTTTTTATTAACAAAGTTTAATATAACATGTTACTAACTAACATATTAATTTATTATATATATGTTGAATTCTAATAATGTTTAATATTTAGTAGGAATTTTTTTTGTTATACCAACTAATTTATATAAATTATATACTTATAATTTATTTGATGTTTTAATATATTTTAATAGATTTTAAATTTATTTTATTGAAAGAGATTATTTTTAAATATGTTTGTTCTATTAGGTTTTTATGATATAAATTTAATATAAAAAAATATTAATTAGGAGATTCTTTTTATTAGTTTTTATGAATATATTTACCATAATATTATTATTTGAAATATTATTAAATATTATACTATAAATTTTATTTTATATTTAATATTCTCTAAAAGGCATTCAAAAGATTTTCATATATGATAGGATCGTCATCATAATACAAAATCTCATAAAATTATAATATTTTTTTTATTTAAGTTTCAGTTAAAATCAAAAAAGTAGATAATAACACATGTGAAATGAATTTTGTCATGATTAGTGTATATATTGAACAAGATCATTATTATTTTATTGTGTATTTTAAATTTATTAATTATTAATTATTTTATAAATTTATAATTTTTTATTAAATTAGTTCGACTGCTATACCTATGGATCATATGACAAGTTAGTTAAATGTATTTATATATATACTAAATTAGTCTTGGATCTTTCACAAATTGAAGTGGAAATTTCATGATAGTAATCAACTTTGTAATGTTTTCTCTGCAAATGCATGATGATAGAAGAATGAGATTATTGAATTTGAAGCTGATCAAAATTCAATAATGTTATCGCTAAGATGAGTTGGCTTAAAATCTATATTGTGTTACCTATTATTCTATTTTTTTATTCTCATACTTTTTTTTATTCTTAATTATATTAAATTAATTCTAAATTTGAGATATTTGTTTATGTAATTTTGTTTTTTAGGTATTTGGGCCTACTTATGATTGAGACATAAACCAATACCTATTATTTTAGTCAGATTGACATTATATATATCATACTTATCTACACTATTGATTTAATTTTAATTATAAGTATAATTTGAAGAGAATTTAGAAAAAAAATATTTTTAATTATTTCGTATTTAAAACTAAAAATAAGTAGTGGAATATATCTTGCAAATTTGTAGGCCTAAAACTATAATTTCATGGATCATGATTAGTTAGATCAAGCACACTCTATCGCCAAATACAAAATATATTTATTTATGAAAATAATTCTACCATAATAATATAATTTAATGCATAAGAGAAATTAATAGGATATAATTACAATTTTAAAATTGAGAGGTGGATTGCAGTTGGTGAGAGAAGAGAGGATATAATTTGAGTTGAGGTCCTCAAATTGAGGAGTATGAAAAAACATAACATACCTCTTTTTATAAAAAGTTTAGAATGTTTTTTAAAAAATTTGCTTAATATTTTTTTAATAAAAGTTGGAGATAATATTTATGTCCATTGGATTTTATTAGGGAATGTTGGAGCTTTAATCCAATGGTCAAGGTGCAACCATTTGGTTGATTTTAAATAATTTGTCATGTGTTGCACACGCACACATGTGGCAGGTTATGTGATCCACATCTTATGTATGTGCCAATACACAAAAACTCAGTAGCCTTACATGTATTTTTAAAAATTTTTTTAAATGTATTTAATTACATTGGTTTTTCATCGGTCCAAATCAACTTATTTTCAATTTTAATTGAAAATTAGGGGTATGTGAAGATCACACACCCCTATTTTGAGAATTTTAATATTGGGGTGCGTGGGTTACATGCTTGGGTCAAAAAGCCAAATTCATTTCGATACAAGTGCTTGAATAGCAAGCTTGACATGACATGAGCAATGTTGTGGGCTAGTTCATGCTTAATGGATCATGGTGTGTCATGTCATGCTTAGGCCATTGAAAGTGGGTTATGCCATGGGATAAGCTTGGGCTACCCGATCTATTTTCACTAGAGGTGTCAAACGGGTTGGGCCAGGCCTGGCCTGGCTCGGCCCTGCCTAGTTTTTTTTAGCCCAATTGGGCTGGTGTGTCGGTACGGGCCCGTGGTCTGAAATTTTTCTAGTTCTGATGATTTGCCCTGAAACCATGTAGGGCCCGAGCAGGGCTTGAGCTTGCCCAACTTGTTTGACACCTCTAATTTTCACCTCTTTCTATGTAATACAACTATCGACACTTCCCATTTTTTAAGTATTACTCATTTTTTATTCATATTTTCTTTTAGATTTTTTGAGTATTGATATATGAGCTAATAATTATATTATTGATAATTTTTTTTCATAATTTTTTTTTGTATTTTTGAATATTGTGATAGCTAGTGATAATTTTAAAAAATTTGAGTATAATAATATTTAATTTGATTTTTTATTTTTTTTCATATTTTACTTATTTATAATTGTCATATCAATAATCTTTTTCATTATTTGTCCCTTTAGGAAAATTAATTATGACTTATCTTTTCCTCAACTTCTATTTATTTGAAGGTTTTGAAAATTTTGAAAAAGAATTTGTTTGAATTTTAACAAAGTAGGTCATGTATTCTCTTTTATGATTAGATTCCTCACTATGAATTTGAGGGTACTAGATATTTTTTTTTGTGTATTATTAAGTTGATCATTCATTATTGATCAAATTGAAAGATATTTTATTTTATTATTAGTAATATTTTTATCTTAGAATATGAGATATATCACTTAGAAAAGCATGCTAGAGCTTCGTATTTTGTATATCAGCCTAATGTGAGTAAAAAACTTATATGATTTAATATACTCATATGTATGATGATCTAGTAAATATAAAGTTCAGGAAAGTTTAAATATTTTGTTATGTTTATTGATAATTGTTTATAATTTACTCAGTTAATTTTTTTTGACTATGTTAGTTTTTTTTAATTTTATTTTTCATAAAATGATTTAAAAAATAATTTAAAATATATATTAAAAAAAAGAAGTTAGAGTATATTAGTGTATATTTTAGACTATTTTAATATTTATTATATAGATCATGAGATTATATACTAGGTCTCTTATGTTTACACATATTTCGAATGAGATTGTAGAGAGTAAAACTAATTATCTGATTAAAATAACTAAAAATATTTTTGTTTGGTAGAAATATTCTAAAATATTTTTGGTGAGATACAGTATTTTCTGCAAAATAATTTTTCATTTATTAGTTTTTATTGTTTATCTTTTTAGATCTTGTATCATAAAAAAATATTGTTAAAATTATCTCATAAATTTTTGAGAGTATTTTCGTTGTTCATTATCTTTCTTACGATCGGAGAAAATGACACATATGACTTTGAAATATACTTTTTTAGTTACTCTAGTATTCAAAAGATGTATAATTATTTTTCACTAGATTTTGGTATCATTTTAAAGAGTATTGATGTCATCTTTTATTAATAAGATTTTTTTTTTTTTGAGTATATTAAGGGCAAGAGTTAGAATATATATTTAAACATGTTAGTTTTTCTTATTCTTTATATTATTTAACTTAGACTTCTAGTGAGGTGAGAAAGTTATCTATTATTTACATTTGAACTTGGACTTCCACTGTGGTGGCAATGTTCATCAAATATATATCTAGAGGCGACAAGTGAGCTATGTCCCCTCTTGCATCGGTTGTGCCCATCTTCGACTTGGCTCGATCCTTATCTTTATAAGAAATGGTATGTGAGATTCATGTGCTGACTCTTAGGATTTCTATTTGATATGGAGTATGATTTGAGCACACATCATCGCCCAAGTCGAATTTGGCTAGTGAACCAGGTCATTGTGCAGCATGCTATTATGACACATGAGCCAAACCCTACGACCCTACATGGTCCTCGCTACAAGCCATGCAAGCCCTTGCCTTTTTTAGGCATTGGTTTGTCTGTGTTGGGTCATGCATGAGATGATTTTCCTTGGTCGTACTGCACACCATGTCGGGTTGCCTTGTTGATTTGTAACTTCTAAATAGATCAAGTTATTTCAAGTGAGAGCGAAATTTTTAATGAGTGAATTTTTTTTTAGTGAAGATGTCATAATAATCCATGTGGATGCTTTACTTCATATTCATGATGAGTTGGTTATTGAGAAATTTGATCATTCAGGATATGATTTTTTGATTATTTTTCAGATTAGTTAAATGAATTATACTCATCCCTCGATTTTACAAGGTTTTGTTTTTTTTTTTTTTTGTTTTTTTAATGATCAAGATTATTCTTATTTTTTATTATTTCTTTTTTTATTTTTATTTTTGTTTCTTTTTCTTAGATACTTATTTATCTTTCTGAGGCATTATCGCTATCAGATTCATGGTAGACTATATTATTATATTAGATAGATATATTTTATTCTTTTGAGATTTGAAAATTAGTATCACAACATTCAAGAATAGTTGTTTTTTTTGATAAACATCCATTATGAATATGTGTATAGATAAAAAATTTAATTTTTTTAAGGTAAGACTTATAGCGAGAGTATTTAATGATTACTTAGACATTTAGTTTGTATTAACAGAAAATTTTCTTTTCAGTGATCAAGATTATCTTCGAATGGATTATTATTTCATAGATTTATCTCACATATGGAGAATATACTTGTTAGAGTTAAAAAAAATATTTTTGTTCAAGATGACTTTGAAGATGTTTACATGGGGTAGACACTTGTGTTTTGAGTATCACAATTAGATGAAACTTGTAAATTATAAAAGATATTATATACCATAAAACAGTTGTCTATCGCCTAATTTTTGAGATTTTTGCAAGTAATCAACTTTTTTGGTTTAAATATATGCTAATGACTTTTCTTTATTTTTTTTGAGGAATTTTATCAATATGATAATTTTTTTTATTGTGTACGTAAATGATATTCAATTTAAGAGAGATGATGAGTTGAGATTCACTCAATTTAAATAGTATTTTCATTCATAGTTCTAGATGTAAGATCATGAGGGAGTTAAATATTTTTTTTTGGAATAGAAATGACAAACTCTATGAAAATAGTTGTATTGTCACAAAGAAGATTTGTGATAAATATTCTCATAGAGATTAAACTTTTAGTTTGTACTCTAATAAATCCTTTTATTGATTGAGATATAGATTTTTCATTCGAGATAATTTATCCATTTGACTCAAATAAATTACAAAAAAAATTATATGGAAGATTAACTATATAATTATTAAAAGAACACATATAACTCATATAATTAGTATAATTAGTCATTTCATAGATTGTTCGTGATATGTTCATCTAGATTTAGTTTTTCACATTGTGAGGAGTATAAAGAAATCTTAAGGATTTAAGATTTCTTTCAATGATTATGAGTATTTGTAGTTAGCTAGTTATTACGATTCTAGTTGGACATAATCTTGCACAAAAAAATAGCCAAAAAGATTTTGTAATCTTTTTTGAGAAAATCTAATTTTTTGTTAAAAAAAAGATAAATAATTATTTTTAGATTAAGAGAAAAGATATAGTTCAAGGTAATGATGATAATTATAAATAAAATATTTTGGATGTGATTCATACCAATAAGATTGATTATTTATTTTATGTTATCATAATTATTTATTGTATTAGTTAGATAAATAGATATATAATTTCTAATTTGATATTTTATGAGGAAACAAAATAGATAATGAAGTTTATCTTTTTCTTAGAAAAATTTAATATGAGATTTATATAATTTATCTTCAAACATTTGAGTAGCCCGTGAATAATTTCACAAAGGTCTTGTATTGTTATCGTATTATGGATTTTTTCAAACCAGGTGCCACCATTCCCCGCATACCCATTTAAAGAGATATATTATAGTTTTTGGTTATTTTTCTATTGTTATTGTATTATGGATGAGAACATCCATCATGTGGATTGCTCCCATCTGTCAAGGCTGTTATTCATGAGCCTCTTTATACACATATTTTATCGAACTTTACCACCGGGCGTCCCCACCGGGCGTCCCCACCTATGTTATACAAGTTGTTGGCTTAATTTTGTACAAGTAGGATGATGAAAATAATATTTCCTCTGCTTTTTAATCGCATTATGGTCCTTAGAAGAAAGAAATTAATTATGTTGTTTTGTCAAATGATGAATAAACATTGAACAAAATCAATGATAGTGTTTCTAAGAATTGGCCTAATGCATTCTTTGATATAGGTGATAAACCCATGAATTGTGTCAATAATCATTGAACAAAATGTTGGGCAGCATTTGAGTTAATGACAGGGATCAAGTCATCAAGAATTGTATGTGCCGTGCATGTTGAGTTTATAGAGAATGTAGAAGTTGTGATAGATAATCTCCAAAGGAATTTGGAATATTTTTCACTTGGAATATGAACTTTCTCAATGTTTGATTGTGCCAAAAAATGGGTACCTTGATTCAGACAAAAATTTCCTGTTTATATATGTATATATATATATCGAATTAGCATTTGGAATATTAAATATTCAACTTTGGAAATAATGTTCCATCTGTTTTCTCTCTGCAGTATATTGTGTGATAGGAGATTTAGTGCTTTTCATTATCCGGTCATGGATGAAGATGCTCCAAACTATCATTCAGTAATCGAAAACCCCATGGACATGGCCACTATTCTACAGCGTGTGGATTCTGCTTACTATGTGACATGTTCTACATTTCTGCAAGATATAGATCTAATCATATTGAATGCAAAAGTGCGTTTTTTCCCTTCCTAGTTTTTTTGTGAAATAATATTCATATGTAAAGAATAAGAATAAGAGAAAGAACAATAATATACATATTGATATAGACACTTCAATTATGTATTGATTATGTTTGATATAAACTCTATTTTAAAAATGGTTGTTGCCTTTGCAATGATCAGCCTTTGATAGATAATAGCGACGCACATCAATGTCCGGTCGGAGCATAGATAAAATAACAATGAAAATAATATATATTTTTAAACATAGATAATAGCAGCTATTGGATTTTGGTCCAATGGTTATTTTATTGAAATTGTAATCATATTACAATGTACATTCCATAACACATACACATGAACAAATAGACAGACGTATATATAACTATATATCAATTAAATTAATGATGGTTTGTTATAAAATTAGGATAATTGTTTTAGAAATTGTAAGCTATTGAGAATTAGATAAAAAAAAACTATTTTTTTTAATCTCCTAATTTGGGCATGTTGGTTTCTTCTTCATAGGTGTGAAAGACATGTTAAATGCATGCCTAGGCTCAAGGCATCATTGATGTTCCTTGTTGAAGTAATAAATTCAGATTTATCTTGTAGATCCTTAATCTTCCTAAGGTCTTTTAACAATAAATATTTTATTAAATATTATCAATATTTTCATATATGTATGTATATATATTAGATATGTATATATATGTATATATATATATATATGAATGCATGCCTATATATAGATATACCCATGCATATAGATGTAAATAGTTATGCATGAATAAGTGTATACTTATAAATATATGAATGTATATGTGTGTACACATACACACACACACACACACACAAACTAGTTGTCCAAGCTAAATCCAAGAATGATTTGCTCAAGCTCGTTCCAAGAATGAGCTGCACTAGCTCGTTCCAAGAATGAAATACTTGAGCTCATTCCAAGAACAAAATTCCTTAGCTCATTCCAAGAATGAGCTGTTCAATCTCATTCCAAGAATGGGCTACGATAACTCGTTCGAAAAGGAGAGACGTGCCTTGCTGAGAGGCATTCATATTATATAATGAAAAATAATTATGAGCCTTCAAGTCATCAATTGAATAATCAAAATGATAATGTTCTATTATGGAGGTACGTCATGAGAGAAGTGAAGTTGAATAAAGAGAGAGGAAATATTATTTTTCAATATAATTTTTGTAGACAGATATAGTGTCATACCATATAATCAAGACTCACTTAATTAAAAATTTAATGGATCGAGGTTACATCTTATACTAAAGTAATAAAAGAAAATTTAATTGAAATGTAAAGGGTGCTAAAGGAAACTGAACAAATGGTGAAATAATCTAATCTTAAATAAATTTCTTTATTCATATCAAGCGTTAACATCTAATTTTGTGATTTTCTCTTCTAGAGTTGGTGTTATTGATCTAAAGAGAAGAAAAAGATTTATTGGACCAATTGAATAGATATTCAATATGTGTGCACATCAAATAGTTATTAGTGCGATAACAAGGATGTTTTGTGTTTGGGGGGTTATCTTTTTATTTTGCTAAAAATTCTTATTATGCTTGTATCTTTAAAAGTGTAAGTTAACTTTTAGGTTTTGTTTCATCAAGTTATAAAATATTAAGAATTATATTATTACAGAAAAAGAAAATTATCATTGAGAATTTATTGAAATCGATCAAGATACTTAGAATGAGAAAAAAGTGATTATTTGTAATAATAGATAATTATATGTTTAAAGAAGATCACTTATTTACATCATGATAATTTTGGAAAATGAGTCAATGTTTTTAAAAACAATAAATTATGAATGGGTGACTAATGACAAATATTTTATCGTTGTTTTGTTAATTAATACTATACAATAGATAGACTCTCAAAAAGTAGTTTGAGTTATATCTAATAATATTGTAGCCTACAAAGTAGCAAGTTACATTGTAGAAGTAATACTTTGGCATATATTTTGGATCCCATGTGTGATTTATTCTCTCAATTTTATTTTGAAGAATATATGTGCACCATTAACATATTCAAGATATGATGATGTAATGAAATAATGAGGTTGAATCTCTCGAGTTTAAAGTAAAGTCTCTTTCATTAAGAATTTTATTATAAATCATTTAATGAGATTGTCATTATTTAATAATCATTAAAAGTCGAAGTTATTTTTAGTGGTTAATACAAGTTTTGTTTTAACTATTATTATGTCTACATTATTTAAGATAATAAAAATAAGTTTGAAATAATTAGTGATAATTGAATGATATGAGATGTATAAGATGTAGTAAGTTAAAGAAATAAAAGATGAAATCCTAAATGAATACTTTTGGTTGGATGTAGATTATATCCTAAATTTTACAATTTTCATATATCAAATGCTTCTATTAGATGATACCAACAAACCTTGTCTTTATAATATTTATGAATAGCGGGATTCAATGATTAAAAAAATGAAGAAAATCATTTATAAGAACGAATATAAAATTGTCATAGAAATTTTAAGGTATAATTAAGATTTATTAATTAAATATTTGAGTTTTGATTGAAAGTTTTAATTATATTTGAATTTATATGAATTTTTTCATTATTGTACATGTAGGTGTTTTGATATTATAAAATGGAATCATGTTAGAAATATAAACTAAAAGACACACATGTTTCCATGCCTTAGCTTATTTCTTAAATCTAAAATAATTTTAAGAGTTTATATTATAGATTTTGATAATTTAAATATAAATGATATTTTATAAATTGTCATAACTCAACTTGTAGGTATTATAGTCAACAATGACTTGATGAGCCTTCTAATTGTGTTCCACTATATTGAGATATGAAAGTAGTAAGAGAAAAAAATATTTTGAGAGATATCTTTTAAAAGAAGTTGAAAGGAGATGGGCAAGTGAGGAGTATGATACTTTTTCTATATGTTTCAAAATTTTTTAAATTGTGTTTTCATCAATAATATGTAGTACATGAATCCTATTAAATGGTGAGTTATTCATGAAATTTGGCACCAATGCTTCAATTTATTCCATTGAAAATATTAGGATGACCTTGGTCATTTTTATGTTGTAAAAAAATTGAAGCACATATAATTTTATTGACTTCATGAAGAGAGACAAGTTGACATAATAAAGAGTTGAAGACTTAGTTTATGTTCATACTAATATTTGAATATATGAATAAGAATACCAAATTTTAATGAAATCAAATCTAAAATATGAAATATTTGAAGAGATGATTTTGATTCAATTGTTATAGAAAATGTAGAAATTCTTGATATTATGAATCTTTTTCTTTATGAATTTAAATTGAAATTCATTTTTTTTATTCAAAAAGAAATGCTAGTGTTTAGATTTAATATTACTAATAGACATGTTTGAATATTTATAAAAATAATACTTGAGCATTAATTTTTTATTTATTTAAATTATTTCTTAAGGATAATATTTATAAAAATAAATATTCTTATTTTATCTTATTATGTTATGTCTTTTCCATATATGTAATCTAGTTTTATGGAATTTTCATGTCGTTGTGTCTTGTTGATTTGTATCTTTGTGTTTATATCCATCTTCGTACTTCTTATATATCTTTCAGTATAATGAAATTTTTAAATTAGTATCTCAATCATCAAGAGAAATTGGTTTCAAATAAGTATTTAATGTGAATATTATTTTGGATGAGAAAATAGATCATCAAAGAACAATATTTTGTAAAATAGGTTTACTCAGACATTTAGAATAGATTATTAGAATTTATTATTCTTTGGTATCCAAGAAATTTATGATAGGGATACTTATATCATTGATAATTTCTCATAGATAAAGAATACACAAATTATACATAAATAATTTTTTTTCTTCGGTAATTTTAAGGGAGAGCCGCATGTGAAGTAGTCATCTGAATTTTGTGCAATATAATCATAATTAATTTATAGATTACAGAAGATATTGTATAATATCACATACTCAAATATAATTTGATTTGTGAGATATTATTAATATTTATTTATTTTAGTTTATGCATGTTTTATAATTACTCTTTATTTTTATATAGAAATATAAAAAGTAAGTTTATCTTGATTATACATGTGGATGATATCCTTATTATGAAAGATGAGTTAGGAATCATCCAACTTAAAATATATTTTCAATCATAATTACAAGTGAAAGATCTTAAAATATAATTACTTTATAAGATATTTTGTGTTATCACAGAGAATGTATGTAGTTAATATTTTCATAGAGGTTAATATCTTGGATTGTGCTCTCGCGAATGCTTCTATTGGGCTAAATATTAATTTTTCATTTGATGCAAATTCTTTAGTTGACTTGACTAATTACAAGAAAATTAAAGGAAATATATAAATTTGAATACAATGTGGACCTTTGTGCATAATTGGGCCCGAAATAAGCTGCCTTGGCCTTGAGAAAGGCAAGTTTCCTCTCTCCCATTGGTAAAGGGTAGCTGATGGGGATTAAACTTACAATCTTGAGGTTGTTTTGGAACCCCATCAACCAGGCTACTGTACTCTTGGTTAATAAAATAAATATTAATTATTTAATTATCATAAAGCTAGATATAACTTATGTATTCATAATAATTAATTGTTTCCAAGGTTTTTCAAGATAAGTTCATGAGATATAACTTTTTGTTGGTCTGCAAATAAGTTTTTGGTTTTGTCTCTTTTAAGGATCACCAACACCTTTAGATTGATAATTTTTTTAATTCAAGTTGTGTATTTGCTTGTACTGATAAAAGATCATTTTAAGATTTTTTATTTTTGGTAAAATTGATCTTATCTCCTAAAAAGTAAGAGACAAATAGTGGTGTAGAGATTTAATGTAAAGATAAAGTTCAAAGTAATAATAACAATAATGTGTAAGATATTTTGATTCAAGTATCTTCTCGAGAAGATCATGTATTCATATATTTGTCTTATTTTTCTTTACTGTGACAATCAAGTAATAAAATATATAAGTTTCAATCTAATATTTTAAAAGTAAACAAAATATATATATAAATGAATTGTATAGGATGTGTTTATGCAACATATCAGTCAATTAATATCATCACAAAAATCTTGAAGAGACTTATATTAATTTTTATTTTCACTAAATTTGGTATTTTGAATATTTATACATCAATTCAATGAGTTATGATTTATATTATTTTTTTTATACTTTGTTTTGTTTACTTTTTAGATTGGAAAATCCAACATATGAGTTTTCTCAATTTAGTTGGTTTATTTTTATAAGACATTTTTGTTATACATTATGATGATGAAGTTAGTATAGGTCTTTTTTTTGATGATACGTTGTTATCTTTATACATAATATATTTTAAGACAGATAAAATTAAAAGTAATGATGATAATTATTTATGAGATATTTTGAATGTGATATTTAATTAAGAAGATTAGATTGATATTATCTTTTTTTTTTATTTTTTACTGTGATAGTCAGATAATTAAATGTTTAATTTTAAATGTATTATTTCATAAGGAAATAAAGTACATAGTAGTAGACTGTATTTTTCTCAGGGAGAAAAGTTATTATATGATTGTTATATCATATATTTAGATAATAAAATAGTCAGTTGATATTTTCATGAATTTCTTAAAGAATCTGCTTACATCCTAGATCTTTATGCATCAATTTGAGAGATGTAGCTATTTCTTATTTTTTTTATTTTATTTTATTTTTATTGTTGTTGCTTTAATTTTAACATATTTTTACTTTATATAAGAGATTTATTTATACATTAATTATATTGAGTGTTATTATATTATTTTGTAGTATTACCTTGATTTTTAACACCCTTCTATTACATATCATGCTTGCACTCATCTCCATTTTTTTTCTGCATTACACATAGAAACTGCACGTGTCTATGCATGTATGCATGTGAGTATATGCATATGAATATATGCACGTATTTGATGCATACGTGCATCTGCACGTGTCTATATTTCTTGCAAAACTTTGAATCCATAACATTGATGTGCAAATGTTTCTTCTAGAGAAAAATAACTTGTATAATTAAGAAATCTAAGAATATAAAATGCAAACCAATCCTGGCAACAGTTCAGTATATAATCACAAACAACTGATATAAAGAATCTGCCACTTATCATATGCAAATGTTTGGTGTTTGTGCTCTATGTTTAGGCCTACAATGGAAATGATTACAATGGTGCAAGGATTGTTAGTAGAGCATATGAGCTTCGGGATGCAGTAAGATTGTTTAACCATCAGACATCCTTGCTCCCTGTGTTTATATCTCTCACAAACCATTTCGGATATTTTATCCTTTACTTTTCAGGTGAATGGAATGCTCTCACAGATGGACCCTGCACTCGTGACACATTGTGACAACATTGCTGCCCAGGGTGGCCTAACACAGCTGCCTGATGATATAGCTGAATCTATTTTTCCTAGTAACCCTATCCTGCAGCACGGAATTGTTACCAGAGCCACTGCTCGGCAACACAACCTTCATCCAGATGTTACTCCTGATCTTAGCCATGATCCTCTGAAAAAGCAGAAGATGGTCAGTGTCACTCAAATTGGCAACAGTAAGTCATTGATCACATTATGGCTTGAACATGATAAACCACAAATTTGCACTATCATAATCATGCATGAGGTTATGTGTGTGTGTCAATGTAACCACACACACACACACACACACACTTGTTGAGAGAGAGAGAGAGATCTTAAGAATTCTTATTTTCTTTAGCTCACAAAATAATAATTATTACTCAAAAAAGATAACATCTGTAAAATCATTCTAGTTTCTAATAAAAAATATTAATTTTTTGTGTACAGGAATATCTAAAGAAGATATATATATATATATATATATATATAGCAAAGTGTTGGGGGTCAATTTGTCTCATCATGAGAAAAGATCATGACCAAAGCAATTAAACTTTAAAATTTTGTGAGATAAACTAAGTAATCATTAAATTTATAATCTTATATATAATCTCGTGATTCACATAGTAATCATTAAATCTATTTGATATATATATATATATATCTAAGTGTTGAGTGTTAATTTGTCTCATCATGAGAAAAGATCATGAACAAAGCAATTAAACTTAAGAATTTTGTGAGATAAACTAAGTAATCACATAGTTTTAAAATGTGCAAAGCGCACCAAGGCGCAAAGGTCTCTTGGAGCCTTGAGGCGCAAGACGCACCTAAGGCGTGAACTTTTGTGAAATGAAATATGATTTTGGATGCACATAAATTTTATTAAATATGATTTTATTGATAAATAAATAAATGTTTCTAATATTTAAATAAATTTTAATGAAAAAAATAAATAAAATTATATAAATTTCAATATATAATTATAAATTTTAAGAATAAATATATTAAAAAAAACTATAATATATAAGGCACGCCTCTTCAATAAGGCGCATGCCTTGGAAGGCGAGACAATATAGCTTGGGAGTGGTTGTGCCTTGAGCCTAAGCGTGCCTTAAGCGTGCATTTCAAAATTATGAGTAATCATTAAATTTATAATCTTATATATAGTCTTATGATTCACGTAGTAATCATTAAATCTATTTGATATATATATATATATATAAATATATATAATGCTTTGTTTAATTTATTTTTTAATATCTTTTTTTATTTTATTAAATAAAAAGAAAAGGAAATAATAATGATCTATCACAAAAAAAGAGTTATTTTTATCATGAGTAATTATCTATAAAGATTATTAAATATTTATTAAAGTTGTTACATATATATGAGGAGATTATATGTTTGAGTATTTTAGATCGAATGAGTTACAATTCATACCAGTATGACATAATAAGACCTATGCATGATCCTAGTCATTTTGTCACTCGAGCTTGTTTTGGTTTGTGATTTCTGATCACTTGGGTTGTGCCATGCCGAAATTGAATTTAACACATGGGCCAAACCATGCAACTCAACACTTGTTGAGTTATGTTGCATGTTGGCTTGTGTCTATGCTAGACATGGGTCAGATTGTGCCAGGTCATGCCCAAGTTGTATGATCCTTTTGCTATTTTTAGATCTATCTCACATTTTAGAGTAGGAATATTTTTTAGTCTAAGATAAATTATTTTTAGCTTGATTAATAATAAGTGATTACGTTAACATTAAACAAATAAATGATTTAACATACTTAAATACTTATCATGAAATCTTAGTATAAGAGATGTATTTTATCATGTTCAATATCAAATGAAGTTTTACTATCTTTTGATTTTGTAAATAATATTCAGAAGAAAAAAAAAATTAGGATTGAATTATTTGAAAAGCTAACTTACAAAAAGAAGATTAACAAGATAATTAGGAATTATTAAAATATGCAGAAAAAATAATAATACAAATTGAATTATTTCATACCTAATAGATTCCGAAAAATCATCATTAGCTCATACAATTTTCAAGAAACATGAAAATAATATAATAAAAAAAATAATGATAATATATATTATGGATATGGATATTGGCTCATGAGTCATGGCTCAATATAACATGATCATGAAAAAGCGGAACAAGACAAAAGAGTTGTAATATCTGGAGGTTGGGAAAGACATGTTTTTTAGGATGGATTAAGACTATAACACCGGGGATTTTTAGATGACTCCGATAATCAATATATATTTTTAAATGTGATACTCAGTATTTTTTTTTAGAAATAATTATCAATAATTTATATGGCATGTTAATTTTTATGATATGTATATTAGAAGAAGAATCTCGTATATCTACATACTAATATCATACCATAACTATTAGCAATCAAAAAAATTAATGCACACCCAATTTAGGGTTTCTCCCCAAAAACAAACTGCACCAAGGACGCCAAAAACAAATTGCACCTACTACATCAAATTGCACGAACACTCACTGCAACTGTGTCTACATGAAATTTTGGTTCTGCTTGAAACAAAATGTAACTAAAATGCACTAATGTTAGGCTTCTACCCGAAACACTAGTATCATAACAGTGGAAACTGAACAATCACACATTGTATTGCATATTGAAAATATATATTAAAAAATAAGAATAAAATAAAAATCACTAAAATAAAACGGATCAAGTGCTTAAATTAATAATACTAAAAATAAAATTATAAATTATAACTATTAATCAAATATTTATTGTTGAAACCCGAATCACTCTATGATGTATAACATGAGAATCTACGTCCTTAAAAATTGAATATTTATCTCTTTATTAAACTTGTAAAATCACCAACAATATGATAGTTTGATTGATAGAGGCAAACCACGTAGCTCTGTGGACATGAGTTTGATCTCCAGGAATATTGGATATGCATCCTAGAATATCCAATGCCAATGACTGTCTATTCATATTATTGGCATGAGAATTTTACTAGTTCTGACCCCAAGTTTCAAAGACCCACATATAAGTGGAGAGAAAAAAAAAACTATTAAACTTATAATTCAATCATAATCAAAGAGAAATCAACGATCTCTAATGTTCATTAAGAACAATCAAATCATCTAATCTCTCGATTTTTGGTAGTTTTGCCAATTGCTTGAGCCCCAAACTCAAGCCAAACTAGTCTTGGAAAGCAAATTTATTATATGGTATGATTTTGATAATTATAAGTTGGATTGTTTTATGCATCATGATGGAAAATCATGTTCTTCCGTAGCAGAAGAAGACACAGAAATGGATTCAGCAGAGAAGTTAGGAACAAACCGAATGGATCTCGTAAGGCCAGAATCTTCCAGCAATGTCATGGAAATCCCGTGCGAGTCTGCTGTTCATACTACAGGAAATGGATCTCGAGAAGGTATGATGTCTGAGGCTGAAATATCAAACCATGTGGAGTACGTGAAGAGCCTTTTCTTAGAACATACGAAGGATCATGGCATTGCCAATCTAGAAAGGCTCTATGCAAGGATAATGAAGAGTGTTCTTGAAATGAAAGACAAGAAAGAATGCGAAGTTAATCCTCAATGCTTCATTTTGAAAATTTTGGTTACTTTTATAGAGCGCAAGGGAAATTTCTGAGCTCATAACAGTGCCCTGCTGGTTTTTTTTTTTTTTTGTTTTAATTATTTCTCAATTGTTGCACCGTATGGAAAATGGAACTTACCTGTTTGACATCTTTAGTTCGTTGGGCTTAAGGCAAATTTTAGTTTATGGTCTGTAGAGCATGAGGAAATTTTTAGTTTATGGTTATGCACGTTTGGAAGTTTTAATTATATTTCTAGAATTAAACTGTTTTATTTTACATCTTTTCATGTTTTAAAGTAAATTTATATATGAAAATTTGTGGCAAGAACATTATATATATATATATTCTTCAATATTTCTAAGTAGTTAGAAAATGTAAACCTAATATGATATGCATGTTGCAATGGATAAGAAATACTCACGTTGGCAATTATATCCCCCTGTGGCCTTGGGCTTGAAACACATGCTGCACAACTGGCTCATCATATTTGCCGCTGCAGTTTGTCTTACGTTTATAGAGCACAGGGGACATTTCTGAGCTCATGACAATGTCCTGCTGTTTTTATTTTTTTTCTTTATATTTTAATCATATCTCAATTGTCGAGCTTAAGGCAATTGAGAGCACAAGGCAAAATTTAGTTTACGGTTCTGTAGAGCAAAGGCAAATTTGAGGTTATGGTTATATACTTAAAGCACAATCCACGTCTGGAAGTTTTTAATTATATCTCAATCGAATTAAACTGTTTTGTTTTACATTTTTTAATGTTTTTAATTAAATTTATATATAAAAATTTGTGGTAAGAACATAATATATATGTGTGAATATATATATATTCTTCAATATTTGAAAGTAGTTGGAAAGTGTAAACCTAATATGATATGCATGTAGCAATGGATAAGAATTACTCATTGGCTATTATATCCTGTGGCCTTGGGCTTGTGATGCATGCATGCTGCACAGCTGGGCCATCATACTTGCCACTGCAGTTTGTCTTGCTTGGGCAGGGCTAGCACATGGGGCACCTCCGCTTGAATGCCCAAAATCTTTCCCTTTGACAACAACAGTAGCTTGAGAAGCCCACCTTAATTAATGAAGAAAAAAATACTTTAGTTATGGTATGCTAAAAAAGATTACTCATTGGTGATTATAGAAAAATAGAATAACATAATTTACTATCTAAGGCCGTGACATTGTATGTTGGCAATATCCAGTTTTCTCACATCATACCAAGGATTAAAATATTGGTTTCTACGGATATATCGGTACTTGGATTTTACGGATATATTGGTACTTGGATTTTACGGATATATCGAAGATATATCGGTGTATATTTGTATATGAGCACCACTCAAAGATAGATATATCGGTATTAATAAATATATCGATACTTAGAATTTATAGATATATCGGAGATATATCGGTGGATATATCGGAAATTTTTATCATTGCATCATACTTCATCCAATGCATCCAATGCATCCAATGCATCCAATGCATCCAATGCATCCAATGCATCCAATGCATCCAATGCATCCAATGCCTGCATTCAAAAATCAATTTATAAAATATTTTTCCCCGAGTAAAAATGCTTGCAAGTTGAGATAGCGCATTCACTTAGGCCTGGTAACGAGCCGAGCCGAGCCGAGCTTTGAACATTTCGAGCTAGGCTTGTTAATTTCTGAGGGAGCTCGAGCCCGAGCCGAGTTTTTGAACGAGCCTAAAATCAGGCTCAAGCTTGGCTTGATTTAAAAAAAAAAAAAGCTTGGCTTGAGCTCATTAGGCTCATTTTCTATATGAACGAGCTCGAGCTAAACCTCGAGCTCAAGCCCAATCCCGAGCCTAATAGAAGGACCAAAAAAAAAGTTAATAATATGGATGTTTTAAAAAATAACATTCATATCATCAAGTAAATAGGTATTAAGGTTAGAAGATAAAATTTTGATGATAATTAAAAAAAAAAGATTGATCTCATAAATAAAATAATAAAGAATGAAAGATAACACGATAAAAACTGGAAAAAAAAATTTGCTAAAAAGATAGAGGTAATGAAAAATAGCAGATAAGATAAATATTAATCTAGATTAAACAAAGGCTACGGACATAATTGTAATTCCCAAGCAAATGAGCAAAAATGGAGAAACAAAACTTAATAACTTTTATAAAGCATTAAAGAAAGAAAACTATGGTGAGAGGCCATTCAACAATTACATTTTCATTTCTGATAGTGAAATCTTTGTAAATTGGCAATTTAATGCATAATCAAACACTTGCACATTAATTTGACAGTAAAAACAAAAATATCAGAAAAGAAAAGAAAAGGAATGGAAACATTTGCATAAATTTAACCAAAAGCCCATCTCCATCACCATCTCTCATTTAACAACAATATTAATTAGAATAATAATAGAAAAGAAGGTAGTCTTGGATCTAGATCTTCTCCTTTTCTACTATAAACAAAACATGGGGTTCCTCCCTTTACAATCCCAAAATAAAATTAAAATCCAAAATAAATAATAGTAAAGATTATAACATTCAAATTCTCAAGTCAAATGAAATTTTTAAACACATTTCGGCATTAATAACTTCAAGTCAAGGTTACTCGTCCTCAACCTACAAATTAAACAATAATTTAATTAGGATCTATTATAACTTTCTAATTATATATATATATATATATATTACTGATTATAAAAAAAAATACTTACAGTTGGTGAAAGCTTCACTCCTAAATCATGACGTAACCATCCCCCGTACAAATCAAAGCTTGAACAGTCTCGGGCTTCAATGAACTTTGATATTGATCAAGTACTCTTCCTCCAGCACTAAATGCGGCCTCTGAAGCAACGGTAGTTATTGGAATGGATAGTACATCTCGAGCCATTTTAGATAAGCATCGAAATTTCATAGCATTGACTTTCCACCAATTTAAAGCATCAAATTCATCATAATTTTCATTACTAGGCTTGCAAATTCATTCTTCAAGATAAATGTCCAACTCAGTTTTATTTTCAGGAATAACATCAAAATGATTTTCTGCCCACGTATCAAAGGCATCTTTTTTTCGTTTTCCTTTAGAAACATCAATATCACTATTGACATTGCTAGTGGTAGCACTTGTCTGCCCTTCTATAGATGCATAAACTGAGTAAAGTGCATGCAAGGATTCACGAACCTCATTTATATGACTATCACACTCTTCAGCAGAATAAATATGTGGAAAACAAAATTTAATGAGCTGCATTTTGTACCGAGGATCCAACACTGCTCCAATTGCCATCAATAAATTACACTCTCCCCAATACTTTGCAAACTTTTCATTCATCTTTGTAGTCATTTTTTTCATGAAATCTCTAGTGTCTGAGGACTTTTCATTCATCTTTAACTTTACTTTCCAAATTTGACGAAGGAACAAATTTGAGGTCGGATACTTACTTCCGGAGAAAGCTTCTGTAGCTTCTTCAAACACTTCTAAAAATTGAGAAACCTCAGCAGCTCGTGTCCAATCCTCCTCAGTTGGCAATCATTTATAATTAGAGTCCCTTTCCTTGAACCTTGGAAACACTACTTTAAACTGAAGTGCCGACTCAAGCATTGCATGTGTTGAATTCCACCTAGTAGGAAAATCAAGTATTAGATGTTTAGAGGTTGCCAACTTTAATTGCTTGACAATTTCATTAAATTTATCAAGTCTTGAAGGAGACATCTTCATGTACTTCACACTTTCCCGGATATTCTCAATCACATCACGAACATGTGCACAACACCGAACATGAAATATCTTACTGTTAAAGTAAAGGTTTCATTTCTCAGCAAAATGATCCTTCAAGATTCTTACTGCTGAATCATTCGAAGATGCATTATCTAATGTAATAGTGGAAACTTTATCTTCAATATCCCAATCAGATAAACATTGAAGAATATAATCAGCAATTGCAATCCCAGTGTGAGGAGGAGGCAAGCAACAAAAATTCAATATTCTCTTTTGTAAATTCCACTCAGTATCTAAGTAATGACAGGTTAGACACATGTACCCCAATGTTTGATTTGACGTCCATAAATCACTAGTTAAGCTGATTTTGTCTACACTTGCTAACATCCCTTTCAATTTTTCCTTCTCAACTGCAAAAAGTTTTATGCAATCAATTCTCAAAGTGTGGCGTTTGATTGGCTGAAATCTTGGGTTGAGATTTTGACAAAATAACACAAATAATTGATGCTCCACCATCCTAAAAGGGTACTCGTGCACAATAAACATCTTAGCAAGAATCTCTCTAACTTTGTCTTTGTCATATTGATAGGTTGATAAC
Organism: Sapria himalayana; assembly: GCA_029783825.1. Taxonomy (NCBI): domain Eukaryota; kingdom Viridiplantae; phylum Streptophyta; class Magnoliopsida; order Malpighiales; family Rafflesiaceae; genus Sapria; species Sapria himalayana. The sequence continues at coordinate 280,710 of JAREIK010003544.1, forward strand.
AAAGTTTGCCTTGATCTTCCTGTAACCTCAAATGACAACAAAGCTTGCTGGGGACCTTTTTTATTTCTAGAATTAGCAACCCGACGAGGCACACAAACTTTCAAATGCCTCATTAGATGACTAGTGGCACCTCCCCTCTTATAAGCTAAAACATTCTTGCAGTGACTGCATTTTGCCCCTATCGCCCCTGTCTTGTCACTCTGAGTTACAACATCAAATTCATCCCAAACAACTGACTTTTTTCTTTGGGTTGGCTTGGATATAAATGAAGATGATTCAATCCCCATTTCTTCTAATTCATCCATATCATCTAGATTTGACATTTCATCCGTATTTGACATTTTTGATATCTAGGAGACTAGCAAATAAAAAGAATTCTAATCAATTTAATAATTAAAAAATCAAAGTGGTAAAAACAAGAAATTACACACGTGCATGAACACATCCTCCTTTAAAAAAAACAATAATAAATAAATAAAAACTCCTTTTTCTTTTTCCACTTATCAATGACCAATGAAGCATGTTGTCGGTAAAAGACTAAAAAAAAGTGGGGATATGCCAATGTGGGGTCTACCATGAAAATTTTGGAATCCAAAGTTCCTTTACCAATTACAATCAACAAGTTGGACAAAGAATTTTAAACGAAAATAACATACTTAAAAAAAAAGATTAAATTTCTTTGAATGTTAAAATGGGCATATTTCTATCTAGTGTTTTTATTGGTCCTAAAATTAAAGTAGAGATGGTGGCAAACAGACCAACCACCAAAGTCCTTAAAAAAACAATAAAAACATTTTCTTTAAAACTATTAACTAATGGACGCTAAATTAAGTTTCTGGTATGAAAATTTAGATTTTTATTATTTATTTCTTAATTTAGATAGAAGCTTGCATTTGTTTTTTTACGTAATATTAAATATAATTTTTTTGAGTAACTTAACAAACAAAACCCAACCAGAAAATGCATCTAAGTTATTTTGCAAAAAATGAGTGAAAATAAAAAAAATACCTTCCTCTGTTATTTAACAATTAATAGTCTGGTTCTAGTAACAGCATCCAGATCAGAACAACACCATTAACCTTGCGAGTTGCGAAGGCCTTCGATTAATGTAAACACAAATTTCTCTTGAAATGTAGATTTCTTGCCACCATCTATACCAATCAAAATCAACTCAGAATCAGAAAAAACAAACCCACCAATTATTGCAGCAAAATACAAGGAAACCATCATAAAAATTACAAGTCCACACAACTCTGCTTAAATAGAAGTATTTGGATGATTTGTTGTGAAAATTCTTAATTTTCTTCCTTGTTTACCAAGAACACAACAAAGAGTGTTGTAATAGATCAGCATCCCAAAGGCAACAAAAAAAAGAAGCTCTAATACAGCATATAGATGACGGATCTTGTCTTGAAATCCATTCGGTGTCCTTCTATTTATTGCATCCAACAACTGCATTCCGAACCAAAAAACTTGTAAATCAGCAGAAGAAGAAGAAGATGATGAGAATATATTTGCTTTTATCCATCAAAAAAATAAGAAGAAGAAGGTAATGATGAAGAAAAAGAAGAAAACTACGAAAATAATTGAAATGGAAGACATGGGCTGCCATAAAATCACATGTATCTCAAGAATATTCTTTTTCCTCTATTGTTTGTCAGTTTGTGTGAGGGTCAAGACTAGGGCCGGTGGCATGGGAATATATTTGCTTTTATCCATCAAAAGAAGAAGAAAAAGAAGGTGATGATGAAAAAAAAGAAGAAAACAACGAAAATAATTGAAATTGAAGACATGGGCTGCCATAAAATCACCTGTATCTCAAGAATATTCTTTTTCCTCTATTGTTTGTGTGAGGGTCAAGACTAGGGCTGGTGCGGATCATGCGTGATGCGTCCGTGCGGTGAGTACTGGATCTGGATGTAGGATGCCATGTTGCCTTCAAATTGGCAACAAATACAATGGCAAGGAGAGTGAAAGGGTCGAGGGAGGCATCATGCCGTCATTTGAAATAGAGATTTAGATTTAGGGCTGCCAATGCCGGGCTTGGGCTCGGGCTCGGCTCGGGCTCGGGCTCGAGTTTTATCGAGCCTAAATTGACGCTCAAGCTTGTCTTGTTTAGCCAACGAGCTGAGCTCGAGCCGAGCTTTTTCCGAGCCGAACCCGAGCCGAGCCCGAGCCGAGCTCGAGTAGCTTGGCTCATTACCAGCCCTACATGCACTTGCATGAGAAATAACTAATTACTTTTTTTTATTTGAAAATATTGAATATTTTCTCCCTAATTTCTTGAATATTTTTTTCCTAATAATAAGAAGTTCAAGTCATTATTCCTTTTAGGTGGGATCATGAGTATCTCAAATATGATCAGCTGACGTGATCATATTTGGAGACTTATATGAGAAAAAAAATTCATTCGGACATATAACTTTATTATATCCTTTTGGGTAGGATCATAAGTTTCCCAATGCTCATATCCCTTTTTTGAGAGGATTTACTTTGAGACACTCATACTAGTTGTATTAAGATTTACACTCTTAATACATTCGAACATAGGTGCAAATGTAGTAGTATTATTAACTATTTATGAGGAGTAACAACTAGACACTAGAATGAATCAATCACTATGATATCTGGAGATGTGTTCTCTTAAATTTGGTCTTTGAAAAATGACTCGAGCAATATGTATCATTGTTTTAGGACACTCATATGTCTTCTCGAAAAATATCATAATGATCTTCCTAATCTATGTTGAATAATATCTATATCATTTTTGAGTATTTGATTACTCAGTGAAAATATATTTGATTGCACGTATAACTATCTTCACCATGATTGAAGAGAGATCTTGAATAATACACTGGTTGCTTTGTAGTTCGATCCCAATCAACAAGGTGCTGAATACTTCAGCAAGGGCTAACATGAATAACTAAGAAAGACATACTTCAAAATCCTATGTATCATTTTATTTCAACATGGAAATAGACTATGAACAGAATAAACAATCTTAAAGAATCGAAGAGATAAGCTAAATAATTTCTCTGAGATGTAAGATGTGAAAGAAATCATTATGCAAAATAATAGAAGATAACATCTTATTGATGAGATAGTTTATAATTAATATCGTATCTTTTTAAAAATATTTCGAAACACCAATACTAAAAAGGAATATCTAAACAATCTCAACCAAATATCATTCTTTTTTTTTTTTGTAAACCTATTCTATGTGGGTGTGTCAACACAATAACTCTGATACATGATTATGTGATCCATATCATTAATCCTGAAACTATCTAGCATATAATCTAATACATTATCATTTTTAATTTTTTTAATATTTATATTAAATCAATATTTTTATTATTTTATGAAAAGTCTAAAAGTAACAAAAAAACTAAATTCCTCTCATGTCTAATAATAACAATGTTCTTATCTGTTTAAGTATATTAGATTAAATGAATCTTTAATCATATTAGTTTGACGGATATAATATATCATCTAATATATTCAAAACTAATATGTATCTCACTTTTATGTAGAAATACCTCCAGTAAAATATCTCACCATAGGAGAAAAAATAGAGTCCCTATTGATCGATCTCAAAAGAAACTTTCTTCAAAATCATATGATTCTGGAAATAAACATCAATATAACATAATATAAAATTAGAATTATATTGTTTAAAAATATATCTCACGGATAAAACACTAACATAACAACCAGAAATAAATAAAATACAAAAAAGAAATAGATGACTAGAATAAATACTACCATGTCCAAAGATTTTAAAGACTTGCTATTTGTACTCTATGGACATGAGAAAAAAATAATGAAATAAAAGATAATCAATAATGTAATTATTGACATAGTTAAATATTAAAATGTGAAAAATAAATAAATACCCAATATATAAATATCATACAATCAATGCTCATATATAATGGGCAAAAGCAATTAGAATAACCTACAAGTTAAATGCTTCTATCAAAAATATCAAAAAAACAAATAATAAATAAATATAAATCACAATATCCCCAATCAAATTGGTGCATTTAGGTCCACAACATCCAACTTCAAGGAAATAACGATTAATTGAAGTATCTTCAAGATATTCATGAAGATATCTACTAACTTCTTTATTATCTAAATATGTGTTATAGTAATGATCACATCCTAAATAATATCTCTGAAAAAAAAATAGTTTATCTCGATATAATTCGTCTGCTCAATAAATACTAAATTAGAATATTATATATTCCTCATTTGATTGTCATAGTAATTCAGTATTTTATAAGCCTCTTACAAATTACATACATGAACTACTTGTTACTTTTATTGGAGAGAATATTGCCGCATCTAAAGTATCTTACAAATAACTATTATCATCATTCTGAACTTTGTCTATACATCATATCTCAAAATAATTATATGTCTCTTACTTTTATTGGAAACAAAGTTGCATCCAAGAAAAATTAAATCATGTTATATATCTCTTTTCATACTGGTGCCCAACACAAATTTAAATACATGACTAATTGTAAATATTCTTGATATATAAAAAAAAATTCAAAGTCCTAGAGACTTCTTTACATACCTCAACATGGAAAAAACTATATCAAAATGAATCTGCTTATTCTATATCTGGTTAGATTATAGTCAGATAATTAATCTGTCATATAATTCTCCTGCAAGTAGTAAAATAAACTAGAAAGATTGATAAAAAAAGTCAATACATGAATCATATATTGGAACATAACTTAAAAGACTAATATATGCAAACATATCAAATATATATACTCTATGATAAGATGATACCATTCATAGAATAATCTACCTTTATGCCAAGAAAAAAATCTAAGCCTCCCAAGACCTTCATCTAAAACTATGTAAGCACTTGGTGACTACTTCAAGATGTGCAATGTCTTTTGTAATCTATAAATTGCATCTGAAAATGATGCTCAAAACTTTGGTGGCTACACCATATATACTTCCTCAAAATCATGGTGAAAAAATATATTTTTTATATTTAATTAGTGTATCTTCCAACTATTATAGCTATAAGAGAAATAATAATACATATTAGGATCATCTTGACTATTGGAAAGTAAGTGTCCAATAGTCTTCTACATTGAATATCTGAGTGTATCATCTTTCTATAAATCTCATCTTAAGGTGATTTACCTTCTCATATGAACTTATTTTCATAGTGAACACTCATATATAATTAAAAACAAAAATTCTTGAAGGGCATTGTACTAGGTTTCAAGTTCGATTAAATTTAATGCCTCAAAAAGATACTATAATATCCTAGTATTATCAAAAGAAATAATAAAAAAATAACAACAAAGGAACAAGATAAAAGTATGATAAAACTTGTAAAATCGAGTTTTGAATACAACTCTATATCTTCTAAAGAGCGATCGAAAGGTTAAGATCAGAAGAACAGCATGGAAGATCATATTAGCTCATCAGTAAGTTCATCTCTAGTCTAAGAAGGTTGTGCATTTTGTTCTTCCCTAGTATTGACTTTAAGTTATGGTGGTAAGTCTCCTGGTTGCCAACTTGATATGAGTCTATATTAGTGCAGATCGCTATACTATAATGTCATTTATGTCTGAAAGAGATCATTCAACTCAAGAAACTTTATTCTTTCTAGACTCTATATAATCTAACTTTAATGATATATATGATGATTCCATGAGAGTAATACCATATAAAGGATAACACAAGTACATTCATAAACCTCACTAGCTGATAGTACAAATAGAAAGTTATATGTAAAGAAGAGAAGGTAACGAATCCAAGTGTTACATCTTAATTCATAATCTTCCAAGACTCATTTACAACTCAATGATGATCAAAAAAGATAATATTTATATTCACTAAAATCCTAAAAATCTCTAATGAAAAATAATTATACTATTATTAGATATTAGAATATCTAAGAAAATATATATTTCAAGACTATATATCAATTTCTCATTTCTAAAGAATAATTGAGGATAAAACAAGTGAATTCAAAAACTCTATGAAACAAACTAAATAACTCTAAGATGTTAGATCTAAAAGGATATACGCTGAAAAATAATAAAAGAGATAAATGTATTTGTTTCGGTTGATAAGATGGGTTGTAATTGAAATTATATATTCTTTTGAAATTATTTTGAAATATTCTTTTCAAGTAATAGTGTGCGCGTCATCTCATTTAACTATTTATTCTTTTTTTCAACTACTCATTCTATTGGGGTGTGTACTGATCCAAAAATTCTAGTATATAATCTCGTGATTAATACAATATGTATTTAATTAGTCTCAGATATATTCTAATGCATCACCATTTCTTAATTTTTTAATATTTTTATCGAAAGAAATTTTTATCATTTTGTATAAAAATTAAAACATAAAAAAACTTGTGATTTAGCATGAAAGAGATATATTCATGTATAACTCAAACAATCATCAACAAAAATAATGAAATACCTAAATCCTTATCTTGTCACATCTCAACTAGGTCTCTCATATATCTGAGTATATCAAATTGATTAGGTATATATTCAAACCAGATTGACATATAGTATAAAAATTTCTGGTAATCTTTTCTATCTAATATATGTCATACTCTTTATATCAAAATATCTTTAAGACTAGAATAATGTATCTTAAACTTGGCCATTGTTGGACGACCAATTTATAATACACAAATAACCATTCCAAAATGTTCAAATGTCTATAAGAAGATTTTATTATTGAAAAAAAAATTATATAATCTAATCTACTCAATCCCAAATAAAATCTCCCAATTTTTCATACAAATATTGATTAAAAAAAATCAGGAGCAAGTTATAACACTTCATACAACTTAGCATACATAAGACCCCTTATATAGGGAGCAAGTTTGATTAGAATAGCTCACATGTGTTGGGCACTCCCAACACCTTAATAATATAAATAACAAAATTTAAAAAATAATAAGAGCAAGCTCCAATACCCCCACCCTTCAAATTGGTGTGGGAAAAGTCAAAAAAACAGTAAGATTTAAGAAAAAACAAGCTAGTTTGAACCAAAACAAATTAAAGACTTGTGAACAATCTTTTTTTTCAGACATGGGATAGCAATATGAGGTAACAATGGGGGTAGCCTATGATTATCTGTTGAAACAATATTTGAGAAAAAACTATCATTGGCTGCCCTAAATAAAAATAACACTAGATTCTTAGTTTCTTCTTCAAATTTCTTTAAATTTTAATGATATATAAACTGATTAAATATGCTGAGTGATTGGTTTACAATTTACATGGAGAGGAATCTGAATAGAATCAATATGTATGACATGAATTGATGATCAAAGCAGATAATAGCCCGAAAACATTCTAAATTAAAGATTAGTGATCATTTAGGCTGGTTACAGATTTGATGAAATAGTGGGTAGACTGACCCAGAAATTTAGAATTCTAGGATGAGAAGACAATCCTGAGTTAGACTGGGTATCTACATGATTGCTCAAAACAAAACATGAACCTACAAGTGCGTGTGGAATATCTTTATGTCGCATATGCAATCCAACATCTTCCCCACATACGATATAATCATAGTAACCCGTAATATTTTCTGTCTCGTCTCAGATTATCAAACCAACAGATCAAACAGGAAACATCCTTTGCATCACCGATTGATTCTTTAACAGAACGAGGAAAATATTGCTTAGTAATAATTAGAAGATTAGACTGTAAAAAATTCTAATTATTATCTAATTCAGGCTCATCGGCAACATTGGGACCATTATTTACAATATTTATATTTGATTTATATTGATATTTCTGATTTAGAATATATAATTCACGATTACCTTAACATATGGAAGGAACGTCCATCGATAAAACGATCTAAAAATCCCCACTAACTTACAAGCAGCATGTAATCACTTGGTCGTATATTTTTAATATGCCCAAAAAAAAAAAAAATAAGTTGAGTTTTATTATTTCCTTCTAGAATAAGTATATGATGTCATGATGAGCTCTAAGAGAAAACTTGGACTGTAATTTTTTATTACACGTGACAACAATCTGATGGACTAAAAACACAATTATGCTTATAATTTTATATATAAAAGCAAAGATATATTTTAATATAAACATTGACGTGGCTATATTAAAACAATTTTTTAATTAGAACAAAATACAATTTACATTGATATTAAATAACACTACTCAATTTTTCTGAGGATTTGTTTCAGTATTATCTAGAATACGAAAAAATTTTTTCACAAGATATAATAGCTTGAATAAGTTATTGTTTAATATGTGCATGATTTAATTTTAAAGAATCTTTTGGAAAGAGAAATTATGATTTAATTCTATCGCAAGTCACAACAATTAAATTTATATTCTCTAAATTTAGGATGTTGAATGAACCAATTTAATAATGTCAAATTCAGAACACTAATTTTGCAGCTGAATTTTTTTTTTCATACCTCAATACAATATGATGGTGTCAAATTCTACATCATATGCACATGACAAAAAATCATTTTGTTTCTTTTTTTTTTTTTGTTTTTGTTTTAGTTTCTCTTTTGCACACAATGACATGCAAGTATGCAACAATAGAATGGCGCACAATTTCTATGATTTATAACCTTAAGTTACATACATACTCCTAGGGTATTGTTCTCTAAGATATGGTTTTGATACCATGTTACTATTATTATAAAGATATTATAAACTAATGCATAGAAATCAACTTAAATGAATGAAAACAAATTGAAATAAAATAGGTCAAACTCCAACAACACTTCATGCAACTCAACATACATAAGACGCCATATATACGGGACAAGTTTCCTTGGAACAGCCGACATGTATTGGATGCTCCCATCACACAGATAATATAAATAAAAAAACAGAACAAATTGTAAGAACAAATTGTAAGAACAAATTCTAATATCAAGAACAAATTCTAATATCAAGAACAAATTCCAATATCAAAACTCACTCCAAACAGATATCATAGAATATAATGGACAAATCACATTGAGATAATTCACGTAAAGGTAAATCCCCATTGAGATAACATCAACTACAACCACTAGTGAAAAATGTAACAATCTACTTCATATTCTCCAAATCTTCCCTTCGTGTAAAGGTAAACGCAATATGGAACTGAAATCCCCATTGGAAAAAAAGGAAAAATTGAAAAAAAAAAATAGGAGCTAAAAAAGTCACTTTAGTTGAGATTCACAAGATAAAACATTTGATTACTATCTAGAAATTTGAATACTGAAATCCCCTTCTTAACAAGCCTTCAATTAAATTATTTATGTTAATTTTTCATATTCTACAAACTTAGGAAATTTTTGATAAGTGATATAATTATTTATTAATGTACTAAATATTGATGTGGAGTACGCACTATAATATCTAAAATAAAATAGGTACTCTAATATGAGATAAGATTATCAATTTTTTTAATTAAATAAACAACACATAGTAAATTAATAAAGATGTAACTATCAAACACTCTACTTTCTTGTAATATACAACATATTTTAGTATTTTTTTTCCTTTAATCAATGATTGAATTTTGTTTTAACATTTATTTTGTTGCAAGATATCATGCATTGGTACAATGATAAATATATTCAAATAAAGACAGTAGATCTCAGTTTCAAAACTCATCTAGCACAGCATTTTAAAATTTTTGGGATAAGACTATCAAAATATTAATCTCTCTTAAATATCATACTAAGTATGAGACTTGTGCATTGGTCAAAACTTTTATTATTTTTATGTTGCCACTTCTCTTTATTTTTTATTTAACTTTTTGTTATTTTATTTTTTCTAATGGGAGCACTCTCACTTAGATATTTCTCTTTATTTATAGGATTAGACTTTCCTTTGTATATTATGAGTTTTCATTAATGAGATTTTTAAGTTATTATGGTTTTTACCCGGTATCTGAGCACCTATTTTGTATCATTAAAAAAAAACAAGGCATATCATTTAATTCAATCAAACCTTCCAGCAGGAAAAGAATATCAAAAACTCAACTTATCAACCAATTCATTGTCCTTCATAATTCCTCATTTCAAATTAGGAAGAATAGTATAGGGTCGTGATGTGTCACAAAAATAAATACGCAAAATAAACTAATATCTAAAAAATAATATAAAACAACTTTAAATAATATAACATTATTTTAACTGAAATGTAATACACAATTCAATATTAAACAACGCACATAAAAATCACTTATATAGAGAGTAAAATAAATAGGGCAACCCATATGAATTGTACTCCCAAATAACAAAAAATAAACTAAAAAATAGCAAAAAAAAAAAAAACCAAACTAATAAAACTAAACTATCGACTTGTACAAATCAATCTAAACCAAAACCAAACTATTGACTTGTACAACCTAATAAAACTAATAGCAATAAGGAAAAAAATGAGGGCAACCTATGATATTCTCTTAAAACAACTTTAGAGTAATTAAGAGAAGAGCATTAGCTGTTCACATGAAAATGACTCTCGGTCCATGACTTTTGCAAATAATTAAAAATAGGGATCACTCTCACCTTCTCTAATTTCCTTGAAAATTTTGACATCCAGAAATGGAAAAATATTAATATGTGATCGTATTGACTGAGAGATATCATATTAATACAAAATTAAAGAATACAAAATTGCTATCTATTCAAAAGAAAAATAGGCAGGCAATCCCAACAAAAATGACTGAAGAACAATAATATAGTTATATGTGAAAGATGCAAGAACTTTTATATTTCCATTTGGAAGAGTTGCATCATGTAATACTTCTATCTCTTGAGCATTTATCTGAACTTCAAATATTTTGACAATATTGATTTTACTTTCTAACTCAACATTATTAGTTTTAATTTCCATAACAATATCTTTATCACATAATTTTTTGTCATCTGAATCAAAAATAATATTGAATGGGATAACATGAGGCTGAATATTATTAAGAGAAATGAATGACACGTTATCATATTCTTTTATTATAATGTGGATTATAGCTTCTCAACATATGGAAGTTGTATTATCTATTGAAAAAATTACAAATTTAAGTACTTTCTCATATAGTTTCTATGTTATACGTGATCCACCTTTAAATGTATCATTCCAATGCATTCAACAGGTGAATTGGATATCATCACTTTCTTAGAATAAGTGATACAATAGACTCAATGGAAGTAAAAATCTTCCCTGTATGACACTTCCTTATGCCCATAGTTATTTATAGAGTAAAACACATCAAGACACAAAACCCTCTTTGAGTTTTGAGGCACAATGTAAACTTGAGGTGAGTGCTTTTTCATGTGAGAAGCACTTGAGGCATGACGTGCAAGTTTTTTTTAAGTGAGGCACATCATACCTAAAAGAAATAATATACATATCACACTAAAGTAAAAAACATCAAACATAAAATTCAAACATCACTAAGTATTTAGAATTCCAAAATAAAATAAATAACATCATTAGTATTTGTTGAAACATAAACTTATTTTAGAAAAAATAATAATTTTAAATTTTTAAAATTCAAAGTTAAAGACTTGGTCTAAGTTAGATGATAATTTAATGTAACTTTGAATTTTCAAAATTCAAAGTTTTCAAAATAAAAAATTAAAAGTTAAAGACTAAGTCTAAGGTAGTTGAGATTTTAGTGGGCTCTTGTAACCTATAAATAACTATATTATATTTGTGTTTGATAATTTTCATTCTTAAGTGATTGAAGTATTTTTAAGTGTTATTATTTTTTTCTCTATCTTCTTCCATTTTCTTTCCAACAAAGTGGTATCAGAGGTGATGGTTAATAGCGATATGATTGTAAATAGCGGTATGATTCCCTTCCAAGTCCCAGTGCTCCACAAGAGTAACTATGGCACATGGAGCATTAAGTTGAAGGCCCTTCTTGGATCACAAGATACTTGGGACATAATAGAGAAAGGTCATGAAGAACCAGATAATGAAGATGTCCTATCTCGAGCTCAAAAGGATAGTTTGAGAGACTTAAGAAAGAGAGACAAGAAGGCTCTCTATTTAATCTATCAAGGATTAGATGAAGATGCTTTTAAGAAAATCTCAGAAGCAAAGACGGCAAAAGAAGTATGGGAGAAGCTTCAAACCTCATATAAGGGCGCAAATCTGGTTAAGAAGGTAGATCTTCAAACATTAAGAGCTGAGTTTGAATCCTTAAATATGAAAGGATGAGAAGTCATTTTAGACTACTTCTCTAAAGTCTTAACAGTGATAAATCAGTTAAAAAGAAATTGTGAAATATTAAGTGATGTAAGAATCATGGAAAAGATTCTTCGATCGATAAATTCAAAATTCGATCATATTGTCGCTATTATTAAAGAAACAAAAGACTTGCAAGTCATGACAATAGAACAGTTGATGGGTTCCTTGCAAGCCTATGAAGAATAGATGAAGAAAAAAGAAGGAATCGTAGAGTAGTTACTCAACACTCAGATTGATAATGTCCAGAATGATAGAAAGCAACAAGGAAGAGGTCGAGGTTGAGGAGGCCATGGACATGGACGTGGACAAAGTTGGAGGTCCTATGATAATGACAATAATATCCAAAGAGAAGAAAGTTCAATAAGATGTTATGGGAGAGACAACTATATATCGAGGTATGATAAGTTGCATATCAAATATTACAATTGTAAAAGGTTTGGTCATTATAACTCAGAATGTAGAGCTCCAAATAATAAAAGAGTTGAAGAAAATGCCAATTATGTGGAAGAAAAAAGTCAAGAACATGAAACATTGTTGCTGGCTTATAAGGACAATGCAAAAAGTGAAGATAACTCATGGTACCTTGATTCTGGTGCAAGCAATCATATGTGTGGGAAAGAAGTATGTTCATAGAGCTTGATGAATTAGTAAGTGGGAATGTGATATTTGGAAATGAATCAAAGGTAGTGGTAAAAGGTAGAGGTAACATTCTCATCCGATTAAAGAATGAAAATTATCAATTCATTTCCAATGTTTATTATGTACCAAACATGAAAAGTAATATTTTGAGTCTATGACAATTCTTAGAGAAAGATTATAATATCCATCTAAAAGATAATAATCTTTCTATAAGAGATAAGAAGAATAATTTAATTGCTAAAGTGTCAATGTCAAAAAATTGAATGTTTATGCTTGGCATTCAAAGTGATCTTGCAAAATGTCTCAATGCATGTTACAAAGACACAACGTGGCTTTGGCATCTTCGGTTTGGACATCTAAACTTTGGAGGATTAAAATACTCTCCAATAAACAAATGGTGAGAGGACTACCGGTCATTAGTAATCCTGATTAAATATGTGAATGATGTTTACTTTGAAAGCAATTCAAGAAGTGATTTCTAAAAGAGTCAAGCTCAAAAGCTTGAAAGCCACTAAAACTTATACATACGGATATGTGTGGTCCAATCAAGCCAAACTCACTTGGTAAGAGCAACTATTTTCTTCTCTTTATAGAAGATTATTCAAGAAAAACTTAGGTATATTTCTTAAATGAAAAATCAGAGGTATTTGAAAAATTCAAGAAGTTCAAAGCCCTTGTTGAGAAGAAAAGTGGGATTCTAATCAAATCCATGAGATCATATCATGGTAGAGAATTTACATCGAACAAATTTTAGAAATATTGTGAAGATCGTGGAATTCAAAGACCTCTTATAGTTCTGAGATTCCACCAACAAAATGGAGTAGCAGAAAGGAAAAATAACACTATCATTGACATGGCGAGGAACATGCTTAAAAGCAAGAAGCTACCAAAGGAATTGTGGGCAGAAGTAATTGCATGTGCAGTGTATCTATCCAATCGATCTCCAACAAGAAGCATATGGGGGAAAACACCACACGAAGCTTGGAGTGGAAGAAAGCTAAGTATTTCCCATCTAAAAGTCTTCAGAGGCATAGCTCATGTGCATGTCCATGTTAAGCAAAGAAGCAAGCTGGATGATAATAGTCAGAAATACATCTTCATTGGTTATGATGAAAACTCTAAAGGCTACAAGCTTTATAATCCTGATACTAGAACTATAGTCATTAGTTGAGATGTAATATTCGATAAAGAAGGATAATGGGATTGGGAACAATAAAATGAAGACTACAACTTCTTCCCTTATGTTAAAGAAGATGATGTGGAACATCCAATGCTAGAACAAGCAGAAGACGAGCCTACTACCCCACCAATTTTACTAGCTGGGAGTATTTAAGAAGAGGAAATCTCAAGTGAAAGAATTTCACATTTTAGAAGCATACAAGAAATATATGATGTAACAGAAAATCAAGAAAATCTTACTCTCTTTTGTCTCTTTGTCGACTGTGAGCATATGAACTTTCAAGAAGCAAATTAGAAACAAGAATTAGAAACAAGCAATGAATGAAGAAATAAAGGCAATCAAGAAGAATGATGCATGAGAATTAGCTTCACTTCCTAAAGGGCACAAGGTAATTGGTGTGAAATGGGTGCACAAAGCAAAGAAAAATATCAAAGGAGAAGTCAAAAGATACAAGGCAAGATTGGTGGCAAAAGGTTTCAATCAAAGACCTGGTATTGATTATGATGGGGTATTTGCTTTAGTTGCTCGATTAGAAACTATTAGATTTTTTATTTCTTTGGCCACTCAAAATAATTGGAGGATAAAACAAATAGATGTGAAATCTACCTTCATAAATGGAGTTTTTGAAAAAGAAAACTATATTGAGCAACAACAAGAGTATGAAGTAAAAAGAGAAAAAGATAAAGTCTTAAAGTTGAAAAGGGCACTGTATGGATTGAAGCAAGCTCCAAGAGCTTGGAATGCTCGAATTAACAAATACATTCATGGAATCATCAAGTGTCCATATGAGCATGCAATCTATATCAAAATTTAAAATGATGATATTCGTATTGTATGCTTGTTTGTAGATGACTTAATCTTCACAGGTAGCAATCCAAGCATGTTTGACAAGTTCAAGAAAGAAATGACGAATGAGTTCGAGATGACTGATATTAGACTCGTGTCTTACTATCTTGGTATTGAAGTTAAGCAAGAAGAAAGGGGGATCCAAACCACCCAAGAAGGCTATGCTAAAGATATACTTAAGAAGTTCAAAATGGATAACTCTAATACAGTTGGCACACCAATAGAATGTGGAATCAAATTATCCAAGCATGAGAAAGGAAGTAGGGTGGATCCCACTCTCTACAAAAGCTTGGTGGGAAGTCTACGCTACCTAACATGTACAAGACCTGATATTTTTTATGTGGTTGGAGTCATTAGTAGATACATGGAGAATCCAACAACTCATTGGAAGACAGCAAAGAGAATCCTTCGCTATATTAAAAGTACTACAGACTTCGGCTTGTATTATTCTGTTTGTAATAATTTCAAGCTTGTTGGGAATAGCGATAGTAATTGGAATAGAGACATTGATGATCGCAATAGTACTACTGGTTTTGTATTCTATATGGGAGTCATTGCCTGTACTTGGGTATCAAAGAAGTAACTGATTGTCACTCTTTCCACATGTGAAACAGAATATGTAGCAGCTACCTCTTCTATATGTCATGTAATTAGGCTTCGAAATCTATTAAAAAAGTCAGGGGTGCCTCAACAAGAACTGACCAAAATTTTTGTGGATAAGTCACCAATAGCTTTGGCCAAGAACCCAATCTTCCATGATCGAAGTAAGCATATTTTTTCTCAAATAAAATAAAATTTGAGACACTACATTCCCGGGGGGGTCTCATTCATTCCATCACACCATACAATATGTAATAAAATAAAATTTTCTCAAATGTACAATATATTTTTTTTCATTATATTTGCTTAGCGGAATAAAGAAAACATACAACATATTATTTAATCCACAACTGGCTTCTCTTCACATGTGTGATCCCATATGTGTACCTGTCATCTGTCCTGGACCTGTACCTGCAAAGGGGTCCCACAAATGGAGTGGGTAAAGCTTAGTAGAGGTAAACTTCTTTAGAGTTACTCCCTACCTGAGTGCACATAAAATATTATGAATATATATATATCAATACCCATTCAAGTACGATATTTATATGAATATAATTATGAATGAAATATTTATATGCTCATATTCATGAGTCGCATCGACTCCCTCACACATCCCGAAGCCAAGTGTGACATATTATATATAGATATAGATAGATAGATATATATACATATATATATATATGTATATATATATATATATATATATATATGTATGTATGTATGTATGTATATATATATCTATAGAAAATTTATTTTTTTGGAATTATTCCAAAAAATATAGACCTCTTCCGAAAAACATATTGAACATTTATCCGAATATAATGTGATTTTTTTGTATTTACTCCGAGAAATATTTACCACCATAACTCTGCCTGAATGTTGTCCCAATTCAAATTAACAATCTATAATAACCATGTACCAAATAAAATCTCGCGCAACTCAGTTTGGATGTTGTCCCAATTAGAGTTCACTAAATACCATCCATATACCTTTATATATATATATATCATGCACACACCCATGTATATGGAATGTTTCTGTGCACATGAAATACAATTATGTCATTTTCAATTTACCAGAATTTCATACACAATTATAATAATCCAAATCTAATTCGTTATGCACTAACTTTTACTAAACAAAATACCAAAACTTTTAAACAAATAATTATTTCCAATAAAATTCCTAATAATTCGAATTGAAATATAAAACATGATCTTTTCTGGCCATTAAATAGAAAGAAATTCTGATAAGAGAAAATAACTACCTTTCAGAAAATTTCACGAAAGCTTTATAAATTTGATATCAATATGAAGAACTCGTCGTGTAGATTAACTTTAGTTCTTAGACAAAAAATAAGAAGGGGAAGTCTCATGTTAAGGTCTCATTGTATAAAGATATTTCAGACTTTTATGGTCTGAATATACCTCAAATTGCTCCAAATACAAATAGTAATGCCATAATTTTAAAGCAAAGACTATAACCACCAATTCTATATCATGTATGGTGTAATTTTTTTCATGATTCTTTAACTATCTTGAATCATAAGCTACCACTCTCTCAGATTGTATCAGAATACATCCCAATCCATCTTTCGAGGCATCACAATACACTGTATATTTCTACCCCCTATTCGAAAATATCAGAATAGGCACTGAAGTAAGTATCCTTTTCAATTCCTAGAATGCATATTCACATGAATTAGTCCACTCATACTTGACTTCCTTCCTGGTCAATCTAATCATTGGAGCAGCTAACCGAGAAAAATTCTCAATAAATCTTCTGTAATACCCAGTCAATCCCAAAAAACTATGTATTTCAAAAACTAACTTTGGCCTCTCCCAACTCATGATTGCCCTGATTTTTTTAGGGTCTACAAAGACACCTGTAGCTGATACTACATGTTCCAAAAATTTTATTTCTGTCAACCAAAAGTCATATTTATCAAACTTGGCATACAACTTATGTTCTCTCAAATTTTGGAGAACAATATATAAATGATCCTCATGCTCTCATTCGGACTGAGAATAGATCAAAATATCATCCACAAAAATCACAACAAAATAATCTAAATATGACTAAAATATAAATGAATAAGATCCACGAATATCGCTGGTGCATTCGTTAATCTGAAAGGTATTACAGTAAACTCAAAATGCCTATACCATGTTCTTAATGCTGTCTTAGAGATGCCAGCCTCTTTAACTCGTAACTAGTGATATCTAGTATGACGATCTATTTTGAAAAAGACATGTGCTCCTTTTAACTGATTAAATAAATCATCAATCCTTGGTAATGGATATCGATTCTTTATCGTAACCCTATTCAACTATCGATAATCAATACACAGTCGAAGAGTTTTATCATTCTTCTTTCCAAATAAAATCAGAGCACCCCAAGGTGAAGTACCGAGTCTAATAAAATACTTGTCCAACAAATCTTGTATATGAACCTTGAGTTCTTGTAATTCAATCGGTGTCATCCTATGTTGAGTCATAGAAATGGGTGATGTACCAGAATGTAACTCAATACAAAAATCCACATCTTATGCGGGGGTAATTCTGGTAATTCATCGGGAAAAACATCCTCATATTTACAAACTATCCAAGAATAATTCATATTCAATGTCCCTTCTTCTTCTAGGGTGAGACATGCCAGCCAACCCATAAGTTGTCCATGCCATTTTAAATCATATATAATATGGGGCAAAGTATCAAGCTTATCCCCCTGAAATACAACACATATATCATCTGGTGTGTGGGTAATAATTCTTCTATGATCACAATCAATAATGAACCGATGTACTGTTAACTAGTCCATACCAAGAATTACATCAAAATCCGACATGTCCATGACTCTAAGGTCTACCATGAATATAATTCCTAAGATTTCTAATTTATAATCTTGACATATCTAACTAATTTTCACCTTAGACCCCAAAGGAGAAGTCACATGCAATAACTTGTCCAAATTTTTAACTCTTAACCCCAATTCTTTCAAACATAATATAGAAATAAATGAATGTGATGCACCAAAATCAAATAGAACTCTTTCCCATAAATGAAAAAGTAATAAAGTACCTTGTACCATTGACTGATATATCCTCTCCATCTGTGGTGTAATTGCATAGACACGCCCTTGGGTCCTTTAAGTCCCAGTCTATGAGCTCTCAATATGACCTCGACCTATGCCTTGGCCTCCCTGATATGCTTGTGAAGTAAGAGATATTTGTTAAATACCCTGAGATCACACCCAATTCCTTGGACCCATACTAGAGAAGGAGAAATAAACAATGTTTGCATATTTCCCACGAATGTCTGGGACTGTGATGTCTCATAATCCTGGAATTCTTGCTTCGATGGACACTTTCATTTCCAATGTCCACGCTGATGATATAAAAATAATTTTTCTGCCCAATTTGGCTAAAATTCCCAGACTGGCTTTGGCCTTGATAATCACTACCTTGTCCATAAAATCTTCGTAGGATAAATGGTCTCTGCCACTTTCCAGAAAAATATTGATTCTCTTTTCTCTTTCTACTAGCAATTCTACTCATTTTTTTGGATATTTCGTGCATCCTCAACCTTCTGCTCTATGGTTAAAGCTATCTTAACCATTGAATCCATATCTTGGATAAGAAATCCCACAATCTTGCATTGGATGGACAATTTTAATTCATCTTCAAATTTTCAAATCTTAGCTACATTAGTAGCCACACAATCATTCCCAAAATGTACCAATTTGGTGATTTTAGCCACGTAGTTCGGAACCGTTATATTTCTATGTCTAAGATCAAGGAATTCTTGGGCCTTTGCATATATAGCTGAAGTCGGAAATATTTTTCCATAAATAGTTTTTTGAATTCTTCCCATGTCACTGCCTCTATATACTTCAAGGCTTTGATCCAATTCTGCCAAATTTGTAACTCACCCTCTAGCTGAAATGCTACTAGATGGAGTTTGGTAGCATTGGAAGTGATTTTGATTGCATCCAAGATTTTATCAACTTGTCGAAACCAATGATCTACCGTCATTGGGTCTTCTCCCCTCATAAATGTTGGAGGATGATGTGTCTTAAACTTTTGGAGGTTACTTGATCCTTCTTTACCACCAGTTGCACTAGTTTGTGTAACTCTTGCAACATCAACACCCACAGCCTCTATTAGAGCCCACTGATCAAAGAAGGTTGAGGATTGATCCTCATTTCGTGGATGTCCCCGGTGTCCTTGTTTTCTACTTGCCATCTATATAAGTCAAATAATAATATAAGAATCACATTCATTCCCTATTATTAGTGCACATGCTAACTAATAATAGACATTTTATTACGAGGATATCATTTTATCTTCTAAACTGCTAAGGGTATGTTTCTTTATCCTAGTATTTTTCTCTTTCCTCGAGTATTAGATATTTATATATCTATACTTTTCAACCACATTATGAAAGTTGTACTAATTTTTGAGTTATAGGTAATTGTATACCTAATCTCTGATACCAAGTTATGACACCTCATTTCACAAGGGGTCTCATTCATTTCATCACACCATACAATGTGCAATAAAATAAAATTTTCTCAAATGTACAATACATTTTGTTTTCATTTTATTTGCTCGGCGGAATAAAGAAAATACACAACATATTATTTAAGCCACAACCGGGCTTCCCTTCACATGTGTGATCCCGTATATGGATCTATCATTTGTCCTGGACCTGTACCTGTAAAGGGGTCCCACAAACGGAGTGAGCAAAGCTCAGTAGAGGTAAACTCGTTCAGAGTTACCCCCTACCTAAGTACACATAAAACGTCATGAATATATATATCAATACCCATTCAAGTATAATATTTATATTAATGCAATTATGGATAAAATATTTATATGCCCATATTACGGAGTCCTATCGACTCCCTCACACATGCCGAAGCCAAGTGTGACATATTATATATTGATATATATATGTATATATGTATATATATCTATAGAAATATTTATTTTTTTGGAATTATTCTGAAAAATATGGACCTCCTCCGAAAAACATATTGGACATTTATCCGAATAAAATATGATTTTCTTGGATTTACTCCGAGAAATATACACCACCGTAACTTTGCCTGGATGTTGTCCCAATTCGAGTTCGCAATCTATAATAACAATGCACCAAATAAAATCTCGTGCAACTCAGTCTGGATGTTATCCCAATTCGAGTTTAGTAAGAAAATTTCATGAAAGCTTTATAAATTTGATATCAATATGAAGAACTCATCGTGTAGAGTAACTTTAGTTCTTGGACTGAATATAAAGCTTTCATTCTTTATTACTAAATGAAATACCGAACCAATTAATTATTTTCAATAAAATTTCTAACAATTTGAATTAAAATATAAAACATGATCATTTCTGGCCATTAAATAGAAAGAAATTATGATAAGAGAAAACCGATACCTTTTAGAAAATTCCACAAAAATGTTATAAATTTGATATCAATATGAAGATCTCGTCATGTAGAGTAACTTTAGTTCTTGGATTATTTCATTCCGATTCCAGAATAATCCGTTGCGATTAAAAGAAAATTTACGGATATTTTTTTTCTGTACTATATCTCTCTACATGCCACCGAATATTTTTTTTTTCAGCCTTCTCCCATTTTTTTTGGATTCCAGACTTTTTCTAGTTTTTTTTTCTATAATTATTATCATTAATTAATAATACTTTTTTTTCTTTAGGGTTGACACCTAGACAGCCGATGATCCGCCCGTGCATGCACAGCCACATGCGGACGATGTGGCGTGGTCTTTCAGCTAAGCAAATTTTTTTTTTCTAAATATTCTAATAATAATTTAATTAAATAAAAATATAATAAATTCTGAATTTTTTCAGAATTTAATGAAATTTGACTCCGTAGCTATATTTTCAAAGACGAAATCAATAACAAAATCCATTTTATCATTATGGCTCTAAAATTTTCAGGTTATTCTCTTATTGCAAAATTACTATTTTACCCTTTTTTCCATGAATCAAATTATGTTAATTATTTATTCATTTTTTTGAGATTTCACAATATTGATACTCACTATCATTATATTAAGAGTGCATTACGAAGAAGGATATACAATTGGAGCATGTGAAGTTTCATGATCAATTAGCTGATATTTTTACCAAGCCTCTTAAGTAAGAAAATTTCACCAAGCTAAGAAGTTTACTCGGAATAATAAAATCAAGTTTAAGGGAGGGTGTTAAAACATAAACTTTTTTTTTTTTAAATAATTTTAAATTTTTAAAATTCAAAGTTAAAAACTTGGTCTAAGTTAGTTGAGAATTTAATGTAACTTTAAATTTTCAAAATTCAAAGTTTTCAAAATTCAAAATTTAAAGTTTAAGACTAAGTCTAAGGTATTTGAGATTTTAGTGGGTTCTTATAATTTAAAAATAGCTATATTGTATTTGTGTTTGATAATTTACATTCTTAAGTGTTTGAAGCATTTTTTTTCAGTATTATTATTTTTTTCTCTATCTTCTTCCATTTTCTTTCCAACAGTATTTCTCATTATAATAAAAAATTTTAGTTTCAAAATAAAATAAATGTACTTATGGATCTATATCAAATTGTAAATCACAAAAATCATCATTAGTATCATTAGTGTCATCATCAATCTAGCACTTATCCTTCTTTTTTATTTCTCAATAAATAGATAATCTCTTCATCTTTATCAATTAAAACAAGAATAGAAATATATTTAGAGTTAGATAGTCTTGACTTTAGTGTTGGTATTTTATTTGTTTTAGCTTTTGTATAAACTCTAAGTTCATCAATTTTACAAGCTCTTATAATATCACATCATATTAAATCATTATTCTTAAATATCAAATCATTTTCTGTAATACTTTTAACTTTCATTCTAGTTAGCCAAGTATCATTATCATCTATTTATTTCAAGCAAATGAGATCAATAATATGGGTATGTTACTAAAAGTTTATTCTCATCAATTTTTAATTATACTTAATATACATTAAATTATTTAAGCATTGATTGTCTAAACATTTCGATTGGACCATCTCTTCTTTTTCATCAATTAAAACAATCAATAGTTATGTTTCTTCTTTTATTGTGAATATGAAAAAATAAATATTTTTCATGATTATATCTCAATGTACACAAATTCAACACTAATCAAAATGATGTCATTTTAAGTTAATTTTTTATTCAAATTCAATACCCCCTCAAAACTACATCATTTTGAAAGTTTTGTACGAAAACAATGCATTTAAAATAAAAAATCTATATTTTAATTTTGATTTCAAAAATATGTCCAAACTAGTGCATCTGGAAACAGCTTGGCAATGTCGGTCATTGTAAATGGCGATCACGCTGTTGATTTTTTAAAATCAGAGGCCGGCATTATGAACACCGGCTATTGGAAACACTTGGAGATCGCATTATGCCTCGTGCCCCTCTACCCTCGCTCGTCTGCCATCACCTCTCGCCCCTCTCCCTCTGCCCGTCTCTAAGAACTCCTTCTTGGAGCTATGTCGGAGTCTAGCAAGCTTGACATGAAGCTTCATTGTGGAGCTCGACGGACCTCCACGAAGGAGCTCGTCGAGCTCCAGCGAGCTTGAAGTGGAACTCCCTAAAGCTTGACGAGTTCCCTTGTGGAGTTCCATTGAGCACCACTATGGAGCTCCCGCGAACTCCCTCGTGGAGTTCCATCGAGCTCCACTATGGAGCTCCCTCATGGAGTTGCATTGAGCTCCACGTCGAGCTCACTGGAGCTCTATTGTGCTCGCTGGAGCTCGCGAGCTCCCTTGGGGACTTCCATTGAGCTCCACGATGGAGCTTGAGGAGCTCGAGGAGCTCAGTCGAGATCCACGATGGAGCTCCATTGTCGAGTTCCACTTCGAGCTTGACGGAGATCCATCGTCGAGCTCCACTTCGAGCTCGACGGAGATCCATCGTCGAGCTCCACTTCGAGCTCGACTGAGCTCCGTCGTAGGGCTCCACGAAGGAGCTCGCTGGAGATCCATCGTGAAACTCGAGGAGCTCCAGTGAGCTCCTTCGTGGAGTTCCGTCGAGCTCTAGCGAGCTCCAGTTCAAGCTCGCTGGAGCTCAATGGAGCTCCACGAAGGTCAATGGAGCTCCACGAAGGTCAATGGATCTTCATCGTTGAGCTCGAGAAAGCTCCACGTCGAGCTCACTTTTGCTTCATCGTGGAGCTCGATGTAAGTCCACGAGGGAGCTCATCGTTCTAGCGAGCTTGACGTGGAGCTCCACGAGCTCCATGAGGGAACTCGTCGAGCTCTAGCAAGCTCGATAATATTGCATGAAACAACTCAATATTTCTCAAATTCTATTAGATATATTAAAGAATATAGAATAATTTTTATAGACTTCATTATAACCAAGTGGCTATCGTCGAACAAGACTAGAAAATAGTGTCCATATCAAAAATTATGGTTTCCAAAATTGAAATCTTAATTTTGATAAAAATCCAAATTAAAAGTCCAAAATTTAAAATTTCTAAATTTGAAAACCATACTTTAACATGCAATTGAGTCAGCATTATGCGATGGCTCAATTGCAAACCCAATTTATACTGCCAAATTTGGAATTTATTTTTTAGGGCTTGCAAATCCTTTACTCTAGATTAGGATTTGTGGGATGTAATTTTAAAACCAGATATATGTAAAACCAGATATGCCCGATATTTCATGTTAAATTATAGTTTCTAAATGTTACCTAAATTATGGCGATGCTTCTCGCTTTCTTCTAACAGTGAATTGATTGAGTCAATACAGTGGGCGTCGATGCACAGAGACTAATTTTACATTTTTGTTTTATTTATGATTTCTGATTATGTTTTTCTGTGGCATTCCATTGTGTGCAACTTACATACATATTCCCCTTGAGTCTTATTCCCTAAGATACAACTCCGATATCATGTTACAAAATTAAATATATACAATAATAACTAAAAAATAATACGCAACAATTTGAAATATTACAATATGATTTAACTTAAAACTTAATGCACAACTTAATAGTAATAAGCACACATAAAAGCCCCCTTACATAGGGAGAAAAATAATTTTGGCAGCCCACATGAGTTGGGTGCTCCAATCAAATAGAAATTAAACTAAAAAATAACAAAAATAGAAAAAATCACCTCCAACACAATGATACAGAACCAATGCTACCATTGCCATATGATACTCTTTTATCCATGTAGGTGAGGCTTCCCACATGTGACACTATAACAGCAGTTTCTGTCCAAGAACCTCATCAGCATCAACCTGTTCATCCACCATAACAAGCTCTTCTTCAACCTGAAATCCTTTTCCTAGAACATCACCAACCATGCTCTCTCATAATACCAAGTAGAATTGTTCCTTGTATCCTTGGAGTTGAAATCACGTTATTCTTGACCGCAAAAATGTTGCAAGAGGGTATTGACGGGCTGTTCGTTTAAGTTGAGCGGGTTAGAATAAAATGACTATGTAGCTGTAAAGTTTTTTTAATAATTTCTTTGTTTCAATTATTAGAAGGGATATATAAACTTCTTTTTTTTTTCTTGACCTAGCTGCCAGACATTATTTTTCATTGATTGATTATTTTGGTTTCCTGCTACTGCGCCCGACTCTCTTCTTTATCTCTTCTCTTCTACTTATCTTCTCTGTTCTGTGCTAATTGTTCTTAAGAATTCCTTGTTTTAACAAGGAATTGTTGTTCTTAAACAACATTCTGGTATCAGAGCTTCATTACCTAACTGAGATCGAGATTATTTTTGAATATTATTCAAATCTAATTTCTCCATATTAGGCGTTCTCTGAAAAACCTAATTATTTTCACAAATTTCTTAAGATCTAGCATATATCTGACCAGATCTACTAAGATCTAAAGGTTTTGTGGTTTTTAAAACCTATTTTTTACAAAACCCTAACATCCTGTTCAAAATTTTTTCAAGTTGTTCTTTAAAATTAATATGTTTTCAAAAGGTCAGAACTCATCAAACTCGGGTTCGATTCCTATTCCCTTGTTTGATGGTGAAAATTTTGATTACTGGCTTGTTAAAATGCGAACATTATTTATCTCCCAAGATATATGGGAAATTGTGGTTTCTAGATATGTAGAAGCCCCAAATTTCTATATTCTGGAAGGTAAAGATTTGTTACAAGAGAAGGAATTACGAAAATTAAATGCCAAAGCATTACTTTTCATCCAACAGGGTGTAAGTAATGCAATATTTCCCCGATTTCTTGGCTGTACTCATGCCAAGGAGGCTTGGGACCTCCTAATCAATGAATACCAAGGAGATAAGAAGGCTCGAGGAGCTCTTCTACACTCCTTGAGAAAAGATTTCGAGAATCTGAGTATGAAAAACTCAGATTCTCTTACTGAGTTTTCAACTCAGTTCCTTGATATAGTTAATCAACTTAAGATTCATGGAGAAGACATCTCTAAGACTCGATTAGTTGAGAAATTACTAATCTGTATGCCTGATAAATTTGATGCCATTGTGGCAGTGATAGAGGAAACCAAAGATTTATCAAAGCTATCAATCCAGCAAGTTCTGAGTTCATTAAAATCATATGAAAGCCGATTATTGAAGAGGGCAGAAAGTTCTGGAGAAACTGCAATGTAGTCAAGTTGGGAGGACAATTCCAACAAGGATGAAAATCAATCCAGAGACATGAGGAGTAAGAGAAGCAGTCAAAGGTATGGGTTTAAAAATAAAAACAAAAATAAAATTAAAACTGGCTCTTCTTCTACTCTCTCTAATGACTCACTTAAAGACCAACCTGTCTCTTGCAATATATGTAAGAGATTGAACCACACTGGGACTGAGTGTTGGTTTCAAAAATAGAATCAATACCAAAACTATAAAAGGTTTGGGCATAATTCGAAGTACTGTAAAAGCATCTCCAAACAGAATGCTGGTTTTACAGAGTGAGTAGCCTCTGTAGAACATCTGTTTTATGCAAATGAAACAGAAAATATACCTTCAATAAGTACCTGGTTTCTGGACAGTGGTTGCTCAAACCACATGTCTGGAAATAAGGAAATATTTGTGGATTTACTTCTAGTGGTAAATTCACAAGTCAAATTGGGCAATGGTAAATTAGTTCAGGCGCAAGCCAAGGGTAGAGTGGCAGTACCCACCTGCTCTAGAATGAAATTCATAAAAGATGTACTTCTGGTTCCTGCTTTGGACCAGAATTTATTAAGTGTTGGCCAATTAATTGAAAAAGGTTATAAACTGTCATTTGAGAATAACATGTGTGAAATTTTTGATCATGGGAGTAATCAACCCTCATGGACAGTAAAGATGTCAAGTGGAAGAAGTTTTCCACTGACATTTGCTGAGAGAACAGATAGGGCATTATCAATGAATGTCCAATCTGTAGCCTCTCTCTGGCATAGAAGGTTTGGGCATTTAAATTATTTAGACCTAAAAAATATTTTTCAAAATAATTTTGTAAAAGGAGTGCCTTCAAACCTTGTAATACCTACCTCTGTCTGTGAAGAGTGCTCACTGGGAAAACAAACTAGAAAGAGTTTTCCAAAGCACTATGCCTGGAAAGCTTCCAAGCCCTTAGAACTACTGCATGCTGACATATGTGGTCCCATGTCAGTGAAATCACTAGGTAACAGTAGTTACTTCTTACTGTTTATTGATGATTGCACAAGACACATATGGGTGTTCTTCTTGAAGCACAAGTCTGAGGCACTTGAATGCTTCAAGAAGCTCCTATCACTTGTCGAAAGATAATCTGGACTAAGTGTAAAAACACTTAGAACAGATAGAGGAGGTGAATTCCTCTCTCAAAAATTCACAAATTTTTGTGAACTTAAAGGAGTAGCTAGGCAGTTGACCACTGCCTACTCGCCACAAAAAAATGGAGTTGTGGAGAGAAAAAATAGAACTATAATGGAAATGGCCAGATCAATTCTAAATGAGAAAGGTTTACCAAAAACTTTTTGGGTAGAAGCAGTGAACACATCAGTGTATATGCTCAATAGGTGCCCTATCAAAGCACTGGAAAACCTTACTCCAGTGCAAGCCTGGACTGGAAGGAAACCAACTGTCAAACATTTAAGGGTATTCGGAAGTGTTTGTTACTCCCATATACCAAGTGCACAAAGGACCAAACTAGAGTCAAAGAGTCTTAAGTGCATCTTAGTTGGATATAGTCTGCAATCTAAGGGTTACAAACTGTATTCACCAGAAACTAAGTCATTTTTGGTGAGTAGAGATATTTTAATTGATGAAAATAGTAAGTGGGTTGAAAGTTTGAATGAAATAAATTTTGGAACTAAAAATGGTTGTACAGAAGATGCTGTAGCTAGCAATAAATTAATAAGCAGTCCAAGGTACGATTTCAGCTCACTCTCTGATTTTTCTTCTGAGTTTTCTTCTGATTTTTCTTCTGAATGCGGTTCTAAATATAAGTCTAAATCTGTTTCTAAATATAGTTATAATTCCTCACCTAATTCTGAATTTGTGATTGAACCAAATAAAATAACTCCTATTAAATATAAATACTTGACGGATATTTACTAGATATGTAATTACGCCTCAGTTGAGTCACTCAACTATGAAGAGGCGGTAAAACATCAATTCTGGATCGAAGCAATGCAGACAGAAATGTCTGTCATTGAAAAAAATAATACCTGGACTTTAGTCGACTTACCCCCAAATAAACACAGTATAGGTGTTAAGTGGATTTATAGGATTAAGACCAAATCGAATTCAAATCAGCCGGTATATAAGGCTCGATTGGTAGCTAAAGGCTACTCACAAAAACTCGGAATAGACTACCATGAAACCTTTGCTCCAGTAGCAAGGTTAGAAACCATAATGCTTTTATTAGCCTTAGCTGGACAGAAAGGCTGGAATTTATTCTAATTAGACATAAAGTCAGCCTTCCTAAATGGAAGACTAAAGGAAAAAATCTATGTAGAACAACCCCCTGGATTTGTAAAAAAGGGGAGTGAACACTGTGTTTATAGATTAAATAAGGCTTTGTATGGGTTGAAACAAGCTCCTCATGCTTGGTATCAACAAATTAATTCTTACTTTCTGAATCAAGGATTCAGCAGAAGTAAGAGTGAGCCTATACTCTATATTAAAAGAGATAAGCATTCTGGAATTTTAATTGTCTCTTTATATGTAGATGATATTATTTTTACAAGCAATAAAATTGAATTAATAAATAACTTTAGGAGAGATATGAAAACTAAGTATGAAATGTCAGACCTAGGAAATCTAAAACAATTCTTAGGACTTGGAATAACTCAAGATACAAATTCTGTGTCCATTTCTCAAATTACATACATTAAACTATTACTGAAAAGTTTTGGAATGAGTGACTGCAAGCCTATATCTACCTCCTTGGAAGTAAGCCAAAAATTACTTTCAGCTCAAGGAAAACCAGTAAATGAAAAGACATACAGAAGCTTAATTGGAAGCTTGCTGTATGCATCAGCAACCAAACCTGATATTGTATATTCTGTTCACTTGTTGTCACGATTTATGCATTGTCCAAATAACATACATTTAAGTGCTGCCAAAAGGATATTGAGGTATCTTAAAGGCACAATTAATTTAGGTCTGAAATACCACAAAATTAACCATACAGAAATTATTGGTTACTGTGATAGTGATTGGGGAGGAAATCCAGAGGATTACAAAAGTACCGCTGGATATGTGTTTAACTTAGGAACTGCGGCTATTTCTTGGCAGTCCAAGAAACAATCAACCGTAGCCCTATCTACTACTGAAGCTGAATATGTTTCAGCTTCAGTTGCAACCTCCCAAGCCTTATGGCTTAGAAAACTTTTGGGTGATTTAGATAAACCTCAAAAACATCCAACAAAAATTCAGTGTGATAATCAATCGACTATATCTATTGCGAGTGATATGGTAATGCATAGTCGAACTAAATACATAGGCTTAAAATATCACTTCATTAAAGATGCAATTGAATCTAATGAAGTTAAATTGGGTTTTTGCAGGACCGAAGAACAAGTGACCGATATATTTACGAAGTCCCTGCTTAGAGAAAAGCTGGTCTACTTGAGAGAAAAGCTTGGTCTGATCTCAACTACATCGAATAGGGGGGGGGGCTGTTGACGAGATGTTCTTCTAAGTTGAGCGGGTTAGAGTAAAATGACTATTAAGCCCTTAATGAGCATTTATTGGATATGTAACTGTAAAGTTTTTTTAATAATTTCTTTGTTTCAATTATTAGAAGGGATATATAAACTTCTTTTTTTTCTTGACCTAGCTGTCAGACATTATTTTTCATTGTTTGATTATTTTAGTTTCTTGCTGCTGCGCCCGACTCTCTTCTTCATCTCTTCTCTTCTACTCATCTTCTCTGTTCCGTGCTAATTGTTCTTAAGAATTCCTTGTTTTAACAAGGAATTGTTGTTCTTAAACAACAGAGGGCACTTCCTCCAATAAGTTTTAATGTACACGGTCAAGATACAGAACACTAGAATAACCTATGCATCTCATGCTCCACCTTCAAACTAATAGGAGCCCTTCCTTCCTTTAAATAATTCCCAACAGCAAAAACACAAATTAAGAAGGTGCACTCAGGTAGTGCTGCAAGTCCAAGAATATCTCCACTGCCCATTTGAAATGGTCTTATCTATACGGAACCCATCACCTGCAAAAGGAACGCAATGTTTGTTTGCAAAAACAGTTGCCTTCACAGTTAGACAAATTGTCCCACTGTTCCCATTTCATTATTTTGTAGTTTTCATGTGGATTACTTTTTTTTTTCATTTTTCATACGTTTGATGGGAATATCCGGCCAGTGTGATGCCTTAATCACATTTACTCAATATACAAGAATTTAGATTAAACATTAATTTTTCATTTAATATTATTATATGTTTATTTTTAGTATCAATTTGTAACATAGTATCAGAGCTAAACCTATACAAAATTTGACACTACAATCATGTGTATTGTACAAGCATAGTGCTCGTACGAGCATTCGAGAAGAAGGCCAGACAGTCACTATGTGCCACCATATATCTCCATCACACACCCACTATGTGCACTATGATAGTGTGTGAGTTTGTGCATACGCACACACATGGTGAGGCACTTGAGCAAGGAAGAGGCACGCACGATAGTTTGCCTAAGCAAGGCAAGCATAAGTGTAGAACAATTTGTTTTATAGAGATGCAAAATCATTTTTTTGTAGTTACCCAATATAGGGATTCATGAAAAACTCCCAAACCAAGGCTTATTGTTCATTGAAAACCCTACTTTATTTCTTTGGAGCAACTTAATGTTTTAGGATTTTGAATTAAAAAAATCTTAATTTTAACTAACATATTAAATATAAAAAGATTTATCACAATAGAGATAAATGAAAAAAATTCTTTCAATATAAATATTATAGGAGGATGAATCATATCAAAGATAATTGTTGGATATTATTTCTTGTAAAAATACCTAGAACTTTACACCAATATTGATAGAGAGAAACTGATTATCAATTATCAAAAAATCATCACATATATCATCCACCATGATACTTATTAGAGAATAATATACAAAACTCATCTCTAATACAATAACAAATATATCTTTTTATTTAGATATCACTAAATGTTTAAATCATATACTCATTTCAAACTCATTAAGTATCAAAACTTGAGCTAATATTTAAATTATTGGTAATTATATCATATTTATTGTATTTTTTTCTAAAAATATTACTATAGTCAATGATAAATATTCAAAAATAATTTAATATAATAATATCCAAGTTAGATTTTTGTAACTTTTCAATGTCATACATATTTTCAATTATCTTGCTAGTTTATTCTATGTAAAATATCTTTTTAGACAACTCGATGCTAATTTTGTTTTTATATTCATTAATATTTATTTGTAGAATCAGAAAATTCAAAAGAAGACTCAATCTGAATTTAATTATGATGGATTAAAAGTTCTCTTAAATAACAAAATCTTCTTTTAAATATTTTAATTAGTTAGAAATTTTATTTATGTATTCTCTGTCTTGCCACCTATCACTAACCATATTGAGAATATTTTATACTAGTTTTAAAGATATTGCAATCCTATCCTATATGTTAGTTAGTAAAACTCATTAGAATTTCCTATCTTTAACATCAATCTAGTTTGAATAAGAACTTGTTCGATCTGAAATACTCAGACATATGAAGATCTAGTATATGTGTAAGAAAATAAAACTTTAGGTATTTGATAAAATACCAAAAAATCACTTTCATTGATATATCATATATATTTTTTTATTTTTTAGATATTTCATAAAATAATAAAAAAATTTAATAAAAATATTAAAAAATAACAATGTAATAGAACATATGCCAAATATATTTAATACCTAATTTATAGATAATATGATTATATACCAAACTTTTTACATCAAAAAATCCTAACAAAAAGGGAATGCCAAAAGAAATCACTTGGCTCTAATACTAAATATTAACATTCAGGAGTCTCAATTATCGACTTTGATACTAAATGTTGAGTTCACACTTAACTTTGGATATCAAAAATTGAGAATTCATGAGGTACTATGAATGGTTAATAGTTTGGATTTAGAGTTTCCAAGAAAGGAAATTAACCACTAATAGAACTCTCATAAAATAAATACACACGCATCATGATAAAAAAAAGAAAGAAAAAAGAAGAAATGAATAAGTTTTTTTTTGCTATTTATATTTTGTGGTCGAATAACATTTCTATATTTACATACATTCTCTTACTCACTCATATTCATACTTCTATTTTTCATTAATTTTTCTTATATACAAGTCTTTGAATAGTAATTTAAAAAAATCTCTTAAATTTAAGTAAAAATCACAACCTATAACATATCGCGACTTCATTAATATAAATACCCCAGATAACAAATCATAACTTGAATCCACAAATTACCAATCATCACAACTCAAGTTAAGTCTCAACTTCACAATATAAGTCGTGGCTCCAAAGCTGTAATTTTCATACATAGCCTTTTTTAATGGGTTGTGACTCCATTCAGGTCCTGAACCAAGATCGAGGTCGCATCTTTAAACTCCAGTCATTATTCTAGCTTTAGTCATCACGACTTCATAGAATATGGTTTCTAGCTTTAGTCTAGTCACGACTCGATAGAACTAGACTGTGATTTCTTGGTATTCCAGCTTTAATCCAATCGCACATTTATAGAACATAGACTGTGATTTCTTTACAATTATTCTAATTTTAATCTTGTCACTGCTCTGCATAATTTGGTCATGACTCATTTATAGATGTTCCAATTTTAGTCCAAACATGCCCTATTCTATTGAGACATGATTGAACCAAAACTAGAAACCATATTTTATGGCATCATGATGACAAACTAAAACAACTAGAGTTTAGAGTCGTGACCTTGATCTTGGAATCACAACTTATATAGAGTTGCAGCTATGATATGTATGTAAGTTGTGACCATATTATGTGACAAACCCACCAGATATATGTGGCAAACCCACCACATATATGTGGCAAATCATTCGAGCCACCACGTATACCTAGTAACGACTGTCGGGCGCAACGCTGTTGTTACTGGAAAAAAAATAAATTTTAAATTATGTTTTAATCCTGATCGTTGGACTTTTTTATGATAGCTAGGGCAGAAATCCAACGAGTGTTATGTTTCTACCCATTTTAATATTCAAAAAAATTTTAAAAATATAATTTTTTATTAAAAAAAATCTATAGATATAGATTATAAGTTTTAAGTTTTTTAATCTCATTTCTTTTCTCATTTTCAACTCTTCTACTCTCTGCTCTCATGCTCCTCTGTTCTATCTCTACTCTTACTCTCTTTAAACTCTAAAGCATTAAGTTTTAAGCATTAGAATTTTTTTTCATAAAGCTAAAAGAAAATTGGAGTTTCTCTTGGTATTCCATTACTTGTTGCTGCAAAGTACAAGTTGCTACTTTATCTCTCTCCTCTTCAAAATCTAGATATTTTTTTATTTGTTTTTTTAATATATATAAATTATTCAACACAAACTAAAAAAATAGATAATAGTGAGTATAATAATGACATTAATATAATTTAGATATAGAAAAAAATAATGACCCTAGGAAAAATTTTGAGATCAAAACTATGTTTTTTCCTATTATTGTGACCCAAACTCAAATGCCTAAAGATAAAAACTATAAGAGTATTTGTAATTTAGACTCACTTTAATATAATAAAAATACTAAAGATGTCGATAAAGAATCAACACAATATAAGTATTATAAAAAAATATATACATATAGAAGTACATGTGAAAATGGACACCTAAAGAAGCATGCTGATCAATGCACTAAAAAATCATAGTATATTAGATCCATGCAAACTCAACTAAGTATGAATGGTAGGAATGTTAAAGTTGGATCTAGTTCAACTCTTTCGACCCTATTCATATACCTATAATGATTTAGGGAGGAAAGACATGACTAAATTAATTACTATCATGAGTCTTCCAATTGAATTTTTGAAGGATACAAAGGTTGTCAGTATCATGCAGACCTAATTTAGCTTTATTATCATAGGATTCCTAACTCCATATATAGGAACGACATAATTAAATATTATAAATTAAAAAAAAATATTAATGAATGAATTTATACAATATTGTGAAGTAATACCCATGATATCTGATATTTAGACTAGTCGAGATGATGCATCATTTACATGTCTCATTGCCCACTTTGTATATTCTACATGAAAACTTAATAAAAAAAAATTTAGGATTTTCTAAAATTGTTTATCCTCGTGATGGTTCTAATATGTATGAGTACATGATGAAAATTTTTAGAAATTATCATATTAAAAATAAAATATTTAATATCACATTTGATAATATATCTAATAATTAAGTAGCTATTAATATATTTGTTAAGACTATTAAAGATAAACCATTATGAAAGATTTTTCACATTAGATACATGTGTCATATTATTAATCTAATTGTACAAGCAACGATAAATTTTATTTCCCCTACATTAGAAAAAATAAGAAACTCACTAAAATATCTTAGGACATATAACAGACAACAGGAGTATGAAAGTATTTATTTGTCTATGAGTCATAAGAAGAATAAATTCCAAACGAATATAAGACACTATTGAAATTATACTTACATGATGTTGGAGTCATATATTAGATATGAACACTTGATATCCAACTATGTAAATAATAAGAGTGACGAACTTATTACTGATGACACTAACTGAGATATAAGAATTTTTTTTATGAAATACCTAAAAATTTTTTATGACATGACGAACATATGTTCGTCTGTATACACTTCTACTACTTACATTGCCCTTAGGTACATATACAATATTAGTAGCATATATACCAAGTTTAAAGATAACTCTATATTTAATATCATATCTATTGAGATAGAAATCAAGTATTTAAAGTATTGATTCATCATTCCATCTTTTTATTACTTAGCTACCTGCATGGATCCTAGGGTTAAAGTAAAAGTAGTAGAGAATACATTGACATATATATCCACGTACACGAACCAAGAAAACCAAACTAAAGGGTTAATTCACGAAAAATTGACCAAGTTATTTATATACTATGACACTAAGCATAGTAGTAGTTATAATCAAACTCCGAGAATAAACATGGATACCATATTCATAAATAATGACTTTTTTATTCAATTAGCGAGAAAAAAATGACAAGATGGTCCATTAATATAGAACCTTGGTATTTTACTATGATGAAAATCATATGAGTCTACCTATCATGTATTGTCTAAGATGACATGAGATCTATTAACTCCTTCGATATCAAGCATAACATTGGAGTCTAATTTTTCTATTACAGTCAATATCATTTCATATATGAGATCAAGAACAAAAGTTGCTGACAGATGATGACTCATGTGGCTCGGAGGATAATGAGTTCATTGCTAGTGATACCATCAGACACTTACACGATGATGATGATAATTTATATACAGACATTGATTAGCATTTAGATTGAAGATTATATTTTTTGATTTTATACTTAATAACAAATGTTATGTTATCTCTTATCATTTTATTTCATACGATACGATTGCATTATAATTTATGATTGTATTTTTTTTATAATTTTTTTTATTTGGATGATAAATTTTTGTTTGAATTGTAAAATAAAATATTTATTTTAATTTTAAATTTCATGGCACTACACTTATAAATTAAAAACATAAATTAAAATATATATTTAATTCATTATTGTGATTTTCATGGTAGCTGGCGGCGGTGGATGATGCTTGTGGTGTGATGCCACTACCCACAAAACCAACACAACCCGACATGACCAAGATGACCCAACATGAAAGGTACAATTCTTCCCGGATTAGTACTAGTCATGTCATGCCTTGCCGGGCTGAGCATACTATAAGTTGTATCGTGCCCTTCCTTACCAAGCCATGCTCGGCACAACATGATGGCTCAACTAGGCCACCCAAAAATAAGTCGTGCCAACACGACATGACCCATTTGACACCTCTATGAATAGTCTAATTAAGTAAATGCTAATTCCTTGTCTAATATGACTCTTTCAGGTAATTCTATTACATATAAAAGAATCATAAGAAAGATCAACTATATGAATATCACTAGAACAAATATAGCTTGTGCAACCAGTATGGTTAAGTATTTTCTAGAATTTCAATGAAATGATCATCTACACATAATTCTTCACATACTAAGATATATGACAAAATTTCTAGATCTTTGGATTTCTTTCGGCGATCACAATCACATACCACTAATTGAGTATTTAGATTTGAGTAGAATATCAATTTACATAGAAATGAGCATGGAAACACTGAAAAAATAGATGGTATTCAAATATAAGCAAAAGCATGAATTTGAAAGGTTACTGTTACAAAATATTACTAAAAAACAAATACAATAATACTTGCAATTAAAATCATACATCATATATTCTTATATAATGGACAACAATGATTTGACAAACCATAAGTCGGATACTCTCATTAAAATTATAAAATCAAAATAAAAGAAATAAAAACTATAACACTCTCTGTCAAGCTCATGCATACAAATATATGACACCAAGCTTGGAGAAAAAAATTTAAGCTGAGGACTCTTCAAATCTTTCATGAATATAGTATTAATCGTTATGTTATTATTATATATATTGTATTAATGATCTCATAATGAATCTTTTCACCGAATAATAAATAGTTTACCTCTATATATTTTGTCTACTTATAATATATTTGATTAAAACTTATATATCTTAATAATTGATTGTTACGGCAAATAATAATTAGAGAAAGAAAAGCATATATGATCTTCTTTAATAGATATCACATCTAAAATATCTCATATGTAACTATCGGAATCGTTCTAACGTCTGTATCTACACTAGATTTTAGAATAATCATTTGCCTCTAAATTTTCAAAGAAAGAAAATTAGTTTCAAAAAAAGTACAAAACTCTATTATAAAGCATCTTTTAGTACATGTTGATGATCAACTCAAATCCAAATACTTAACAACTTTAAGTATTCATGATCCCTTAAAAAGTTTTTGAAATCCAAAAAATTTTCACATATCTCAGAATGATAAAAGCTACATTAAGGTATATATGCGGAAAAAAATCTAGGAAATAATTAATTATATTAAATATGTGTGTTATATCAGATTTGGTCATAATCAGTTAGTTACTTTTACTCATGATTATCATATATATATATAGGGTTGATTAGATGGGTCGCATCATAAATAAAATAGATACATGGATCAATAAGGATATCTGCTGAAATACAACTCAGAAGATCAAATAGTTAATTTTACTTATAATTATCATACATACAATAGGGTCAATTAGATGAGTCGAGTCATAAATAAAATAGATACATGGATCAATAAGAGTATCTCCTGAAATACAACTTAGAAGATCAATCTCTACAAGAACATCAAAAATATATCTCTTCTATGATAAGATAATATTACTCATAGAATAAGTTATAAATATACCAAGAAAATATCTAAGTCTTTCAAAATCTTTCATCTGAAAATATGTTTGAAAATACTTTAAAAAGTTGGATGATCTCACTCATCATCTTTTATTATCAAAATATTATTCTGAAAATATGTTTGAAAATATCTTTTATTATCAAATATATTGTGTCAACATGACTCCAAAAAAAAAAAAAATAAAGTCAATAACATATATGTGTAACCTAAATAAGATGATTGACCATGAAAAATTCAAAGATGAAAATCTCACCATGACTTAACATGACTCAAACAACCTATAGATCAATGGGCCCAAAAAAAATTGAGTTGCCAAAAAAAAATAAGTCATGTCGACATGGCACAACTTATTTGTCAGCTCTAACTAAGTGTAAACATATTCAACAATATTAGAGATTTCTTATGAAACATTTAGATAAATTAATTAATGAGATGTAAAAAGAAAATGTTGATTGTTGATCAACTTAATGCCAGGATGATACTGACTTATGTTATTGATTGTTGGGATATATTTGCACTTATTGTCAATATAGCGATTATATATTAAATAGATGTAAGAAATACATTCTTTTATTATAATCTTGATTAAAAAGATGTTTATATAGTAGTCCCAGAGTTTTAGTATTCTTGGGAGTACCTGCATAATATGTAGATTTTGTAAGGCTTTTTATGACCTTAAACAATCTCCTAAGACATGATTTAACAAGTTCTTTTATATATTTATTGCATTTAGCCTTAGGAAATGCATCTCGGATCATTCTTTTTTTTTTTTTGCAAACATGGATTAAGAAAAAATTATGTCATATTAAGGATGTTTGTTGATGAAATTCTAGAAATGATCATTTGAGTACATCCTAATTAAAAATTTTTTTTATACATACAGAGTTTCAGACAAATGACTTAAGATATCATTGACATTTATTGAGTATTGAGGTCATATACTTGGAAACAATGAATTTTCTTTATCAAATAAGTTTCTACATATCATGTTTATATATTTTTTTTGATCTTGATATAATGAAACACACACAAGTTGACTCACCACTTGATGTAGGTATAAACTTATCCATATGTATCAAATTTATCAATTGATTA
Source organism: Sapria himalayana (assembly GCA_029783825.1). Lineage (NCBI taxonomy): Eukaryota > Viridiplantae > Streptophyta > Magnoliopsida > Malpighiales > Rafflesiaceae > Sapria > Sapria himalayana. The sequence goes on from JAREIK010003544.1 coordinate 319,368, forward strand.
TACTACAAATAAAAGAATCATAAAAAAACTAAAATATCTATTATTTAATAATTATCAAACTAGATATTACTTTGTTATTGATATAATTAGTTACTTTATAAATTCTCTCAAATAAACTTATATAAATACAATTCTCAAGATTTTCATGTATGAGAAAAAAATTATAGAACATGAGATTTTATTTAGAGATATTTAATATAACAAAGTAGAAGCATATTCAAATTTGAGTTATGCTTCCACGATTATAAGGAGATTTTCTATACAATTTTATATTTTTCTTGAAAAAAATATATCTCCTAAAAAAGCAGGACAAAATATTGTTTTTGAATTCGATATATTGACAAAGTACAAAATTATGATATTAATTACTTATGAGCTTCAATGGATTAGTCATGTCCTTGAGGAGTTTGTTTATCAATTCAAAGGCCAATGACTATTTACTATGTTAGCTAAACACCCCAATACATTGTTGCAACGATGTGTTCCGAAATGTGGAAAATGGGTCGGGCAGCTTGAGCCCAATTTGTGACATGACCCATGAAAGCTAGCCTGGAGTTGCCCGACACTACCGAAACCAATCCTCAAATAGGCACTATCCAACCTACGACATAACACATGCTAGGGTGTTTGTGTCATAGGAAAAAAGTTTCAATACAATGACATATCTAGTGTGGCACACAATCAACAAATCATCACGAATTTAATTTTCATGTAATGTCAACCATTTGGTTTATGTTGAACTGATTTCGTCTTACAATGTGCTTATTAGGAGAATGGCTCCTGATCTATACCAATTTATATAGGGTTGGCTAAACTTCTTCATCATTGTTAAGTAATCGATTTGTAACAAGCTCCTCAAACTCAATCAAGTTGATCTCACTAAACTTATGAAGAATCATATCAATCTATCTAACATGCTCCTCACATATTTTATATTTTAACCAGTCAACATATTAATCATTCCAAGTATATTGTGTCAAGTCACAAATACTATAATTACGAGTCATTGACAATCTCCCACACCCAATCCAATGTACACCCTTGTACAATTATTCAGCATGATTTGTCTAAATAATACCATCAACTATTATTTGTTCCTTATGAGTGATTTACACACCAAAATCTATGCTAAGGCATAAAGGACCAAGTCCATGCTTCTTCAACAATACCCTAAAAGTATATTCTATAAACTTTCACCCTTAGTAGACAACACTCCCATACACTACTAAAATAGTAAATCATACAACCTAATTTGAAAGAACTTACTATCACTTGTAGATCTTTTGATTGCAATATTGATCAATATGACAACAATTATATTTAAACTATTACCACTCAAACTTTATTGGCTACTTGTGTTATCATTGAAAGAAATTATCATTTAGCCACCAAAATTATAAGAAGAGTTTCCACATATGAATTGACACTTCAAACCGCTTTTGCTTCCACTTAACATGAGATAAAAGTTTCAACACAACGACATAGCTCATGACGTACAACATTAACAAATTATCAAGAGTTCAACCTTATCAAAATACCAAATATTAGCTCTATGTTGAATTGATTTTTCCTCACCAAAGGTTCTTTGGAGGAACGACTCCAAATCCCAACTATTTTTGAAGGATTGACTAAAACTCTTATTTATTATTAAATATATCTCAATAAATTTAGTCTACATAAAATTTTAAAGAATCATATCAATTCATCTCATATGTTTCTCTAGAGCTTCTCACATCTTTTATATTTAAACCAATGGACATATTAATCATCACATGCATATTTGTGTTGAGTCATAAACAATAAAATTTTAAGTCCATTATAAGTTGGCTTGCATTAATCAAAACATGATGCACAACATGACCAACACATTTGACCTATGTTGGCCAATTTTGGCCTAGCTGACCAAATCATGTTAGCCAGGACCTGACCTGAGCTAGCCTGGACTGAACCTAGGTTAGGATGGGTTCGAGTTGTGTATGATTTTGGCAAGCCCAACCTAATTAGTAATGACCTAGCACAACTCGGGTAGTCTTGGGCCAATGGGTTGTGCCAAGCTACCCCTTTTTACAAGCGTGCCAACTAGCACACTCCATTTTTGATGGCATGCATGGACTACAAAAACATAAATCATGGCATCCTGACATGACCATTTGAGACCTTCACGTGTTCCATGAACAAATGAATTATATTGAGATTAATTATCACTTCTCATATGACAAGATCTAAGATGATTTAATAATCACTATTTATAAATCTATCAAGCCTAAAAAAAGGAGTTTTGTATGGAAATAATGCATTTAAAATAAAAAAATACAAAATTTAATCCTAGATTTAAAAATATACCCAAACTAGTACGTCTAAAAATAGCATAGCAATGACCATTGTTGTGAATGGCAATCATTTTCATGCTGTTGATTTTTTAAAATTAGAGGTCGGCATTGTGAATGTCGGCTATTGAAAACACTATAAAGATCCCATTAAGCCCCTCGCCCTTGTACCCTTGCTCATCTCTCATCGCCCATCTCCAGGAGCTCCTTCGTGGAGCTAGAGCAAGCACGAAGGAACTCCACGAAAGAGCTCATCGAGCTCCAGTGAGCTCGACGTGGAGCTTGACGTGGAACTTGCTGGAGCTCCATCGTGGAGCTCCACGAAGGAGTTAACTGGAGCTCTATCGTGGAGCTGCTCGAGCTCAACATCGAGCTTGTTGGAGTTCACTGAACCTCCAAGCACTCCATCGTGGAGCTCCATCAAGCTACACGAAGGAGCTCCTGGAGACGGGCAGGGGGAGAGGGGTGAGAAGAGAGGGACAAGAGGTGAGGGCAAACAGGCGAGGAGAGACGTGCGAGGAGTATGATGGGATCTCCATAGTATTTTCAATAGTCGACATTCACAACACCTGACTTTGATTTTAAAAAATCAACAGCGTGGCAATGGCCGTCATTGTGGCCATGTTGTTTTCAGATGCACTAGTTTAGGCATATTTTTAAAATTAGGATTAAATTTTGGATTTTTTATTTTAAATATATTATTTCTGTACAAAACTCTATGGAAGGCTAGGTGCACTATTAAAATTATCAAACAAGAGAAAATAAAAGATAAATATACAAACACATAGTTAAATACAACAATAACAAAAATTAGCAAGAATAATAACAAGGACCAAATATATAAAAAATTACAATAATTTTCATGTAGAAAAATTTTGCAGTATAATATTATGCTTCACAATAAAACCCTCAATAAATAATATAAAAATATAAAATAAACTATATCAATTATTTTGAGTAAGGTAAAAATTTCAATCACAACTATGCTTTAACCATTATTAGTCATATGACTAATTTTATCGAAAAATAATTATAGTCCCATTATGCATATGTATTTTTTTATCTGTTTAATATTTTCATGATCAAAAATATAGAACATGTCATTTTTTGGGAAAATTTGATCACTACCAAGAAAATCAATCAAATTAAATTATTTTGGCTCAAAATTAATAACTTATTAATTTTAATAGATTCAAATTATGAATCTTACTAACCCCAAAAAAAATTATAACAAATAGACAAACTTAACATAAAGTAGTTGAATCTTTCTAAATTAAATAAGTTAAGATCTATATGAACATTTAAAACTAGACAAAATATTAAATAAGGTAGGTAAATTTAAAGCATGAGCCCAACAACAATGTGATTATCATTTGTTATTTAACTAAAAGAAATTTTTAATTTAGATAGGTTTAATTTAGAAAAATTCTATTATATATTCAATTTAACAAGATGCTACACATTTTTTTGAGAAAAAAAATATTCGCCATATGACAATCCAGTGGTAAGATAGAATATTAGATAAAGTATCAATTGTTAACAAGTTAAAAGAATATCTTTCGACTATTAGTAGAACCGCCTAAACCATTACCACCCTCCGTAAAAGCAACATCTTTCAACTTTCAAGTTTGCCCCCTTAGTGACAATAACCCTCTCTATTTTTTTCATCCTCAAAGCAAATGACAGTATAATCGTCAACAACTTTTTTACAGTACATGTTGTAAACATCTAAATTAACACTGGAGTGACTATCATTGGCACTTCCATTTTTATGGATTATGACAGCTCTTTCTACTAGAGTCTCTCTTATTGACAACATTTGATGGTCCAGAACCACATGCATCTTCATTTCCATTTGAAATGCAATGGTTTATCAGATCCAAGTCCCCTCCTTCATCAATACTCCCTAAAATAGCTACTTAAAAAATAATATAATATTATATTATCTATTTTAGCTACTCAATTTTTTAATTTAACTCCAAAAATGCTATCTATTTTAGCTAATAACTTCAACTAACTATAACTAACTTCAAAAATGCTAATATATAAAATATCATATCATCACCATAATGCCATATTGATTAAATTCAAAAATTTTTAAATTTGAAATTTTAAACACTACTTTTTACAACGGTCATATTTATATTACTTGTACCATTATTTACATATACTCACACAATCTCACACACAAGCACACAAACAAGCACACACAAACACACACAAAAATAATGACACAACACACACACACACTGTTGATGTATAATTTTTAAATTAAGGATAAATCCATTATTTATACTTAAAAAAAAACTATAAAATTATTTGAGCTAAATTGAAAGCTCAAATTTTTGTTTACAAAAAATGTTAAGCGACGTCATCAAAATTTTAATTTTTTTATTTTTTTAATAACGATCTTATTTATAATAATCATGAAATAAAAAATTTTAAATTTTGAACCAAGAGTAGCAATATGTTTTGTTTTTTTTTTTTTTTTGCTATACGCATTTGTGCAAAAAGAAATATTTGTTAGGTTATTTAATGTTTAGTGTACATGGTTAGGATAAATTTGAGAACTTATTTTTAAAATAACTAAAGGGGAAATAGCTAGCTTCTTTGCCCTAGCTAAAAATAGCTAGCTAAATAGTGCTAATGGAAAATAGCTAGCGTGATAACTAGCCTTTTGGGGACAAAATTTAAGGGTCGACTGTGTAAAATAGCTAAAAGAGAATGTTTAGCTAGTCTCTTGGAGATGCTCTAATAAACTACCAAAAAACCTGATGCGGTAAATAAAAAGAAGAGAGAATTATGTTTTGGGTGTTTCCCCAAAAATTTTTAAGATTTATAACTAAAATTTTGATATTTTTTAAAAAGTCACAAAACTAAAAATAAATTAAAAATAAGTTCACCTAAATTCGTAAGTCCTAAATTACCCTCACCTGTTCCCTCGTCCATGCCCTCACCTTCGCCCACGCCCTCGCCCTCGCCCTAGCCCATCCTCACAAGCTCATTCGTGGAGTCATCGTCAAGCTCTCAGTCGAGCTCCTAGAGCTCGAAGGAGCTCGACCAAGAGCTCCATGAGCTCGATAGAGCTAGACGCCAAGCTCCTGCAGCTCGAAGGAGCTCGATGCCAAGCTCCTAGATCTTGAAGGAGCTCGACCGAGAGCTCCATCGAGCTCGATGTTGCTCTCGGTCGAGCTACTGGAGCTTGAAAACGAGCTCCTATAGCTAAAAAACGAACTTGATGGAGCTCTCGGTTGAGCTCCAAGAGCTCGGCGTCAAGCTCCTTCGAGCTTCAGGAGCTCGATTAAGAGCTCCATTAAGTTCCTAGAGCTCAAAACCGAGCTTGATCTAGCTCCTTCGAGCTCCAGGAGCTCGGCGTCGAGCTCCTTCAAGCTCTAGAAGCTTGGCATCGAGCTCCAAGAGCTCAACCGAGAGCTTCACGACGACTCCATGAATGAGCTTGTGGAGATGGGCGGGGACGAGGGTGAGGGCGAGGCGAGGGCAAGGAGTGAGGGCGTGCACGAGGGCGAGGGGCGAGGGCGAGGGCGGGGGCGAGGGCGAGGGGCGAGGGTGGGTGCGAGGGCGAGGGCGTGGGCAAGGGTAGTTTAGTACTTACAAATTTAGGTGCACTTATTTTTAATTTATTTTTAGTTTTGTGACTTTTTAATAAATATCAAAATTTTAGTTTCTAAATTTTAAAAATTTCTGGGGAAACACCCAAAACATAATTCTCCCTAAAAAGAAATCATGTGCATAAGAGCTATCAAGGTTCTCACCGGCTGTTTATCAAATCATCAAGTAGCGTAAACATTTCACAAATTAAATTTAACTGCATTAAAAATAAATAAATAAATAAACATGAACCAATGTTTGCTTGAAAATTAAAAATAAATTGAATTTAACTTTGAGAATCAACTTGAATGAATCATATGGTTTAATTTGGCTATTGACTAATTTAGTTTTGTTTTTGCTTTGATTTAATTATTTGAATATTATCTAAATAGAATATGATAAATGCAAAAACTTAAAATATATAATTCTCTTATATATAATTAAATCAACTAGTTTAGTTGGATAGGACAAGAAATTAATATCTACCTAATAAACTAGCTAATCGAGCACAACTCAATAAACCAATATTTATAAGAGTATCATGTATAAGTAAATATCTCATATGTGATAGTAAAATCTAATTCCTAGAGCATGAGACCTTTATCCAACAAAATGAAATCAATAAGATTTTTCGTTAAGAATTATAACTAAAAGTACTCTTTGATATTTAACTCATCTCTCATAAGTCATAATACAAAAATTATCCACATCCACAATCATCAAGATCAACCTAGATGTGGAAAGTGAGCCGAGCGGTCCAAGCATAGCACATGGCACAACCCAACTGAGTCGTGCTTGGCCCGGCACGGCACGATCCAAAACTGTGCCCAGACCGAGGTTGTGCCGGCCCGAGGCAGGCCTCATGTCGTGTTGGGATGGGAGTGCTTGCTCCTCTTGGTTTAAAAAAATATTAAAAAAATTAAAAAAAATCCACCTCATCGTGCCCGGTACACGTGGTGGGTTTTTTTAATTAGTCTGCCACATGGTTAACTGGGTACGTCTACGTGGCATGATCTAGGTGCAGGCACGACCCTGGTGTTTGGCCCGTTGACACTATCTAGCAGCATAGGTATTGTGACCCATGACCTTGGGTCGGAAATCGAGCGTGGTCCAATCGGATCGTGCCTGCCCCTCTTGGTCGTTTAAAAAAATATAAAAAAATTTAAGAAACTCGCCCCATTCACCTGATACACATGGCAAGTTTATTTAATTAGCTTGCCACATGGTTGACTAAGTGCATTTATGTGGCACAACCCAGACACAAGTGGACACCCCAGCCCCCCCAATCATGATTTTGGATGTCCCCGCCCTACGTGAAATGCATCATCCTCACTCTCCTCACACACACACACACACACACACTCTCTCTCTCTCTCTCTCTCTCTCCTCATTCTCTTCACTCTCCTCACTCTCCTTAGTCTCCTCTCTTCTCTCTCCTCACCCTCCTCACCCTCTCTCCTCTCTCTCTCTCTCTCTCCTCTCTATCTCTCTTCTCACTCTCCTCTCTCTCTCTCTTCTCACTCTCCTCTCTCTCACTCTTCTCTCTCTCCTCATTCTCCTCTTTCTTCTCACTCTCCTCTCTCTCCTCTTTCTCCCCACTCTATTCTCTCCCCACCCTCCTCTTTCTCCCCACTCTCCTCTTTCTCCTCACTCTCATCCCTCTCTCTCCTCACCCTCCCTCCTCACTCTCTTCCCCCCTCCCTCCTCACTCTTCTCACCCTCTCTCCTCACTCCCCTCACTCCCCTCACTCCCCTCTCTCTCCTCACTCTCCTTTGTGTCTTGAAAAGGGTATTCAAGATCCTACAATTATCAAGTGAAAATCAGAAACTAAAATATACAATAATAACCAAATACTCAAAATAAAAGATTTGATTCAGTCATGTCAAACACATTCTTGTAGAGGTGTTAACTAAGTCAAACATCTCATGCACAACAGGAGGCATGATCTGATCAGTCGTGTCAAATTTGTGCATAGACCATAGTCATGTCAGCCCATGGTAGGGCTCAGGCCATGATGTACTAGGCCAAAGCCGCATGGACCTCATGCCATGCTAGGCATGGCCTGCATGCCTAGCATGCCAGCACAACCCATGGCATTACAATATTTATTAAATATATGTTTTTAAATAGTTGCTTTTGCCAGCCATTCGTTGTCGTGTTGGCTATAATTTAAAAAAACTTTTGAATTTTTTTTTGAGCCTTTGGATGCAATCTGACAGCTCAATAGAAGAAATTAAATGGTTGTCAAAATTTTGTCTTAAAAATAAAAATATATCTAAATAACATATGAATGTATTTTATTTTTTACAATCAATCTCTAATTTTTTCTCCTCTCTTGGCTTTGATATTGATATTGTTCATTATCTATGCTAACTTTTTTGATTTATATTTGTAATTTTAATTTGATAGAGCATCATTATTAGTTTGGTGATAAATTGTGACTTCTATGCATGAGAATACGAGGTCGAGCCTCCATAATATCTGTTGTACAAATAAAATTAAGATACATATTTAGTTGATTTTTAGATTAATAAATAAATTTAAAAAATAAGTAAAAAATTAATATTTATTATTCTTCTTCTCCTACTTCTAAGTTCTAATCCATTCTTATATATTAAAAAAAAATAAATATAAATAATAAATATAAATAATAAATATAATAAAAAAAAATTAGACATAGACATAGATATTTTATAATAATAATAATCCAACCGAAAATTTTGAGATTAAGACTAAATTCTCCCCTCATAGTCTTGCCTCATTAGCCTAAAAAATCTAAAAATAAGCAAACTTGATAAGTGCTGATATATTTTAACATTAGTGGTGGGGTATTTAAATTAAATCAACTTCATTTTTATTGACCTTTTTTTATTTATCAGAATGAATTTAGAAGGAAAAACATGGAAAATTTATTACTGACATAAGTTTTCCGATTAAATTTTGAGGATCCTAAAATAGTTCATATTATGTTAACTTATTTTCAGCTTGATTATCATGAAATTCTTATTTCAACTAATTGGAATGACGTAAATATATATTTTAAATTAGATAAAATAATCAATACTTAACGAACTTATGAAACATAGTAGAATGGTCTTCATGATGTCTGACATATAGACTACATGTGTCAACCGGGCCGGGCTGGCCCGACCCGGCACGAGGCACGTTACGGTTCAGCCGTGCCTGGGCCGGCCCGGCACGGAAAAATTCCGTGCCCGGGTTAGGCGCGTGCCGTGCCGTGCCCGGCCTGAGCCGTGCCGTGCTTGACCGGGCACGGTTTGGCACGCGGCACGGCACCCCGGCACGGGTCAGTCCCGTGCCGGGTGTCCCGTGAGCCCGACCCCAGGAAGCCCCTCCTGCATAAAAAGACCGTGGGTCGGGTCTGATTCGACCCAACCCGCGGTCTTCCCGTATCCTGAACTGCTCGGACAGGCAAGCCCGAGCAGGCCATGCAAGGCACGGCACGGCCCGCCGTGCCTACGGGCCGTGCCGGGCTCGGCAATTTTTAAACCGTGCCGGGCCGGGCACGGTAGCACGAACGTGCCCTAAAAAAATGGGTTGGGCCGTGCCGGGCCTGCCCGTTTGACACCTCTAATATAGACTAGTCATGATGACACTTCATTCATATTTCTCATCAAACACTATGTCAATTCTAAGTAAAAGCTAAATAAATAAAAATTAGGATTTCATGAGATAATCCATTCTCATGGTATCCCTACCATATATGAGTGTCTGACGAGAAACATTACGAAATATAATATTTAAAATAAAATTTTTAATATTACATTTAATAATATTTCAAATAATAGTGTCGAAATTAACACATTTGATAAAATCAGAGCCTCTTAGCTGAAATTTTTTATATTAGGTATATGTATCACATAATTAATCTAATAGTGCAAGCAAAAATAAAATAGTTACACACATTAGAAAATATAAGAAATTCACAAAATTATCATAAGACACATAGTAGATAAGAAAAGTTTCATTATATATTTGTTAACGAGCCTAAATAAAAAACATCAAATGAATGTCAAACACTATTAAAATTATATTTACCTCATATTTAAATTATTTATTATCTACCAACATGTAATAACCAATTACGTCTCACAATCATTAGACATCACTTTTTTGATGCTCGACTCTAGAATACTTAACTTCTTCAGTGAATGATATTCCAGTCAATAGTGAATCAATAGTCTATAAATAGTAGACAGAGATTTAGAAGAATTCTTATTAATCAAGAGTAACAAGTATAATTGATGAAATTTAATCCTCAGAAAAATTATTTGTCTGATCAAACAATTCTTCATAAATACACCAAAAAACAAGAAAACAATGTCACCACCTTGTTATTATGTAAAACAACTGGCAAACAAAATTATGACAAAACTCTAATACATATAAAATAAATGTCAAAACAAGATTGATATTTTCATTGTCTTTTGGCCCGTACAATGATATCATTAATCATGATAATATCAAAGACTCTAGAATCTATAAAAGAAATATAAAATATGCAATTACTTGTATCCGTATTCCCCCTGACTCTATTATCTAACCTAGAATAAACTCAAGCTAAAATGAACTAAAGCTAGGTCAGAACAAACCCAAAATAACCTAAAATAAACTCAAGCTAGCCGAGAATGAAGAAGGCTAACCTGGAATGAACTCAAACTAGCCTGGAATAAACCCAAACTAGCCTAGAATGAATCCATGCTAGCTCATGTCCAGTTTGCACGTGTGTCGAAATTTGCCCAACCCAACCCAACCCAACCTGACACAGACCATCACAACCCAAGTAGCCCATGGGCCAATGGGTCATGCCGATGCCGATCTATCCTTTTTAGAATGCTAGCATGGCATAGCACATGCTAAAAATTATGCCATGCCTGACATCGTACTGTGGTTTTGCTAAGCCTAAAAAATAGTCATGTCTACCCGGTACAACCCATTGGACACCTCTATGTGTACCTCTACCATGTCTCTCAGCTTTCTCATCACTACTTCCTGATGAACATACCACAATGTTGCAACTAATCATACCTACTTCGTTCATTCTAAATATAATTGTGGTCGCTTGAGTTACTTCCCAAAAACCTTTGGAAGAGATAAAAATATCTTCTTCACAAGAATTTGTTTCCACATATTAGTATATTGCTCATTTGATGAATAAATACAAAGAATGTTATAAACTACTTGTCAAGTTACCTCAATGCTGACCAATTTATTAATATATATACCACAACAATAATCCTTTTGCATGACCATGTACAAGTCGCATGTGAATCACTTCATCTTGATAAATCAATATGCACATTTATAACTTGTAATAACAATATAATGCCCCTAAAAAGTGTATTAGAGTGGTTGTATCTCAATCTCTATTGTAAGTATAACAAGAACTAAATATACTCAATACTTTGATATCAACCAAATATCACATGTGCATAAGTAGTTGTGTGTTGATTTGCACCTACTTATTAGTCTTTTTAAAAAATTCACCTCAAATTGAGACTTAGTGATTCATCTCCCCTTTGGCCACAAACCATATCATCATTGAGGTAACCCAGAGAAAAAGTATTTGCCATTCATTTCTACTGCATTATCCCTAGTGGTTCCATATTGATTCCAATCATTTTTCCATTTCATTTGAATGCACACAAAAAAGAATTAAAATCAAATTAAAAAAATGACTACTAAATTAAAATTCTAAGGTTTTTTTACTCCAAAAATAAAAAAAAAACTTTAATATTTTCTAGAACACAAGCCAAAGAAATAATATTTAAGAGAGTGTCAACTATATACATTTTTTATGAAAACACGGTATATCTCCTAGAATATTCAACATTTATCTCAAGAAGGTATTTGAGACACCTAACATATATCTTCTTCAATTAATGCTACTATTTATAGGAGAATAATAAAAAATATTAAATATATGATTATTATTAGATTATATATAACACATGTTGTCAATATAATCAAGCATTTCGTATATTCTTATCAGCATGTTTATTTAGACATAGTTTGTCATATACTAAGATGTGTGATAGGTCTCTAGAATTTGTGGTTGATAAATTACAATTCATCACATACAACGAGATCTCTTTTAGCAATTAAAGACACTTAAAGTTAAAAAGCCATTCAATTTTGAGATGGACACTAGTTTACACATAGATGAGATCTACTAACAAATTGTGTACTTTTCTTGATAGCAAATCTTAATTGCTGGAAAAATAATAACAAATAATTGTACTAAAATTCAATGCAGAGGCAAAGTTTAAGATAATAACAATAGTTGCCAACGAGATAATTAAAATTTGGTACCTACTCGAAAAGATTATCTATTTTTTTTTACTATTTTTTACTAGGATAATTAGATAATAAAATATATAACTTTTAATTCAATATTTTATGAGAGGACAAAATATATAAAAGTAAATTTTTTTATTAGACAAAAGATTTAAATAGACTCATTGCTATAGCTTATATTCAAATAGCAGATCAATTAGCGAATATCTTCAATAGATCTTTACACATAAGCTTAAGGGAGTAGTGAGTATTACAATTTGTCAATTTCTATTTTATTTACTTTTTTTTATTGATTGGAGCACCTAACATTTAAGTTACTATAATCCATAGGCCAATTATTGTGAGGTATGAATTATTGTTCATTTTTTAGATTATTATTTAACACAACATATTTAATATTAAAATCTAATGTTAGAAATGAAAATATTCTATTTGTTTTTGCAAATATTAAACTCTTAAAAATATAATAATTTTATATTATTTAATATATATGGTTTTCAATTTTAGATTTCTTAAATATTTTTGGATAATTATAATAAGTTTTTGTCATTGTAAACTCTTACATCTAATATTATATTTAAATGTATTTGCAACATAAGTAATTTACTTTAATAATATAGTTAAAATCTATTTCTAGTAAAATTTGTTTAGAAACAGAAACTTTTAAAATAATAGATAAATTCTATCATTATATTATTTAGTTGCTTATATAAATCCAAAAATTAAGATGAAAAGTGCGCAAATATTTCAAATTTCTTTGCAATTAATATAAACATATCTTCTAAATTAAAAATAAAATATATGAGCAATTAAATAGCTTATGTAAATATTATAACAATAAATATCATAGTATAACTTCAAGCATTGTGACTCTATCTACAATTAAAAATGATTCATTATCCATAAAATTAGTCAAGGCAAAGTGAAGAATCAATCCATCCAATAAATATGATCTTTAAAAATTCAGTCATTATTTTCATACTTTTCTCAAAATAAATTTTAAAATTTTAACATTAAGAAATAGTAGAAATGTCATAAATCATTTTTCCTATGTTTTATAAAATAATATGTGATATATTAACTCCTTTTATATCTAATATAATATCAAAATCTATTTTTTGGTTTATGTTAATATAATTACAAACAAGATGACAGCTCTTACACCAATGATGTTATTAACTAAGCAAATATAAAGAAATAAAAATATAAATACATAAAACTTTCAACTTTAGAAGATTAATTCCTTGAAGATTTCAAGAAATTAAATATCTATTAATTCCAATGATGTTCGAGTTCAAGATATTAATGACGAGTAAAATTTGAAGATTTAAAAAAATCATTTTGATGGATTATTAATTTCTTTTCTTTTTTTCATGTAATTTGATTTTCGATTTAACTAATTTTTTTTTTCCAAATTCATCTTTTTTAGCAATTAAAATATTTATAAAACACAAATAAAAATTTTAATAAATACAACTATACAAACTAAGAGTAAATAGTGGCTAGTTGGCTCATGAGACCTTCAGTAGTGGGCCTTGGCCCTCATCCAAATCCCCAAAGCCATTACTCATTGCATTGCACTACCTGCGTCCATTCATCCTCACCCAAAATCACACCCAATACAATGCCCAGTCAGGAGGCGGTGAGGAACGAGGTACAAGACAATAAGGCACAAAACACAGGGCACAAGCCACCACTCATCTAGCACCATGCACCAAGGTGACATTGGTCACTTGCCAAGTTATGGATTGTGTCAAGCCATGTTGGTGCCTAGGGAGTGTCACTTGAGCTAGACCAACAAGTTTGATACTTATATAATCAGGCAGAAAAGTGTATTACTTCTAATTCAATCTTAAATGAATAAGCAAAACAAAAAATAAAATTTTATTATTTTATTATAAACAAAATATAGGTTGCGAATCTTTTTAGAGACGTTGAGAAATCGACTACTTTTTTTTCTCTAACTTGATATTGAGCACATTCATGTATCAATTTTAAGAGAAATAATATTTTATTATAAATTTTTATTTGATGTGCAATATTTTGGAAATATTGTTGGAAATATTTTGGTACTTAAAGTACTTTTCTTTCATATTTGTCTTCATCATTGTATATTTGTTATGAATGAAAAGAATTATAGTTTTATATTTAATTTTATTGTATTAATTATTGTACTAATTTAACATACATGAAATCAACCATGAAGGGACTCACAAAGTCATAGAGCTCTTATGCTAATGATTTTCTTCAAATAACTAGGAACCCACTATTGATTGGGCTATTTGATACAGTTGATTTGGGCTTGTTTTGAATTTACATTTATGCCCTTATTTAATATTCAATAAATGACGTGTGTAAATAGCTATAAATTATTTTCTGTTTTTTTTATTTATCAATTATTAGAGCCCAGTATATAAGCTCTATTTTTTTCTTTACCTAATGTTCAGGACATAATTTTATTGAATGGTATTTTGGTTTTCTCTCTACTACTGCTGCTCTTGGATTCTCTTATTTTTCTCTTCTTCACTGCTTTTAGAAATCTCTGTCAAAACAAAGATTTATTGTTAATAAATAATAATATGGTATCAGAGCTCGATTTCTATCTGAGATTGAAGTTCTTTTCTGAATGAGTGTTTGAAAATAATTTCTCCATAATAGATGATCACTTTGACCTAATTTATTTAATGTGATTTACTTAGATCTAGCACAGATTTGACTAGATATGTTAAGATCTGAAGGTTTTGTGGTGTTTAAATTACATTTTCTACAAAACACCCAAATTTTTGTTCAAATTTTTTCAAGTATTCAAATAAACATGTTTTCCAAAAATCAAAACTCATCAAACTCAAGGTCAATCTCCATTCCCTTGTTTGATGGTGAGAATTTTAATTATTAGCTTGTTAAAATGAGAACCATATTTATCTCACAAGATATATGGGAAATCATGGTCTCTAGATATATAGAGGCTCCAAATTTCTCTACTCTAGAGGGTAAGAAATTGATACAAGAGAGAGAACTATGGAAATTAAATGTGAAAGTATTATTGTTCATCCAACATGGTGTGAGTAATGCAATATTTCCTAGATTACTTGGATGTACTCAAGCCAAATAGGCTTGGGACCTCCTAATCGAAAAATATCAAGGAGATAAGAAGGCTCGAGGAGCTCTTCTACACTCCCTGAGAAAAGATTTTGAAAATCTGAGTATGAATAACTCATACTCTCTTACTGAGTTTTCAACTCAGTTTTTGGACATAGTTAATCAATATAAAATACATGATGAAGATATTTCTGAAACTCAACTGGTTGAAAAATTATTGATATGCATGCCTGACAAGTTCGATGTCATTGTGGTAGCGATAGAGGAAACCAAAGACCTTTCAAAGCTTACCAATCAACAAGTCTTGAGCTCACTGAAGTTATATGAAAGTCAACTGATCAAAAGGGCTGAAGGTTCTAGAGAGACAGTAATTCAATCGAGATGAAAAAATCAGCATACTAAAGAAGATACTCAACTAAAAGAGATAAGAAACAGAAGACCAGACCCAAGGTATGCTTCTAATAAAACAGAAATAAAACTAAAACTGGTTCTTCTTCTTCTACACTCTCAATTGACTCACATAAGGACCCATATATCTCTTACAACATATGCAAGAGATCTAACCACACTGCTACAGAGTATTGGTTTCGAAAACAAAACCAATGCCTAAACTGTAAAAAGTTTGGGCATACCTCAAAGGACTGTAAAAGAAATCATAAATAGTATACTGGTTGTGCAGAGCGAGCAGCCTCTGCAAAGCACCTATTTTATGCAAATAAAATAAGTAAACCACCTTCACCAAATACCTGGTTTCTGGACAGTGGTTGTTCAAACCACATGTCTGGTAACCAAAAAATATTTGTGGATTTACTTCTAGTAGTAAATTCATAAGTGAAATTAGGTAATGGTGATCTTGTCGAGGCAAAAACCAGAGGCAAAGTCTTAGTTCCTACTTCCACTGGAATAAAAATTATAAAAGATATACTCTTAGTTCCAACACTAGACCAAAACCTTCAAAGTGTGGGTCAACTAATTGAAAGAAAATATAGACTGGAATTTAAAAATAATATATGTGCAATATTTGATCACGACAGTGATAGACTTCATGGACAGTGAAAATGTCCAATGGAAGAAGTTTTCCACTAATATTTGATCAAAGAACTGACAAGGCATTGACCATGAAATTTGAGTCTGAAGCATCTTTATGGCATAGGAGTTTGGGCACTTAAATTATCTGAGTCTAAAATATTTTTTTCAAAAAAACCTTGTGAATGGAGTGCCATCAAACCTTGTCATCCCCACTACTATCTATGAGGAATGCTCACTGGGAAAACAGACTAGGAAAAATTTTTCTAAACACTCTACCAGTAGAGCCACTGAACTACTGGAACTGATGCATGTTGATATTTGTGGACCCATGTCAGTCCAGTCATTAGGAAACAATAACTATTTTCTACTATTTGTCAATGACTGTACATGGCATATGTGGGTATTCTTCTCGAAGCACAAGTTTGAGGCACTTGAATACTTCAAGAAGTTATTGTCCCTTGTCAAAATACAATCTGAACTTAGTGTAAAAACACTTAGAATAGACAAAGGGGGTGAATTCCTCTCTCAAAAATTCACTGATTTCTATGAATTAAAAGGGATGAATAGGCAATTGACCATTGCTTACTCACCACAACATAATGGTGTTGTGGAGAGGAAGAATAGGACTCTAATGGAAATGGCTAGGTCTATTCTGAATGAAAAATCTTTACCTAAAATTTATTGGGTAGAAGCTGTGAACACCTCAGTGTATCTGCTCAATAGATGCCCCACAAAATTACTAGATAATCTCACTTTAGTGCAAGCCTGGACTGGCAGAAAACATAGTGTTAAACACTTAAGAGTATTTGGGAGTGTTTACTACTCCTATATACCTAATGCATACAGAACTAAATTAGACTCTAAGAGTCTGAAATGCATATTAGTAGGATACAGTCTACAATCCAAGTGTTACAGAATGTATTTACCAGAAACTAAGTCTTTTCTGGTGAGTAGAGATATACTTATTGATAAAAATAGCAAGTGGAATGAAAACCTCATTCAAAATGAAGTTGCAAACAAAGAAAGCTATGGCATTGTTGTTACAGTAAGCTATAAACAAGAATGCACTCCAAGGTATGAATCATGCACCTCCTTCTCTTCTTTTGAATCTGAGTCTGTACTAGAGGAATCAAATGCAATAACCATATCTATTAAATATAAAACCCTATCAGACATATACCAGAGATGTAACTACACCTCAGTTAAATCACTCAACTATGAAGAGGCTATAAAACATCAATTCTAGATAAATGCAATGCAAACAGAAATGTCTATCATTGAAAAAAATAAAACCTTGACTTTGGTTGACTTGCCCCCAAATAAACACAGTATATGGGTCAGATGAATTTTTAGGATTAAGACTAGACCTAACACCAATCAGCTTGTGTATAAGGCTCGATTAGTGGCCAAAGGCTACTTTCAAAAGCCTGGAATATATTACCTAGAGACCTTTGCTCCAGTAGCAAGGTTGAGAATAATAAGGCTTTTAATATCCTTAGCTAGACAGAAGGGTTGGAATCTATTCCAACTCGATATAAAATCTACCTTCTTGAATGGAGAACTCAATGAGGAAATTTAAATAGAACAACCCCCTGGGTTTGTAAAACAAGAGAGAGAACATTATGTTTATAAATTAAATAAGGCTTTATATGGGTTGAAACAAGCTCCTCGTGCTTGGTATCAATATATAAATACTTATCTATTGAATCAAGGATTCAAAAGAAGTAAGAATGAGCCTACACTCTACATTAAGAAAGTTAAGAATTTTGGAATTTTAATTGTATCTTTATATGTGGATGACATTATTTTTACTAGTAATAAAACTGAATTAAAAAATAATTTTAGAAGAGAAATGGAGACCAAGTATGAAATGCCAAACCTAGGTAACTTGAGACATTTTTTAGTACTTAGAATATCTCAAGATACAAGTTGTGTGTCTATCTCTCAAACCACATATATAAAATCAATACTAAATAACTTTAGATTGGGAGATTGTAAACTTGTCTTTACCCCTCTTGAAGTAAATTAGAAATTACTTTCTGCCAAAGGGAGATTTATAAATGGAAAAGCTTATAGAAGCTTAATTGGAAGCTTGTTGTATGCATCTGCAACAAGACCAGATATAGTATATTCTATCCATTTATTGTCTTGTTTTAAGCATGCAACTAATCACATACACTTTAGTGCTGCCAAAAGAGTATTGAGATATCTCAAAGGAACTATAGACTTGGGTCTGAAATACACTAAGACCAACCACATTTAGATATCTGGTTATTGCGATAGTGACTAGAAAGGATGTCTAGAGGATTACAAAAATACCTCTGGATATGTATTAAATTTATGAACTGTGGCTATTTCTTGGCAGTCCAAGAAATCATCCATAGTTGCCTTGTATACCACTAAAGCTGAATATGTTTCATCTTCAGTAGCTATATCTCAAATATTATGGTTAAGAAAGATTTTGACTAACCTAGATAAACCACTAGACTGCCCAACTAATATTCTTTGTAATAATCAATCGACTATATCCATTGCAAGTAATGTGATTATGCATAGTCAAACTAAACACATAGGTTTAAAATATCACTTCATCAAGGATACTATTGAAACTAATGAATTTAAGATAGTTTTTTTTGCAGGACTGAAGAATAAGTTGCTGATATATTTACCAAATATTTACCTTTAGAATAGCTGGCTTACTTCCAGAAAAAGCTTGGACTATCACCAACTATATCAAATGGGGAGGATTGTTGATTGGGCTATTCGATACAGTTGGTTTAGGCTTGTTTTGAATTTATCTCTATGCCCTTATTTAATATTCAATAAATGACACGTGTAAATAGTTGTAAAGTATTTTCTGCTTTTTTTATTTATCAAATATCAGAGCCTCGTATATAAGCTCTATTATTTTCTTTACCTAATGTTCGGGACATAATTTTATTGAATGGTGTTTTGGTTTTCTCTCTGTTTGCACTGCTCTTGGATTCTTTTCTTCTTATCTTCTTCCCTGCTCTCTGAAATCTTTGTCAAAACAAAAATTTATTGTTAATAAACAACAAACACAACCAATGAAAAAACAAAATTTTACTTATGCATAAAAATTTTTTTTTCCGGATGCTGGAATGAATTTTTATTAATAAGTTTACTATTTTATACACCTAGAAGCCCACTCTTGTATTATCCAAGCATAACGAAGCAAATAGATGTGTTTAATGGCTATGTTATGTTCCACATGGAACAACTTTTGATTACCAACGGACTGCACAAGCTGCTCACAAGATGATTTTTTATTCAGAAACTTTCGGATTCTTTTTTAAGTCTAAGTTCACATCAATAATAAATTCAACCCATCTAAGTTAACTAAACCTCTTCATGGCATACATAATGTCTATTGAGAAAATATCATTTTTTCTGAATTGCACGCACTGCATAATATATAAACGGAAAACTATGTTCTCTTTACTTATGGAGTACTCTATATGGCCCTCCAAAATCATGAGATCAGGGTGATAAATTCCGACTCAAGATATAAAATATAGCCATATAGGATAATCATCGGTACACAAAAGAAAAAATAAATCAAATCTCCTTAATCAGGAAAAAGATATGATGCAATAAACACATCACAATATTTAAATGAATATTTATCCAACAAATTCACAATTTCAATTTCATAAGCTTTAAAAGAAACAAGATGAAAGCAAACACCAATACAACAGACTAAAAAACTGAGCAATATTCTATCGATCTTTTTTCCACTAAGAATCTCGGAGTTGAAATCTTCATTTTAATGATATAATTAAAGTAATTAATATTATCAAAAAATAAAGATAAACCTAGTCTTTATAAAAAAAAGTTAGTAGAAACATAATAATTTTTATTGTTTTTTATTTCATGACATCTTATCCATAGAAAATAATATTCATATCTTGCCTAATATTAAATCTTGAATAAGAAATTATTTGTTAGCAAATACTTAGCGAAACTTCTTGTATGTTAGGCATAAATATTTATTGTGATAAATCTGAAAAACGTATTAGTCAAAGTCATAGTATACATATATGTGCGCGCGCGTGTGTGTGTGTGTGTGTGTGTAGATAAAATACTGAAATGGTTCAGTATATAAAACTACAAAAAAAAATCACCAATGTCAAATTATGTAAGTGATAGTCGGCGTCCAAAGATACTAAGCAACACTGCATGAGTATTAATTCATATATTTCTATTATTTTATATTCAAATTGTGTATTCAAATTGATACTAAACTTATTATTTTTCATGTATGTTAAGTTATGTATTCAAATTGATATTTTATATGTTTTGAGTATGAAAAGCAGATACTAATTTAATTTCGAAGAAAGTCAATAAACTATAGAAAAGAATATATTTAAGTATTTGAGAAGAACTAATAATATATTTTTATTGTATGGAGAACATGTTAACTCGGGCTTTTGCATTTGTTGGGTGTTGGGCTTCTTATTTGGAAAATTACCCTACACACCTTTACTTACATTCATTAATAAACGTGTCAGTCGTGCTATAAAGTTTTAATTACTGTTTTATTTTTAGTGATTATTGAACCTAATATATATGCTCTGTTTTTCTTTTTTAATAATTGATTGACATTATTTTATCAAGAGTTACTATGCTTACTCTCTGCTGTTCTTCGCAATTCTTATTCTTCTGAAAATCTTCTTCTTTTCTTCTTCATATCTTACTCTCTGTAATCCTTGTTGAAGCAAGGATTTGTTGTTCCAATACAATAATTTGGTTAAGGATCCTCATATCTATCTAAGATCAAAGTTTTTTATTCAAAAGTTTCTCCAGAATAGACGATTCTCAAATATTGTTCAAATCTAACCTTTTCCTTCTCGATTTCTCTAGATCCAGTATAGATATGTCCAGATCTGAAGGATTTGTGTAGTTTAAACTACAATTTCTATAAGATCCTCAAATTTTTATTCAAATATTTTTAAACATTTTCAAATTAAAATGTCATCCAAGAATCTAAGTTCATCAAGTTCGGGGTCAATCCCCATAACCCTGTTTGATGATGATAACTTTAACTATTAGCTTGTTAAAATGAGAACATTATTTATTTCATAAGTTATTTGGGAGATTGTAGTCACTAGATATATAAAATCACCTTATATCTCTTCTTTGGAAGAAAAAGAGTTATTAGAAGTACTAGAGCTAAGGAAATTAAATACAAAGACACTATTTTTCATCCAACAATGAGTCAGTAATGCCATATTTCTTTGAGTGTTGGGATGTACTCAAGCCAAGGAGGCTTGGGATCTCTTAATAGAAGAGTTCCAGGGAGATAAGAAGGCTAGAAGAGCTCTTCTACACTCCTTGAGAAAAGACTTTTAGAATCTAAGTATGAACAACTTAGATTCTCTCACTGAGTTCTCAACTCAATTTCTAGATGTTATAAATCAACTAAAAATTTATGATGAGAACATCATAGAGACTCGACTAGTTGAGACACTGCTCAATTGTATGCCTGACAAGTTTGATGCTATCGTGGCAATAATAAAGGAGACAAAAGATTTGACAAAGCTAATCATTCAACAAGTCATGAGCTATCTGAAGTCACATGAGAGCAGACTACTCAAGAGAGCTGAAGTATCTAAAGAGTCTACCATGCAATCAAGATGGGAAAAGTAGCCAGTAAAGGAAGAGAATCAAAGAGCAGAGACAAGAAATAGAAGACTAAGCCCAAGTTATGTGTCTAAAAATAAAAACAAAAATAAAAGTAAAATTCGTTCCTCTTCTTATGTACTCTCAACTGCCTCACAAAAAGATTCATATATCTCTTGTAATATACGCAAGAGCAAATAATCACTCTGAGACAGAGTACTAGTTTTGAAAATAGAATCAGTGCCTAAACTATAAAAAGTTTGGGCATGTTTCGAATGACTATATGTTGAAGCACACTCAGTGTGCTAGTTGTGCAGAGCAAATAATCTATGCATAACACTTGTTTTATGTAAATGAAATAAGAAATCAACATTCACCCAACATGTGGTTTCTGGATAGTGGTTGCTCAAACCACATGTCTGGTAATCAAAGCATATTTGTGGATTTACTTTCTATAGTAAATACACAAGTAAAATTGGGCAATAAAGACCTTGTCTAGGCAAAAGCCAAAGACATAATTTCTATTCCCACTCCCACTTGAGTCAAGATTATAACAGATGACCTCTTGGTTTTAACACTGGACCAAAATCATTTGAGTGTTGGGCAATTGATGGAAAGAGGTTACAATCTAGTATTTAAAAATAACGCATGTCACATATTCGATCATGAATCTGATCAACCATTATGGATAGTGAAAATATCTAGTGGAAGGAATTTTCCACTGACATTTAACTAGGAATTGAAAGCATTTGATTGTGAATGTTGAGTCATAAGCCTCATTATGGCATAGGAGGTTTGGAAACCTTAATTACTTCAGTTTAAAAAATATTTTTCAAAAACAACTTGTGAAAGGTATACCTTTAAACTTTACCACCCCCACCTCTGTTTGTGAGGAATGGTCACTAGGAAAACAATCCAAACAAAGTTTTCCCAAGAACACGACCTTGAGAGCCTCTCAACCATTGGAACTAATATATGCTGACATATGTGGACCCATGTCAGTCCAGTCTTTGGCCAACAGTAGATATTTCCAACTATTTGTCGATGACTGTACAAGACATATGTGGGTTTACTTCTTGAAGCACAAGTCTGAAGCACTTGACTGCTTCAAAAAATTAATATCTCTAATAGAAAGACAGTCTAGACTGAGTGTGAAAATACTTAGAACAGACATAGAGGGTGAGTTCCTTTCATAGAAATTTATAAATTTCTATGAACTAAAAGGAATACACAGACATAAGACTACCTCTTACTCACCTCAACAAAATGGTGTTGTGGAGAGAAAGAACAGAACCATAATGAAAATAGCTAGAAGTATCTTGAATGAAAAATACCTACCTAAAGTCTATTGGGCAGAGGCAGTTAACATTGCAGTGAACACTATAGTGTATCTACTCAATAGATGTCCTACAAAAGCACTAGAAAATTTCACTCTACTATAGGCTTGGAATGGGATCAAACCAAGTGTTAAGCACCTGCATGGTATTTGGGAGTATTTACTACTCTCACATACCAAAAGCCTTTAGAACTAAGTTAGACTCCAAGAGTCTAAAATGCATATTAGTTGGTTACAGTCTATAATCCAAGGGTTACAGACTATATTTACTAGAAACAAAATTATTACTAATGAGTAGAGATATAACTATTAATGAAAATGCCAAATGGGATGAAAACTTCTATGATTTTGAAGTTGAAAATACAAGCTTGTAAGACTATAATATTAATGTTTCGGCAAGCAATAAAGAAGAATACAATCCAAGGTATGGTTCCTGCTCCCCTTCTGAGTCAGAGTTAGATATTGAGGAATTACATGACATAACTATACCCATTAAATACAAATCCTTGACTGACATATACCAAAGATGTAATTACTCCTCAGTTGAGTCTCTCAACTATGAAGAAGCAATAAAACATCAAGTGTGGGTAAATGCAATGAAGACAGAAGTGGTTATCATTGAAAAGAATTAAACCTGGACCTTAGTAGACCTACACTCAAATAAACACATCATAGGGGGCAATGGATATTTAAGATTCAAACTCAGCCAAACTCAAGTCAACCTTTATATAAGGCTCGATTAGTTGCTAAGAGCTACTCTCAAAAAGTTGGAATGAATTATTTTGAAACCTTTGCTCCAGTAGTAAGGTTAGAAACAATAAGGTTTCTAAAAGCCTTAGATGGACTAAAGGGTTGGAATTTATTCCAATTAAATATCAAATCTATCTTCTTGAATGGAAAACTCGAGGAGATTATGTAGAATAATTCCTTGTGTTTGTAAAACATTGAGATGAGCACTGTGTTTATAAATTAAACAATGCCCTATATAGGTTGAAGCAAGCTCTTCATGTATGGTATCAACAAATAAACTCTTATTGAATTAAGAATTCAAATGTAATAAGAGTGAGCCTACACTTTACATCAAAAAGGTCAAAGATTTTGGAATTTTAATTATGTCAAATAATATAGATGACATTATTTTCACTAGTAACAAATCTGAATTAATAGCAGACTTAAGAAGAGAAATAGAAATTAAGTATAAAATATCAAACCTGTGTAACTTAAAATACTTTTTAAGACTTGAAATTCTTCAAGACACAAGTGGTATGTCTATTTATCAAACTGCATACATACAGTCCATATTGAGAAGTTATGGGATGAATGATTGTAAACCTATCTCTGCCCCTCTAGTTTTAGACCATGAACTAATCTTTTCCCAAGATAGAATAGTAAATGAGAAAACATACAGAAGCTTAATTGGAAGCTTACTATATGCATCTGCCACATGACCTGACATTATATATTCTGTTCACATTCTATCTCAGTTCATGCATGCACCCAATTACTAACACCTTAGTATTGCCAAAAGTGTTTTAAGATATCTTAAAGGAACCTTAGACTTATGTCTAAACTACTCTAGAACCAATCTTACTAAAATATTTGGGTATTGTGATAGTGACTGGGGTGAATGTCCATAGGACTATAGAAGTACCTCTGGATATATATTTAACTTAGGAACTATAGTTGTTTCTTGGCAGTCGAAGAAGTAATCGATAGTTTATTTATCTATCATTGAAGCTGAATATGTTTCAGCTTCAGTAGTCACATCTTAAGCCTTGTGGATGAGAAAACTATTAGCCGATTTGGATAAATCCTTAAGATATCCAACTAATATACTTTGTGACAATCAATCGACTATATCCATAGCAATTGATGTTATTATGCATAGTCGAACAAAATACATATGTCTCACATATCACTTTATTTAAGATGCGATTGAGACTAATGAGATTAATTTGTTGTTTTGTAGAACGGAATAACGAGTGACTGATATTTTCACCATGCCTTTACCTAGAGAGAAACTTGTCTACTTTCAGGAAAAGCTTGGACTTACACCAACTATATCAAATGGGGAGATTGTGACCTCGGGCTTTTGCTTCTGTTGGGTGTTGGGCTTCTTACTTGGAAAATTACCTACGCACCCTTACTGACATTCATTAATAAACGTGTCAGTCGTGCTGTAAAGTTTTAATTACTATTTTATTTTTAGTGATTATTGAGCCTCATATATATGCTTTGTTTTTCTTTTTTAATAATTGATTGACATAGTTTTATCAAGAGTTACTGTGCTTGCTCTCTGCTGTTCTTCGTGATTCTTCTTCTTCTGAAATCTTCTTCTCTTCTTCTTCAAAAATCTTCTTCTCTTCTTCTTCAAAAATCTTCTTCTCTTCTTCTTCAAAAATCTTCTTCTCTTCTTCTTCAAATCTTACTCTCTATAATTCTTGTTGAAGAAAGGATTTGTTGTTCCAATACAATAGAACAAGAATAAGAGCAAGTTATAAATGATTATACAAATAATGATGACTTTAGATCATAGTCAAAGATGAAATGTTTTGTTTGAATAGAGATACAGCAAGCTAAAAAAGTTATATTGTAGCTTATAATTTTATAGTTTTCTTTTTTTTTTTGTTTTTTACTTTCTTTCATTTTTAATATGAACATTCGACTTGTGGATTGTCCTGAATCTTGATCAATTTTGTTCATTATATATGATCTTTTTGTGTATATTAATTTTACTTAAATTTTTATGACGTTATTATATTATGTGGCATTTGATTTTACATGTCATAGTCAAAACCTAGGAAAATTAAATCCTATAGCATATATGAGTTACAAACTCTAGAAAAGGATAGGTATGTGCACTATATCAACATAATGCATGTGTACATGGATGCATCAGTGCACGCATGCATGCATGGATTAAATAAGGGTGTGCATGTTATTTTATAACATTGATAATAGCCCTTACACACACCCACTATTGTGACAGACATCAATTTTGTGAAGAGCTTGACGACATCCTTTTTCGGTGATGGTGGAGACAAAGCCCACCAACTAGTAGCAATTGAATCGGCCAAACCAAATAATTAGGGTTTCATTTTTACTTCCATCAAGGTTTCGAGTGACCTGAAACCCTAATTTCACCGAACTATTTGGAAACCCCAAATTTTGGGACCCCTAACTTAGATAGAAACTAATTAGGATTTCTTGTGGGTCATTTCAATATGGTTTCTTATTATTTGGATGATATATTAATGAAAAATATTAAAAATTTGATTATTACCATTTAGAAGTTGACAAACACAAATTACTCACAGTAAACTACCAAAATCAAAACTTTATTCTATGGTATTGAAATGCTAAATCACCTGACAAAAGAATTATATATGGATAATTCAAGGGAGAAGTGATTACAAACAAATTATATTCTAGTAGTAACGTGGCAATTTATCATGTTAGAATTAACTTTAAATTTTTAATATTGTAATATTTGCAAAAATTTATCGAATTCGTTGCATATTGATACTCACCTCAGAAGTCATTAATATATAATGCAGTTGTTTAGCTTCTTCAACTGAGATTGGATAGAATATCACTCACCATACACAATTCAATTGATTGGCTAACGAGAGACTTAAGAGCATTCTTATATTCATTGTTGAATGACTTTTAAGCATTCCGAGGCAAAGTTTTTGGTGACAGAAAATTTCATACTAAATTAAAGTTACACTACCAAGCAGTTTAATTTATACGAGATAAATTATAGTATATTAGAGATAAATCTCATGGTATATGTGCTAGCAGAAAAATAGTGCTAGTCATAGCAAAGAAAGAGGCATGAGTTAGTTCATAGTACATACTACAAGAGGATGAATTATACTAGGGATAATTATTCGGTATTATTTCCAAGAAAAAACAAAGAATATAATAAATATAGATTAAATAGTAAATTCACCAGAGATTTTCACAAAGTTATTCTACCATAATCCCTACTAACCTCATGATCCAACACCTATATTATATGTAATCACTTATTTTAGTCAATGATCATCATTTGAGTAATTGAATATAGTAATATTCATTTTAATCCTTTATTTTTTTAGTATGTTTTATTCATTCTCAATTATCCTATTAATCTTATTTCCCTGAATCATTTATTCATACAGCTTAATTTTGATATTATTTTTATTTTTGCTGATATATTTCTTCATGATTTAAAGACTAAAAATTACTTTCTTAAAGACAAAACATGATAAATTATAGCAATTCATGGCTATGGTAGGATCCTCTATTGACATCGGGCCTTGCTATGTTAGCTGTATTGGGCTTTATACTTGGTGAAATTACTTCTACACCCTCATTTAATAAATGCATCAATCGCATTATAAAGTATTAAAGGCTGCTTTAATTTTATTGGATGTTAAACCTCATATATAAACTCTGTTTGTTTATTTTTTTTTTGACATTGAGCATGATATTTTTATTGATTAGTGTGTTTTGCTCTCTGGATTTTCTCATCGTGATTCTTCTTCTTCTTCTCGAGACTCTCTTCTTCTTGAAAATTCCTCTCTGTAATCCTTGCTGAAGCAAGAGAAATTTGATTCTAATATATTAATTGGTATCAGAGCCGATTGTTTATCTGAGATCGAAGCATTTGAGTTGATTATTCAAAAGCTTCTCCAGAATAAACGATTCTAAAAATTTATTGTTCTAACCTAAACATTTTTTCACAAATCCTTTTAGATCCAATGCATATCTATTTAGATCCAAAGGTTTTATATTTAATAAACACAGTTTACTACAAAGCCCCTAATTTTATGCTCGAATTTCTTAAGGAATTTCTAAATAAAATGACAACTAAATATCAAAGTTCATCGAGCTCGGGTTTCATCCCTATTCCCTTGTTTGATGGTAATAAGTTTGAATATTTGGTTAGTTAAAATGAAAACTCTATTTATATCACAAGATATATGGAAGATTGTAGTTACCATATATACATAGAGGTGTCAAACGGGCCGGGCCGGGCCAGTCCTTTTTTTTTGTTGAGCACGAGCATGCCTTCGTGTCGGGCCAGGCAAGGCACGATTACTGTACCGTGCCGTGCCTGGCCCGGAACTGTTTAAAAAAGCTGGGCCCAGCACGACCCGCAAGCACGGGGGGCCGTGCCGTGCCGGCCCGCTCTGGCCTGGCATGGCCGTACGGTTCGGGCATCGTGGGACCGCGGGTCGGGTCTAATTGGACCCAACCCGTGGTCTTTTTTGCGGGAGAGGCAATCGTGGGGTCGGGCTCGAGGGACACCCAACACGGTGACTTAGGCACGGAATTTTCTCGTGCCGGGCCTCGTGCCAGCCCGGCTTGGTTGACACCTCTAGATATACTGAACCAAATGATATCCTTCTCTAGAAGGAATGAAGTTATTAGAGGAACGAAAGTTAAGAAAATTAAATGTTAATGCACTACTGTTCTTCCAACAATGAGTCAGTAATGTCATTTTTTTCTCGACTGTTGGATTGTACACAAGCTAAGGAGGCTTGGGACCTTCTTAAAAAAAGTTCTTGGGAGATAAAAAATCCCGAGGAGCTCTTTTACATTCCTTGAGAAAGAACTTTGAGAATTTGAGGATGGATAACTCAGATTCTCTTACTGAGTTCTCAACTTAGTTTCTAGATGTTGTTAATCAATTAAAAATTCATGAAGAGAACATCACTAAAACTCGACTTGTTGAGAAACTACTTATATGTATGCCTGATAAGTTTGATTCTATTATGGCAGTATTAGAGGAGACAAAAGACTTAACCATATTGACCACTCAACAAGTCATTAGCTCTTTAAAATCTTAAGAGAGCAGACTTCTCAAGAAAGCTGAACTATCTGGTGAATCTGCCATGTAGTCTTGGTAGGTAAATCAATCTGTGAAGAATAATGGGCAAGCAATAGAGGCAAGAAATAAAAGAGGAAATTTCAGGTATGTGTCTAAGAATAAAAACAAAAATAAGAATAAAAATAATTCATCTTCTATAACCTCAAGTGTTACACAGAAAACCTTACATATCTCTTGCAATATATGCAAGAGAATAAACCACACTGAGAGAGAGTGCTGGTTTAGAAAATAAAATCAATGCCTAATCTGTAAAAAGTTTGGGCATGTTACAAGGGACTATAGGTTGAGGTACACTCAATGTACTAGTTGTGCAAAGCACACAACCTCTCAGGAACACTTGTTTTATATAACAGAAACATAAAAAACCCCTCCTCCTAATATATGGTTTTTGGACAGTGGTTGTTCAAACCACATGTCTGGAAATTAAAGTATCTTGTGAATTTACAGCCATTAGTAAATTCACAATTTAAATTGAGAAATTGTGCCCTTGTCCAAGCAAATGGAAAGGATAGGGTCACTTTACTCACACCCACAAAAGATAAAGTTATAAAAGATATTCTGCTGGTTCCAACACTGCACCAAAATCTTATTAGTGTGGAGCAGTTAATGAAGAAAGGTTTTAAGTTGGTCTTTAAAACTCAGAGGAACCCCTCTGGACAGTGAAGATGTCCAATGAAAGAAGTTTTCCACTGACCCTCAATCAAATAGTGGACAAAGCATTGATTATGAATATTGAATCAGAAACATCTTTGTGGCATAGAAGGTTTAGGCATCTCAATTATACAATCCTTAAAAATTTTTTTCAAAATCAGCTTGTGAGAGGTGTACGATTAAATATAAACATTCTCACTTCTATATGTAGAGAATGTGCTGTAGAGAAGTAGTCCATACAGAGCTTTCCCAAGAAACCTACCTGGAAAGCATCCCAGCCTCTGGAATTGATTCATGCAGACAATTTTGGACCTATGTCAGTTCAATCTCTGACCAGCAACAGCTATTTCTTGCTGTTTATCGATGATTGTACTAGGCATATGTAGGTATATTTCTTAAAACACAAGTCTGAAGCACTCAAGAAACTTATACCTCTAATAGAAAGGCAGTTTGGCCTAAGTGTAAAGACACTTATAATAGACAGAGGTAGTCAATTCCTCTCACAAAAATTCATTAATTTCTGTGAACTAAAAAGAATACACAGGCACTTGACTGCTTCTTACTCACAACAACAAAATGGTGTTGTGGAGAGAAAGAACAGAATTGTAACAAAAAACAACTAGAACCCTTTTAAATGAAAAACACATGTATAAAATTTATTGGGTAGAAGCTATAAATATTGTAGTGTATTGCTCAATAGATGCCATATAAAGGCACTGGACGATCTCACTCCTTTATAGGCTTGGAGTGGGAGGAAACCAAATGTAAAACATCTCAAGGTATTCGAAAGTGCATGCTACTACCACATATCAAAACCCTCTAGAACTAAGTTAGACTCTAATAGTTTAAAGTGCATTTTAGTTGGATACAGTCGACAATCCAAGGGTTGCAGACTGTATTCATCAGAAATAAAAATATTTTTAGTGAGTAGAAATGTGATTGTTGATGATAATGCAAAATTGAAAGAAAACTTCCAAGATTCTGATGTGCAAATCACAAGCTTGCAAGGGTATAATATAGATGCTTCAATGAGTAATAATGAAGAATGAAATTCAAGGTATGTCTTCTATTCCCCTTCTGAGTCAGAGTTGGATATAGAAGAGATACATGACACAGTTATACCAGTTAGATATAAGTCATTGACTGTCATATACTAATGATTTAATTACTCCTCAATTGAGTCTCTCAACTCTGAAGAGGTAGTAACACATCAAGTGTGAGTCAATGCAATAAAGATTGAAATGTTTGACATTGAAAAGAACCAAACTTGGACCTTAGTAGACCTGCCCCCAAATAAACACAACATAGGAGTCAAATGGTTGTTTAAAATCAAAACCCAGTCGAATACAAATCAACCTTTATATAAGGCTCGATTAGTAGCCAAGATTTATTCCCAAAAGGCTGGAATAGACTACTTTGAAACCTTTGCTCCAGTTGCAAGGCTAGAAACTATAAGATTCCTAATAGTCTTAGCTGGATAGAAAGGTCATCCCTTGTTCCAACTAGACATTAAATCAGTCTTTTTAAATGGTAAACTCAATGATGAGA
The DNA here is from genome assembly GCA_029783825.1 of Sapria himalayana. NCBI lineage: Eukaryota > Viridiplantae > Streptophyta > Magnoliopsida > Malpighiales > Rafflesiaceae > Sapria > Sapria himalayana. Next base: position 350,810 of record JAREIK010003544.1, read on the forward strand.
TTTATGTAGAACAATCCCTTGGGTTTGTAAAACAAGGAGCTGCACATTGTGTTTATAAATTAAACAAGGCTCTTTATGGATTGAAACAAACTCCTCGTTCTTGGTATCAACAAATAAACTTTTACTTGTTGAATCAAAGATTCAATCGTAATATAAGTGAGCCTACACTCTACATTAAAAGGGCTGAAAATTCTAGAGGATTGATTGTGTCAATATATGTAGATGACATAATCTTTATAAGCAATAAATCTAAATTAATAGAATTATTTAGCCGAGACATACAAAATAGATATGGACCTAGGAAAACTGAAACACTTCTTGGGACTTGAGATTTTTCAAGACTCAAGTGGAGTATCTATATGCCAATCAAAATACATTCAGACTATTGTGAAAAACCATGGTATGAGTGACTGTAAACCAGTGTCGACAATTCTGGTTGTAAACCAGAAACTGATTTCTAGTCAAAGTAGAATAGTTAATGGAAAATCATACAGAAGCCTAATTGGTAGTCTCCTATATGCTTCAGCCACCCAATCTGACATTGTATTCTAATACATCTTTTGTCTTGATTCATACATGCACCCAATCATATACACCTTAGTGCTACTAAATGAGTCATAAGGTATCTGAAAGGAACCTTAGACTTAGGTCTAAAATACTCAAGAACAACTCACTCAAAAATATCAAGATATTATGATAGTGACTGGGGAGGATGTCTAGAAGAGTATCGAAGTATTTCTGGATATGTCTTTAACCTAGGAACTACGGCTATTTCTTGGTTATCCGAGAAGCAATCCATAGTTGCTCTATCTACCACTGAAGCTGAATATGTTTCTGTTTTAGTAGCCACGTCACAAGCCGTGTAGATGAGAAAACTATTGACTGACTTGGGTGAATCTATAAAAGAACTAAATGATATATTATGTGATAATCAATCAACTAAATCCATAGCAAGTAATGCTGTTATGCATAGTCGAATAAAATATATAGGCCTTAAATATCACTTTATTAAAGATTCAATTGAGACTAATGAGATTAAATTGATGTTTTGCAGAACTAAAGAATAACTATGGATATATTCACCAAACATCTGCCTAGAGAAAAACATGTATACTTATGAGAGATGCTAAGACTCGTACCAACTACATCAAATGGGAGAGATTGTTAACATCGAGTCTTGCTATGTTTGTTGTATTGGGTTTTAATACTTGGTGAAATTACTTCTACACCCTCATTTAATAAATGTGGTAGTCACGCTGTAAAGTATTAAAGGCTGCTTTAATTTTATTGGATGTTAAACCTCATATAAAAACTCTATTTATTTTTTTTTTTTTGACATTGAGCATGATATTTTTATTGATTCTTTTTTTTCTTCTCGAAACTCTCTTCTTCTTAAAAATTCCTTTCTATTATCCTTGTTGAAGCAAGAGAAATCTACTTCTAATACAACATCCTCTACTATGTGTTTAACTGTGTTTGATCAATTTTTATGCATTCTCAACTGGGTAACTTATCACTAGCCAAGTTGCCTTTTTTTTACCTAAGTCTAAAAAGTATTTCTATCCAAAAATATAAGACATGTTAGTTAGAAAAATATACTAGATTTCCTATCTTGTGCATTAAACTAGTGTGAGTAAGAACTAATTAGATATAATACACTCTAGCATATATGAGCCTAATAGATATAAAAAGACACGAGTTTCAAGAATCTTATTATTTTTATTGATAATTATTCTCATTTTTACATGTATATTTTTTTTCATTCTATATCACATATTTTTCTATTTCATACATTTCGTAGAATAATAAAAACTCCATTTAATAAAAATATTAAAAAAAAATTAACAATGTATTAGAATATATATCAAATATTTTTAATACTTATTACATGAATCATGAGATCATATTCATAAAATCAACTTTTTGTGTCGACATACCCTCATAGAATGGAATTGCAAAAAAAGAATATAATCCAATTTAAATAGCTTAGACTCTTCTCTTTGATATGAATTATTCTGAAATATTTTTAATGATATATGATTTTAACCACAATGTATCTCATCAAGCGAATGCATTATTCTATCCTTTCAAAGCATGTGCCCTATTAAACTCTACATCCTTGAGAAAGATTATTCAATTTATCTCCCATAATTTTTGAAAGTATTTATTTTGTCTATGATCTTGCCCCAAAATAAAACAAGATAGCACATAAAACTTTGAGATACATATTCCTTAAATATTCTAGGATACAAAAAAGGTACAAGTGATTTTCACCAAGATCTAATAAGGTGTTAATGAGTGTTGATGTGATCATTTTTTTAGCAATGCTCTGTTTAGCAAGCCTAGTGAGAGTATGAATCCAAAAGTTATACTTGAACCTATTGTTTTTTTTTTCTCACCTTTAGTCCTGCCTCGACTACCAACTAGTTGAGAGAGCCACTCATTAGTTACACCTCAACTTGTTAGCAAATAATATAATGTCATTCATATGTAGTCATTATATATATCAACAAATAAATATCATATTAATTCTGAATTTCTCAAAAAAAGAAAACTCTCTAAATTCCAAATAGAATAATAGACGAATCCACCATAGTACAAAATCATCTTGACACAAAAACTAGAAGACTTAATCACTCGTGTCTTAGAGTCTATACTAGAAGAATATGGTATATATAATCTATTAAAACCAATGACGAGTCTACCAAAAAAAATCAAATGATCTTGTAGTCAAATAATCTTTACCTTCCGATCATCCTCCGAAAGAAAAAGAAAAATTGTACTCATCTCAATAGTTTACATGTTTTGTCATACCTACACATTTTTTTTTCATTTTTTTACTTTTGTTAAGAGTTTTTCTTAGTGTTGTTTTATTAAATTGTATTTATTTTCTATTTAATGGAACAGCCAACTCATGTAGATTGTGTTAATTAATTTGTCCTCTATATAAAGAGTTTTATATGTATTATTTAAATTAAATATAGTTGTGCAAAGTATATTTTGTTTTATCCCAGGTTGTGTTAAGTTATTTATTTTATTTTTTCATATTTCTTTGTAATATAGTATTAGATTCATACCCTAGAAATAAAATTCTAGAGAAGCGTGTGAACAAGTTAGAATTGTAAACAATATAGAGTGTATCATCCTACTATTGCACACTCATTATGTGCAATTGAAAAATAGGACAAAAAAAACAAAAAAAAAACAAAAAAAAAACAAAAAAAAAACAAAAAAAAACAAAAAAAAACAAAAAAAAAAGTACATGTACATCGACACCCACTATGTCAATGCAATTAATCCATTGTCAACACTTCTCTCATCCCAGCCATGGAAAGAAAGAAGTGACGCCGAAATTCTGGCGGTGGATAAAAAACTTTCAAATTGAAAAAGGATTCTCATTTTTCTTCAATCTTTTTATTATGTAGCAACAATTTGAATTATGGAGTAAAATCACACCACACAAACCCTAAGTTGGGTGAAGGAATCAAAAACCCTACAAATTAGTATTCCAAAATTTTGCAGTTGTTAATTTTATCTTAATTCGAATGAGATTCAAAGACACCAAGAGAAATTATGATTCCTAATTTGTCAACATTAATTTTACTTTTCAAAACTCTAATTTGGAATACAAAATCAAAACCCCTAGAAAGTTTGGATCCTAAATTTAAAATTAATAAATTAAAATTTCAAAAATCTTAATTCATGAATAATTAAATTCAATTGAGGAATTTCAATTTTTCATTCTAATAGTATTCAAAAAATCCTAAAAATTAAGAATTCGGATTGATATATTTTAAATTCTAATTCTTAAATTAAGACAAATACCAATTGAGCCAAGAAAGTCTTATTTTTGTGGTTCTTTATACATAAATTATGTTTGAATAACTAGTTTACAATTATCTAAAGAAATACCCAATTCATCAATTTTTTTCCTAGATGCATAACTTAAACAGTAGCTTATTCAAGTTACAAGTTAATTTGCCAGCAAATTTTATACTATGAAAAAATACTCCATTCTCGAATATACTCAATAAAATTTGAGAAAGATTAAACAATTTCATACAATATCAATACCAAATATTATAACTCCAATTAAAGCATTATTGATAGCAAATAAATTATTAAAATATATCAATATCAATATATTATATATTTAAAACAACAACAACACCAATGTGTTGACACACCATATGATGATGAAGAGATGAAGAGGCATTCACACTCATATTGGCATCTTTTAAAACCCCAACTGAGAGAGTTATAATGTCTAAAAATTTAACAAAAATAAAATATTATATATTGATATTGAATCTTAAATATGGCTCCCTATTTTTTGTATTATTCAAATATTAAAATGTTATGGCATAGTTTCATTCAATACAATTTTTTTCTTCTATAAAGTTCATTATGTTACTTATTCTGGAAAAAAATAACAACACATAACTTGCTCCCCTTTTTTATATATTAAAAATATACAATATAAATTGATCACTTACTACCCATTAGCCAACTAAGGGAGTATTTAAATTTGTGAGTTTATCTAATATAACTCCTTCCATGCATCAAGAGGATGCGGTCCATATTGTAATAGTAGAATATGAGAATGTATTATTTATTTCTAATAATGTTGAGTCTCACATTATTTCATCCAAAAATATTTCTGATTTAGATAATAAGTCAAATAATAAAGATGTCATAGAAATTGATGATGCAAATATTTCTCATATAAATTACTTGGAGACATCATTTGTGACAATTGTCATGAAAAATGCAATAGTTGTTGAGCAAGGAATGCATCAACTTCCAAACAATCATGATCTAGTCCTTACTAAATGGTTTTTCATGCCCTAAGCATTACATTTTTTACCACATAGATCCTCTCATAATCCACAACTTTCTGGACCTCTTCTTTGCCCATTCCAACAAGTGGACCATGGTCCACATTTGGCCATAAATGCACTATTAGATCTTGCACAACCATCAACTTACAATTAGCCTTATCTTGCTGAAATTTTTTGTTAACACATATGCTCTGCCAAATTCTAGTCTTGATCCTAAAACTTTTATGTATGTTAGTCACCCCCTCAAAAAGACTCTTAAATGGGCTTTGAAAAAGGAAAATATTATATAATATAGTAAAGTGTGTATATTGATCAAGAATCATTTTCATCTGGGTAGCTTTTTTTATTCCTTGATCACTCAAATTTGTTTAAGATAACATAATAGGTTGCCTCCATTGTTTCCTCCTATTACTATTATTTCTATATAGTCTGGAAAAGTTTGTTCACAAATATTAAGTTTGGTTATGATTCAAACTAGTTTGTTTTTTCTCTAAACTTGATGTTGTGGAGTTTTTATGTATTAATTTGAAAGAGAATATTAGAGTTTACTGTTGCTATTTTTATATATTTTTTTTATTTATGTTCTGTTTGATGGGAGCATGCAACTTATATGAGCTACCACGATCAATTTGCCTTTTAATAAAGGACTTCAAGTGTGTTGTTTAAATTGATTGTTGTATGAGATGTGTTTTGCTTTTTTTCATGTTGTGTTAACTGTCAAGTTGTTATTTATTTTATGATTTGCATTTCTTTGTAATAACTTATTTTACAATTTCTTTCGATAGTATTAGGAAACTCATCTCCATCTATGACAAGATTTCATCCAAGATGGTATCAAACTATGATAAAAAAGATGTCTCGCACCATAATAGGATTTGGCAACAAATATCATGACTTGTAGGAATATATATTGCTAGTTTAATGTGTACTTTCACTTTGAACACATTCAGATGGAAATATAAATTACCTTAAAACAAAATTTATAGCACGGAGGTTCACTCAAGTATTTGATTTGAAATACCAAATTTATTTTTCTTCAATGACCAATATAATTTCATACATATACTTATTTCATTATTAATATCTCACAAATGGAGAATATATCAACTAGATGTGAAAAATATATTTCAACATAGCCATGTAAAATCTACAGATTATGAAAAATATTATATGATATGAAATAATTATCAAAAACCTTATTAAGATTTTCACATGCACCTATCTTATTTGATTTATATATGTTATAGATTTTTTTTTTCAAAGAATAGTGATGACAATGTAATTTTAATTATTCTATATATTGATGATATTCTAATCATGAACAATGCTAGTTAAAAATCATCAAATTTAAAGGAGCACCTTTAGTCACAATTTAAAAAAAAAAATCTTAGAAACTTGAATATTTTCTTGGTATAAATAGTAAATTAATAAGTTGTATTGCAATAAAAACTTTTATTCATCCAGGTACTAACTTCACCTCATCCTTTTAGTTAACTCTACTACTTATAAAAGAATCATAATAAATTGTAACTATCAGATTATTATCAAATCACATATTACGTATACAATTAATATACTTAATTATTTCTTAAATTAGTTTTAAAAAATTTACTTAGACATAACTCTTTGCATATTGAGATATTTTAATAATCTATTGAAAAAATAAGACTAATAATTTTTGACATATAATACAAATGTGGAGTTTATGATGATAGTAATAATCACATGAGATATTTTAAATTCAATATTTATTCGAGGATTCATAATATAATATAATATGACACTTAAATAGTACAATATTTCATGAATTATAATATAATATGACACTTAAATAGTAAGATACATAAATTATAATATAATATTTCATGAATAAATAAATCATATACAGATAAATTACTTCCTCAAGGAGAATTCATAATTTGACAATTATTATATCATACATTAAAAAAATTGAGCAGAATTGATATATTCATGAATGTTTCAAAGTTTCCTCGGTCTACCATTATGATGTGAAGCAGGCACCCTGTATTTCTTTTAAACGCTTATCATTGATTATGAAATAAAAAAAAACACAAATTAAAACTTAGTATCATATTTATAAGTAGTTAATGACTTAATGTTATTCTTGTTATGATATTTCCATCAAACAAGATGGGGCACTTGGGGAATTTAATGTCAGGAGGAATTTGGTTTCAGAGTTGAGGGCAACAATTTTTTGGGGATGGAAAGGTAAAATGAAGGATTCTAGCGAGGATAATATGGAAATTCAATCTATATTTTAGATCTGAAATAGGATTTCAAATATTTGGGAATTTTGGATTATATTTTTGGAAAGGGTTCAGAGATGCTTTAATTTGTAGAAGGGTTTGAAATTGAGGGCATTCGGTTGAAAATTTTAATAGAATTGAATTTTGAAATTCAATTCCTACTTAGGGTTTGTAAATTATTGTCGAATTGTGTTTTTTTTATATGCCCAATTTAAGGGTTATGGTATGCAACGAGTGGAAATTGCGATTAAGGAGAATCTAGGTTTGGAAGGGAATATTGAGATGGATTCACACACCCAACTGTGTGTTTTCCCAGATGAATGTCAATCCACCAGGGGCTTTGGATTAGAAAGACATACGTAGGGCTTCACACAATTCTTCAAATTCAATGTTTTCTAAAGACATCAACATGCTATTTTATATAGTCCAAACAACAACGAATAAAAGAAACAAAGGGAGGGAGATTGATCGTTCAATCAAATTGTAAAGTGGGATGTTCTCATCACGTTCTCTCCTACAAGCTATGGTCTGGACTTAACGCACCAATTCGGCAGAAGACATTATAGTTTACAATTTTATAGTTTTTTTTTTCTTTTTAGTTTTCTTTTACTTGCATTTGTGATAGAAATACTTGGTCTATTAGGGGTCACAATCAATCTAAAAATTAAGTACTTTCCATATAATGATAGAAAATTATATAAGTACTTTCCATATGATGATAGAAAATTATATAAGTACTTTCCATGTACATTATTTTTGATTTAGTTTTTGGTTTTTTTTTTTTGGAGTTTTGTACTGAAATAAAGTATTTAAAATAAAAAATCTAAAAATTAAGGTTAGTTTCAAAAATATACCTAAACTAGTACGTCTAGAAACAGCGTGGGAATGCCCGTCATTATGAATTGCAGCCATTACCACGCTGTTGATTTTTTAAAATTAGATACAATGTTGGTCATGTTTCAATGGGTAGGAGATACATGTTTCGATGGGTCTAGTACAAACATGAGTTTATTAGTGATGCACTCTAAATACATGATATAATTATTGAGTTTTGGACAATTGGACGTAAGTAGTGTTTTTAGGAAAAAAAAATACAAAATTAATACAAGTTTCACAAAATGACAAAAATAGTGCGTTTGGACATTGGTCATCGTTGTAGACCGACGACCTTTAGCAAATTTTTAAGATTAATGTTTGTCGTTCACAACGACAGATTTTAAAATTTAAAATTTTTCAAAGGCCGGCGTTGTAAACGATGAACTTTGGTAAAATTCAATAATTTCATTGGTCGTCGTTGTGAGGCCTATAGCAAAGTTCAATAGCAGGCATTGTGAACATCAACCATTAAACTTTGCCAAAGGCCGTCGTCACCGACGAATGCCAAACGCACTACTTTTATCATTTTTTAAAAACTTGCATTAATTTTTGTATTTTTTATTTCAAAAAAACTATTCACTTCCAAAACTCATAATTAGTATCATTTTAAATTTTATTAAAAAAAGATACTTTATTATCATTTCATTAATAATCATTTTAATGAATGGTTGATTTTATTTATGATCACTGTACATGACTTGATATAAAACTTTATAAATTAAAAAAATAATATTACAAGAGTTTTTAGTCAGCTCAATATTAGTGGAACAATAATGAATTAAAACTAGTATTTAGTATGATTGATTATTATATTTTACTATTCATGAATATGTAATATTAAGTTAACTCATAAATACTTGTGAGAGAATGATATATTGCATCGACCCACAATGGGAGTATTACATGGTTAAAGTCACAATGCATTCATACACGAGGAACTCTATATTTTGACAAAACAATACATCAACTATAATAGAGCGATAATGCAATTATGATTGAATATAAAATAAATCAAACTAAATAATATGTGAATGAGAAATAATTTGATCCTCTCTTAAGAGATATTTTTGGACTCTTTAGTAAGTGAGACTAATTAAAAAAGTATAGTAATATACAAATAAACATAGTTAAATTTGGTAATGTTGGTCATTCACATAAATTGGAAAATTATAATATCTTACTAAAAAATACGTATCATTTGTAATCTTGAAAAAAGTTTTAGGCTCACTTTTTATATTATACTAACTTATAGAGACACATACTTAGAACAAATATAAATCAAGTATTGAATTAAACTCAAATTATGTATAGTGTTAAAATGCTATTTTAATTTTAAGTTAGATGAGATTTATTTCGATAAAATCATATGATAGTTTGTTTTCCTATAATTTTGATTTTATTAAATAGTATTTATTTTTAAAATCATGAAATAATTCATTTTAATAAAATATGATTTTATTAAATAATATTTATTTTAAAATCATAAGATGGTTTACATTTAAACATATATATATATATATTATAAAAACAAATAATATATTTACGAAACACACATAATATACGTTTAAATAAAACATATAATACATAATATATCTTTACAAAACACATCATACAAAATTTAAAAAATATATTTTTTTTATTTAAATAAAACATGACATGGAATGTCTTTTTGGAAAACACACCTTGCATCATATGTGAAGTGTCACATATGATGTAATATCAAAAGGGACATTAAAGTGGGTAAGTGAGTTTCACCATGCCCATATCATAAATCCCTTTTGGATTTTTAATTTTTTCATAAAGTTTCTCCTCATTTATAAGTAATTTCAAACACAAGTGTTCTTAGAGTGTATTTTATTCTATTTAAAAAAATTTCATATTAAAACTTTAGAATTTTTTATTTGAAATTATTATTGTGTTGTATTTTTATAATAGTGATTAATAAGAGAGATGTAAAATAGTAACTTTTGTGATTAATACATACTTATAAAAGTTATATCAAAAGGGTAATAAGAGAGCAAAAAAAATTTAAAAAGTTATTGAGACCTCTCCACTTACCTATAAACTTTTATTTATGTATTTAACCATAGTTATAAAAGGATTATCACAAGCACACCTAAAATCTGGCAAAATCACTACACCTCGAAAGAGCTATGAGGATTTGTGAAAATTTTATATGATTCGTATGATCAACTCATCATCAATATAACATATAATTTCCTTATGAACTATCTAATCTTCACTAATATTTCAAATGCTATCTCAAAAGAAAAAACAGACACAAAAACAATGAGGATAAATAGGCAAGTTCATAGTAAGCAGAACCTTTGACAGTGATACAAAGAAGATTAATAAAACATGTCCCTAGCGAGAGTCAAAATAATAAAAGATAAAAATCAAGAAGTAAAGTATATTAAATATTATAATTATGACAAAAAATATGACTTTAAAAAAGATTTTTAGTATAAGGAGAAGAGTAGGGAGGCCGAGTCATCAAATACTCAAATAAATGTAACATGTATCAAGGATGATGACAACAATCCTAATAATAACAACGATTGAAACCAGAAAATAAATTGATAATGTCTAATTACCAAACTCATGAATATCATGACACATGACATCTCAGAACAAATCATTTTAAAAATATGAATTAATCTCAATAAATTATATACATATAAGTGATGATTATGTTTTGGAGATTATTAATATTGATACTATCAAAATAAAGATATTTAATTGTGTAATTCATACTATTCAGGAAATATTACACATGAATGACTTGAAAAAGACTTATTATTTTTGAGACAAATAAATAAATAATTTGGATGTAAGACACAACTTTAGAATTGGATAATAAAAATTATGAGAGAAATACTTGTGATTATGAAAATAGAGAAGATCATAACAAGTATATTCATAATTAAAAGAAAAATAATACAAAAAAAAAACAACCAATATATATGTCACATCAATTAGCCAAAAAAAAAAGAGTCAACAATGATGTGACATTTCAAAATAGGCCACATGTAAAAATAATGTTTAAAAAATCTTTCTACTAGAAAGTTACTTTCAAGTCTCAAATTGATAGATTTATCTTTTTTGAATATTATGTTACATGTAAACAACATATATTAGCATTCAGTTTATAGACTATCATGAATAAATATATTCTAGACTTGATTTATTTTGATAAATGAGAATTACTAAAAATATTCCATAAAAAAATAATGTACTTTATGTCTTTTATTGATGATTACCCAATGAGATATTGAGCATATTTATCCAAAAAAAAATCAGATGTATTTCTAGTTTTTAAAAACTTCAAAGTGGGAATGAGATTTGAATCTCAAAAAATGACTAAATATTCGAGGACAGATAATATAAGAAAGTATACAGATAATGAGTTTTATGTTTTTTGTAAACAAGAATATATCAAACAGTTATTCGTAATTACATATATGTCACAATAAAATATAATATCTAAATGGATGAACATAATTCTTGTAAAATAAATGAGAGTTATATTGAGGACTATAAGTCTAACCAACTGATTTTAAAAAGAAATAGTTAATACCACTAGTTATATGATAAATTGATCTTAATCAACTATGATTAATTTTAAGATGTCGATGAAAATATAACCTAATAATCCAATAGATTATTCCGCTTTATATTCCTTTGGATGTCATGAATATGTGATGTACAACACCTAAAAAAATAAAGTTAAATCAAAAATCCAAATAAATATATATTCTTAGCATATATTGGAGTAAATGAGCATCTACTATGTGATCCTACTATCCACAAGATTATTATTAGTAAAGATATAATCTTTATAGCAAATAAACTATAAAAAAACATAATAAAAATGATAACACATCAAAAGAAATTTTAAAAACTATAACTATATAGATGAAAATTAATCTAACACAAAAAATCTCTAATTTCTATGGAAGAAATACAAAACATGAGGTATAAAAAACAAGATAGGTATAAGGCTTCAAAAGTTAGTCATCTAATATGTAAAATACAATATTACATATTGTATTTTAACAGAGGATGAAGAGACATTAACTTTTAATAAAATTAATGAAGTCATTAACTTTTAACATAGATGCATCTCTATGAATGATGATAATATAGAAAGAAATTAAAGTTATAAACAATAATAATATATAAAAGTTATTATCATTATTATATGAAAGAAAAATTATTAATAGAAAATAAGTTTACAAGATTAATCAAAATAGTAATAGTTTAATAGAATGATATCATACAAGATTAATGATAAAAAGATATACTCAGGGAGAAAGTATTGACTTCGACGAATTTTTTTATCTTAGTGATTCATCTTACAACTATGAAAGTAGTCATGGTTTTGTATACTACATTTGATTTATATTTAGATCATTTAAATGTTAAAAATATAATTTTTCATGAAAAAATTGAAGAAAATATTTATATGCTCCATCCAAAATATTTTGCTATAATAAGAACAATTTAGTTTGTAGGTTGAATAAATCTTTACATGGTCTCAAATAAGCACATAGGTATTAATATAAAAGATTTGATTATACTAGAGGTGTCAAATAGGCCAGGTGGCCCGAGCACACCCTGTGACACCTCTACATTATATCATTAGTCTTAGGTACAAAAAGCTCAATCCATACTATTGTACAAGCTACATGAGGTTTGAAGATAAACAATTTTATCATGCTATTACTATACAAGAATAACATATTGATAGCAGATCTCAACAAAAATCAAATCCAAAAATTAAATACACAAATTTGTAGCAACTTTGATATTAAGGACTTGAGACTAACAAAAAAAATTCTAAGAAAATAGTTTTACCAAGACATAAATAATAAGATTTAGCTCTCTCAATAAAACTATTTTAACATGCAAGATAATAAGTCAATTTTTATATCATTTCCTATTAATTTTAAGTTATCCTTAAGCATTTGTCCTAACACTAAAAAAGAAAGGAGAAAGATGTATCAAATACAATATGTAACAACAATAAGAAGTATGATATTTGCTATGATTTATATAAGTTTAGACATTACACTAACTGTATGAGTAATTTTTTAATTTATGATAAATCCTGGAAGAGAATATTAGAATGCTATAAAAAGAAATCTCAGATACATTAAAGAAATCTTAGATATTGTATTATGCTATAAAGGTTTATATCTTATTATCATAAACTATGTTGATTGAGACTATGCAGTTGATATTACAATAACAATATTACCAATTGTGTGTTTACCCTTATTGAAGCAGCTATAAATTAAATTTCAAAACTACAAACTATTATTTTTATTTTGTAATAGAGGTTAAATATATTACAACTACACACACTAGTAAATAGATATTTTGATTCTAGATTCTATTAGAAGTGATTAGAAGAGTTCCATGTACTTATCAAAGAATCCAATATTTTATTCGAATATAAAATATATTATAGTATAATATTACTTTGTATGAGAAAAAATAGAAAAATTTATGAATATGCAAAAAACTTATGCAGATAAGAATCTAGTAGATATTATGATTAATCCAATCAACACTAACAAATTTGAAAGATGTAGAACCTCCTATGGATTAATAAGAATGTAAGAAAGCATGAAGTTAACAATTGAAGAAGATAAACTTCAAGTGGGAGAACATAACAATAAAAAATATATTAAAATAGGTAGATGAACTTCATCTTGCCCAAATTAGAAATCTCTTTGAAATTTTCATTTTTTTCTATAAATAAATGATTTCTCCTTATTTATAATCAATCTCAATCTCAAGTATTTTTTTTGTTTGTATTTCATTCAATTATATGGTTTTTAATATTATTGCTTTATATTTTTTTTTAAATTATTACTATGGGTTTTATTTTTATAACATATAAAAAATAAATTAAAAAAAAATAAAAATTTAAAAATAAATGATTGATGCATTTGTAGAGAAAAATAATCATATTAGAATTAGATTAACTCCCCTATGAAAAGTAAGTGATGTCAAAAGATATATGAGATATATGTGAGAGAAAATAAAGATATATTTCAAAAGTTATGATAGAGAACACAGCAAGATGTCTTCACAAGCATGTGTGAAAAAATTACAAATATTATTTTCTTCTTAAAGACATGGATAATATGAGATAAGAGTATGGCACTAGCATACAATCTTTTAAGTTTCAGAGTATTGATGAACATATTCATTCATGTGAATTTCTTATAGAGGATGTTGGTGGATAAGCTATGCCTAAAAGCACAATTTAAGAATTTTTTGGAAAAAAAAATTCAAGTAATTTTATGTCATATAACCAGTTTATTAAATCAATGAGTTATCCGTTGAGTTTATGAAATTCATTATGTTATTAGTTTGAATTATCAAACTTTTGATTCCTAAAGTAAGTAGGAGAGGTAATCAGCTTATGTTCGAGCTAAATTTGTTACAAAATATTTTTTTTTAATTCATCAAACTCACCAACTTCAATATGCATAAATATGAGATCTAATATATTTTATATTTTATCATGAGACAATCTTACCTTTTGAAAAAAAAAATAGTCAATTATTTCTCAATCCAATATAGAGACAAAGTATCAATGATGGTTGAGAGAACTTGTTAGTTTTTTTAGATTAGATATTTCATTAAAAACATTCAATATGATATTTCATGAGAAAATAAAATATGTTAGAGCTATCACTTCTACAAAGAAAAGATATAGAATAGCTTGTATTTCTATCATAGATTCCTTGCAAATATATTCACAAAAACATTTTGAAGATCACGATTCTTTTCTTTCTACATTCTTGATGTACAAGACATATGTATGCACAAGTTTGAGAGATGGATTAACATTATAATAAATATGTTCTTACGGCAAAATATACATAGTTTATCATCTTGTGTAGTTTATTATCCATAAGTTACCAAATTTGCTATACCTATTATGCTTCTTTGCGTGATAAAAATTTTGTGAAAAATACTCTTGGAGATGGAAAGTAATGACTCATCATAGTTCATCTCCATCTATAAAAAGTTCACTAATATTTGTTTATGATTAATCAATTATTTATTTTTTCTCAACTTTATCATTCTATTTTACCGAAATTGAGAGACTCTTAGGACTAGTCATACAAGAAAGTAATTCTATTAATTGTGAAAGGTTTTAGCTAGAAAAGTGTAATCAATCTTCTAATCTTACCCATCAAGATGTTGCTAGTATGGACATATCCATGTGATCCATGTAAATATCTAAGAATTTTGCTATTATTTATAAATTATTATAGTTTTTCAAATTTTGTTGCTATTCGAGCATCTCCAATGAGCTAGCTATTTATTCACATTTAGCTATTTTAGCTAGCCAAATACAAAAAATTATCTCCAACTAATTCTCTATTTTCTAGTTTACTCAAATGGTTTAACAAATTTGGAGATCTATTTGAGCTCTCTAAATTTTATCTCACTTTTTTTCTCTCTATCTCTTTCTCTCTATATGTTTTGACTTTTTTAAAATTATTAGAATTTAGGTATAAAATAAAAAGTGGTTGGAGTGTATTCTAAAAACTTACTAGCTAAATTAATGAATTTAATATTTAAATATATTTTGAGATATGCTATTTGATGGGGCATGGAGTAGGCCCTTATATGGGCCTAAATGAGAGAGGAAGCCCAAGTCCAATGATGAATTTTATTACTATTAATTTTTATTTAATTTTATTTTTGGATTTATCCTTTAGTGCTTTTGGATTTATCTATTAAGATATTTGGATTTATCCGTTTGGATTTATCTATTAGGATTTTATTTGTGCTTATAAATAGCACCTTATGTTATTGTTTTTGAAAAAGACTTGATTATTATTGAAAACTTGAGAATTTCATTCAATTTCTTTTATTTGCATTCTTTTTGTTTTATTTTATTAACAGCTGTTGAGTCAATTGTTCTCCACCATGATTAATCTAAAACAAATGACTCTTAGTGTAGCTGAATATTCTGCTAAATTTGAGGAAGCTAGACTTAGGTGTAGTGAGTTCCATGCTGAGGACCACTTTGCTGTCTGTACTCGCTTTGTTAATGGTCTCCGGTTTGACATTCAACGAATGGTTAGATTGCATGCTCCACACACTGTAGAGGATGCATACCAAAAAGCCTTAGAAGTCGAGAAGTTCGATAGACCTTACTCATTTGCACACCTAGGTCAGTCACAGTCCAAGTCATCAACCTGTAATACTATACCTAATAACCTTAGGAACAAAGAGTCTAGTTTACATAACTCTCTTCCTGTTACTTCTCCTATTGAGTCTAAGGCTAGTAATTCATCGATTGTCTGTCATAAGTGTCATCATAAGGGTCATATTGCGTCTCGTTGTCCCCAACGTGCATTAGCATTAGATGTTGAACAGAGTATTTTGGAAAATGAGGAAGACCAAATTATTGATCCTTTAGATTATTCTGGTGATGAAGATGATCCTCATAAAAATTGTGATGAAGATGCATGTGTTAATGTGGTTCGATGTGTGTTATCCACAACTGTAGATAATGATCATTGGAAGCGCACTAGTATTTTTCACACAGTCATACAGAGTGGAGATAAGAAATGTAAGTTAGTGATTGATGGGGGTAGTTCAATGAATGTGGTTTCTAAGGATGCTGTTAAATTATTAAACCTGAAAGTAGAACCACATCCAAATCCATTTAGAGTAGCTTGGGTGAATGACCATACTTTGCCTGTCACTCATAGGTATCTAGTCTCTATTCAAATAGGGGATTATAAGGATGAAATCTATTGTGAGGTGCTACCCATGGATGTTGCCCATGTTCTTTTAGGCCGCCCTTGGCTTTATGATCTTAATGTTACCAATTTTGGTAAAGATAACATTTATTCCTTTAAGTACAAGGGTAAGAACATTATTTTGAGACCTGCTAAGCCTAAAGTTTGCATTGGTAAACGTGACATCTCTAAACTTCCTAAAAGGAATTTGCATATTTTAAAATGTAGGCAGTTTGAGAGAGAGGGATTGGAGACTGGTATGTGCTTAGCATTAGTGGCAAAAGAAGTTCCATCTGATTCTTCGATTGTCGATGTTCCTTTGGAAGTGAAGAATTTGCTAGATGATTTTGTTGATATGGTGCCTGATGAGCTACCTAGTGAACTACCACCTCTAAGAGACATCCAACATGCTATAGATTTAGTTCCAGGTTCTCAATTGCCTAACCTTCCACATTATAGGATGAATCCTAAAGAGAGAGATGAGCTGAATAGGCAAGTCGAAGGACTTTTAGAACGAGGGTTTGTTAGGCATAGCCTTAGTCCTTGCGCAGTGCCAGCTTTGTTGACACCTAAGAAAGATGGATCTTGGAGAATGTGTGTGGACAGTAGAGCCATCAATAAGATCACAGTTAAATATCGGTTTCCCATCCCTCGCCTTGAGGATATGTTGGACCTATTAGTTGGTTCTAGTTGGTTCTCTAAGATAGATTTGCGTAGTGGTTATCATCAAATTCGTGTTAGACCAGGAGATGAGTGGAAAACTGCATTTAAAACACAAGATGGTTTGTTTGAGTGGTTAGTCATGCCTTTTGGTTTGTCTAATGCTCCTAGTACTTTCATGAGAGTTATGACCCATGTCCTACAACCTCTCATTGGTAAATTTTTGGTGGTCTACTTTGATGACATATTGATCTATAGTCAATCCAAAGAAGAGCACTTGGCACACCTAAGACAGGTTTTACTCACTCTTCGCGAGGCCAAGCTTTATGTTAACCTTAAGAAGTGTTCTTTTATGCAACCACATGTGCTTTTCTTAGGCTTTATTGTGTCAGAACATGGCATTTCAGCTGATCCCGAAAAGGTTAGGGTTATTAGAGAGTGGCCTGAACCACAATCTATCACTGAGACTCATAGTTTTCATGGTTTAGCTTCTTTTTATAGGAGATTTATAAGGGGATTTAGCACTATTATGGCTCTTATCACTGAATGTTTAAAAAATAAAGAGTTTCAATGGTCTAATGCTGCTAGCCAGGCATTTAGAGAAATCAAGGTCAGAATGACTAAGGCACCAGTTTTGAGCTATCCTGATTTTACTAAAGTTTTTGAGGTTGCTTGTGATGCATCAGGTGTAGGTATTGGTGGTGTCTTGAGTCAAGAAGGTCACCCTATAGCTTTCTTTAGTGAAAAACTCAATGATGCTAAAAGACGATATTCTACATATGATAAAGAGTTTTATGCTATAGTGCAGAGTCTGCGTTTTTGGAGGTTTTATTTGTTGCCGACTAAATTTGTGTTGTTTTCTGACCATCAAGCTCTAAGATATTTAAACTCACAAAAGAAATTGAATGCTCGACATGCTAAGTGGGTTGAATTTTTGAATGAATATTCTTTTGTGATTAATCATCGTTCTGGTATTGAAAACAAAGCTGCTGATGCACTTAGTCGATTAACTGTTACACTTTATCGTATGAGTGCTCATGTCATTGGGTTTGATAGATTGAAAAATGAGTATTCTGCATGTCCTGACTTTGGTATTATTTATAATGAGGTTAGTAATGGTAACCGTCAAGGGTATCTGGACTTCCTTGTTGAAAATGGGTATTTGTTTAAAGTGACTAAATTGTGCGTACCTCGAACATCATTTAGGGATTTATTAGTTTGGGAGATGCATGCAGGTGGTTTAGCTGGACATTTTGGGAGGGATAAAACTATTGCATTGGTTGAAGATAGGTTTTATTGGCCTTCTCTGAAAAGGGATGTTGCTAGGATAGTTGCACAATGCAGAACATGTCAGATAGCTAAGACTAGGAAACAAAACACTGACTTATATACTCCTTTACCTGTCCCTCATGAACCTTGGAAAGATGTTAGTATGGACTTTGTTCTTGGATTGCCTCGGACGGCTAGAGGACATGATTCTATTTTGGTTGTTGTTGACAGATTTTCTAAGATGGCACATTTTATTCCATGTAACAAAACCAATGATGCTTCACATGTTGCAAAATTGTTCTTTAGAGAAGTTGTTAAATTGCACGGTTTGCCTTCGACCATTGTATCTGATAGGGATGTGAAATTTGTTAGTTATTTTTGGAAAACCCTTTGGAAATTGTTTGGCACTACTTTAAAATTTTCATCTGCTTTTCATCCTCAGACTGATGGGCAAACTGAGGTTGTTAATCGTAGTCTGGGTAATATGCTTAGGTGTTTGGTTGGGGTAAAACAAGGTGTTTGGGATTTAATTTTGTCAACAGCTGAGTTTGCTTATAACAATTTTGTTAACCGTTCAACCGGTAAAAGTCCTTTTCAAATTGTTAATGGCTACTCACCCCGCACACCTATTGATCTTGTTCCTTTACCACCTCACATGCGTGTATCTGAACCTACAGAAAACTTTGCAAAACATATCCATGACTTACATGCTGAGATTAGGCGAAAAATTTCTCTAAGTAATGAAGAGTATAAACTGGCTGCTGATGTGCATCGTAGATCTAAAGAATTTAATGTTGGTGACCATGTTATGGTTCGCATTCGTCCTGAAAGAATTCCAAAAACGTTTTCAAAAAAACTTTATGCAAGAGCCATGGGCCCTTATTCTATCATTCGTAAAATGGGATCTAATGCATATCTTCTTGATTTGCCTAATGACATGGATATTAGCCCTGTTTTCAATGTAGAGGACTTGCTACCTTACCGAGGCACTTTTGAGCCTTCTACTTTGCCTTCTAGTGTGTCTGCAGGTGAAGCTAACAAATATGCACCCACTATGCCTTCGTTCCAATTTTCTAAGGAGACAGTGGATACTATCCTTGATGATGAGTTCGCGACTTCTAGAGATGGTGGGTTTCGTCGTTTCCTTGTCAAATGGCATGGTCGTCCTGATTCTGATGCTACTTGGATACCGGAGGATGATCTTCGTCATTTGGATTCTTCGTTGTTGGATAGCTACCTTTCCTTTCACTCTTCAGAGTCGAGTTCTTTTCAACCCGGAGGGAATGATGGGGCATGGAGTAGGCCCTTATATGGGCCTAAACGAGAGAGGAAGCCCAAGTCCAATGATGAATTTTATTACTATTAATTTTTATTTAATTTTATTTTTGGATTTATCCTTTAGTGCTTTTGGATTTATCTATTAATATATTTGGATTTATCCGTTTGGATTTATCTATTAGGATTTTATTTGTGCTTATAAATAGCACCTTATGTTATTGTTTTTGAAAAAGACTTGATTATTATTGAAAACTTGAGAATTTCATTCAATTTCTTTTATTTGCATTCTTTTTGTTTTATTTTATTATTCTTCGTAGCCGAGCTACGTCACTATTAGAGCATCTCCAATGATACAGCTCCATTTGGGTTCCAAAAGTTATAAATGGAACCTCAAACCAATTGTCTTCTATTACTCCAACCATAGTCTCTAAATGAGTATCTATTTTAATATTTTATTATATTTTTAATATAAAATATATTATAATTTTTATTTAATAAATATGTTTATTTTAGTCCTTAAAATGTAATTGATGAAATTATAAAATCAAATATAGTTTAGGTGTATGTAGAGATGTCAACCGGGCCGGTCTGGGCCGGCCCAGCACGAGAATTTCTCGTGCCCGGGCTCGTGCCGTGCCCGACCACGACACAATCGTGTCGTGCCATGCAGAGGCCAACTGGGCCTCGCCCGGCATGGTACCTTGCTGATTTTTTTTTTTTAAAAAAATAGTATTATTGGGCGCCGAAACCCTAATTTTTATTAAAATTATGGTTTCGGGCGCGCCCAATTCCTAATTTTTTTTAGAATTAAGATTTCGGGGGCGCCTAATCCATAATTTTTTTTTTTAATTTAGGGTTCGACCCGACTGGGCCGAACCCGGAGAATCATGCCACGGACCGGTGCCGGGCTGAACTCCCAAAAAACCGTGGGGCAGGTTACTGTTCCGTGTCGTGCCTGGCCCGGCACGAAAGCTCAGTTGGGCCTGGAAAAAAACGTGCCGGCCCGGCCTGGCCCGTTTGGGGGGAGAAATGGCAGCGGGAGAAGGAAAGAGGATCGGGCAGCTGGGGGGAAGGGGTGGGTGGAGGACATGGGGAGTGGGAGGGGAAGAAATGAAAGACTCTTGACTAAAATGGAATCCCCGTCGGAGGACTATGCGACGGTCAGAGATGCTCTAATACTTTTACTTTTAGATGGTATGTTGATAGTAGCACACAATATGTGAGCTGTCCCAATAGAATTTACCCATTATATAAGTGTTTTTTTTTTTGCACGCATATTATAATTTGGTGTTACGATTTACTTGTTTCCTGTATGTTTTTGTACGTGACATCAGAACAAGCAATAAAAGAGTCCTAGGGGGTTTCTTGTGTAGTGGTGCCTGAGAGCAATTTTGCGTTGCATAGTGAAATCATGCCGAAATAGGGAATTGCTGATAAATCATTGTTGCAGAGTGAATTCGCATAATCAAGCTACGTTTTGTACAGTAAATTCACCCAGAAATTGCCAATGGTTGTAGCATCTAATATGTACAGTGAATTCTCACAGTGATTTGTTAGTTACAGAAATTAGAAACAGTGTTTGCGTTTGTTGTACAATGAATTATGGATGTTTGCACAATCCATTTTGGACAGGAATGTGTTGGATTGGAGAATCCTTAAATTAGTGTGGACATTATTCGAAACCCTAAATTATACTTCATAGATTGTTATTATTTTCCTAGTTAGAATTATGCTTTTGGATTGAGGAAGTCCTAATTTATTTGCTAGATTAATTTATTTGACAAGTGTGAGATATGGCACCAAATAATTTAAATCATTTGTTAAATTGAGTACTCACTTTATAATCCAGCAGCAGAAGCTGCCTTTTATTGGATATTATTTCTCATTTATGCTTGTTATTTAGACTCTTAGATTATAGATAGCGTAATACTTCATAAATAATTGTTATATATTTATCTTTTTATTTTTTCTAACATTATTATAAAAAAATTCTAAATCTAATTTCATTAGATATGATATTTAGTATGTTTATTTTTCCAACATAATTTCTTAATTTTAATAATTGTTAGTGAATTACGTGTTTTATTTTGATTTTATGTTAATTTCTAGATTAATTTAGTGATTAAGATACTCTAAAAATGACTAGAATAAATATGTAATTTTTTCTAGATATTTGCACATGTTTTAGTATTGTTCACAATTTTATTATTTATTATTGATTATTTTGACTATTTTACCATAATTTCAAAAATGTATCTTTATAAGTGAGATTGTCTGGTTAACATCAATTTCATAACTTGCATATCAACCAATTGTGAGGGTTTTCATTTTATTTTATACATTTAGACAGAATCTAAAAAAATATGGCTTGATTATCTTTATCACCTATTGCTAACTACATTTGAGTTTCTTTTTTATTATAAATCATAAATAATTTGATATTTCATAAAGTAATAACATAATTTAATAAAAATATTAAAAAATACTAATGTATTGGAATATTAGTCAGATTTAATACTTACCATATGATTATGACGTTATACATTATACTCTATGGCACATACCAACATAATATTTTGATGAGATGGATGGATATCTAGTTGATGCCTTTGGCACTCTTATTTAGCCAGAGTTTCATGTTATTTTCGAAAAGATATTTAACTGAATTATATCAACTAAATGATCATATTTCCTTTCATAGGGCATGCCCTTTTAGATAATGTATCCTAGAGAGATATCCTAAAAAGATATTTAGTTAGTATATAGTCTTGATATCTATTTTTCTTATATATTCTAACAAAGGATATAAATATTTTTTATTTGAGATTGATAGAATTCTAGAGTACCTTTATTTGAGTATAACATTTTTAGTGAGCCTATAAAATAAAAACCCAGAAGATACATCTAAACTCTTACTTTTTCTTAGCTCCTCTGTAGTCTCCCACTTGGATCTTTAGCTATGATAAAAATCTAATATCTGTGACTAAACTTATTGATCCACATTATGGTGATATTTTTATTGAGTCATAATAGGTATAAATAGGTACAAACCTTGATGACTTTGAAGAAATGTTCATTAGTGATTAGAATCTCACTTGAGTTTGGTCGATATATAAGTTCATAAGCCTACTTTGATTTAGACTTGTGATGAGTCAAAGACTAAGAGGCATTAACACATGGGATTTGGGACCTATCATAGGCTACTGAGAAGGCAGATGATTCTACAATAGATCTTTCTAATTTCAACATTCAAATCACTCTCAAAGAGACTGGTGGCATACTCAACACCTGATCTCACAGATATTATCATATATAAATCTTCTCCCTTTTACTTTTTGTACTTAATTATTTTATTTTTGATTTAGGTATGCCACATATGATCAAAATTTAGGAATGTGTACAATAAAACACAAAATTATTGCTACAATGATAGCAACATAACATGTATCAATAAAATTACAATGAACAATCATGTTTTAGAATATGTTTTGAGGGAGTTTACATCATACATAGAGAAATATATGATCATTCAAACTTCCTGTATAACAAGATACCTTAAATATAGGTGTTAGAAGGAAAATTAATATTTAGATGAAATAGATAGGATATTCATTTTAAAAAGGGTATTCCAATATATTTTCAAGACAATACAACTATTATTATAAAGTATTTAATCAATTAAATAGCAAGTTTATGTTTCTTTGTTATTATAAATCTTTAAAAAAATCATAACTTATTCGCCAATAAATTTGACAGTGATCATAAATGTTGGGATTCTCATGTGATGATGATCATCTAGGGGGAGTACTAAGTTTTATAAAGTTACTTTTGATTTTGGTATGGATTCTCATAACAAATTCATAGGCTCGTTCGCTCACCCTCTATTTTGTCAATGTCAGTTGGATTCCTTAATAACGAGAGTCTTTTACGAGTCTTTGTTCGATCCATCTAATAGATATCAAAATTGTCACTTGAGTGCATGATGATACATCAAGGTGTTATGGGCCAGAATTTTCTCTTAATTGCATAAAGATCGATCACTGTAGTATTGAGGTTGGTTCATACCAAGAGATAATCTCTCTTCAAGAAACTTGCGACCAAGCTCGTGTTCAACAAGTTGGAAAACTGGACAAGCATGACATTCTTATGTGTCAGTAGATCCTGCAAAAGAAGAATTTGAATCATTTAATTCCCCAAGGAAAGAAACTAAGGCAGTACAACATTCAGCATTTTAATTCTTAAGAACTCTCACTCTCATTTTTCATCTTGCTATTTCATTTTTATCACATCATTTGATTATATACCGATATCTACTTATATTACAAAGGTATGCCACTATATAGAATTGTGATAAATCATATTGGATAATTTTAGTGCAACCCCATTTAATCAACCTTATGAATTGACCTATACTTTTGAAAAATGATGGAAGTCAACAACCAACAAATAGTATTTATTGTGAAAATTAATTTTTGTGAAAAAGTGAATTGACTCAACTAGATTTGGAGCATGATGCTTCACTCGTACTTTATCATGCAGCCTCAAATAAACAATTGATTTTTTAATTGGATGGGATATTTACAATTTCTTTGTGATAATCTATGATGAAATATATTTTAAAGCATATACATGTGGATAATAGTATACATATTAAAATAGATGTGATTTATTCTAGTGGGAAGATTATCTCATACTAGTGAAAGTATACTTTTTATATCAGTTTCAAAATTTGATTATTAAATTATTTTTGACTTTGTTATAAAGTCAAAATTTACTATTTAAATAAGACTCCAAAAGTTTGTTGGATGATTTGATATACCCAATGAAAATCTATAAGTATATAGATCATACAAATAATAAAATTGATGTAAATTCAGATATTGATCACACAAGAAATATATGAGCGGTTAGACTAATTAATAATGAATTAATTCCTGCTCGAGTTGAGAAAACAAATATGGGTCTTGAATTAATATTCAAATTTTATAATTAATTTATTTCATTGTGTATGTTAAATTTTCTTTACTATTAATAATATGTTATGATTGATTAATAGACAAATTGTAGGATGATCTGGATTTCTCTCTATCCTCTTGACATATAAGATTATTGTCAACCTTCAACTACAACTACCAAGGACAGTCCACTTAAAGTTGTACATTTGATATTTTGCTACCAAAATCATGCTTATTTTGTTTGCATGTCATTTTCAATTTTATTCTTTTAGGCAATATGTCTACTGCCTTTGATGATTACTTAGAGATTACATTTATATTTTTTGATCTTAGTTGTCACAAATGATATGAAATAATATAGTATTAATTGTATTTGAGTTTCAGCTTTGTAAATTTCATAATTAATATTATCTCGTTAATACTTTCAATTTTTAAATATGATCGTTAAGTTATCACCACCTTATAAAATACATCCCCTTACGTGTGCCCAATGCCTTATAATCCACAACAACCAACACAAAACTTTCACATTATAATGAAATCCCTAAGTTAGACATTCAACGTAACACCAATATTATTTGAATGCCAATTCTTTTAAAATATACACAATGAAATAGTTATAATTTTGTTTGTGATTTTTATTTTGTAAGTATTATATTCATCTCAATTAAACGTAAATAAATTTAAAATTTCTACATATATGTTCATCTCAATAGGTAAGAATATAAACGTTGTTACTTCATTCAAATCTAATCTCTTAAGTGTGTCTCATAACTTGTCATCGTCTATCACAATCAACACATATAAATCTATTTGATATAAAATTATAATTTTTTATTCTAATTAACAATCACATTCATCAATAACCAAACCTCAATAATTTCATTATTTAATATTATAAATTCAAAATTATCATACACATACATATATCAATCCTATATCCCAAATTAACCTGACATTGAAAAAGATTTCGTATGAGAGAATTAGAATATCATCTTATTGAATCGAGAGTTCTCAATGTAAGTGTTATATTTATCTTCGTTTTTATAAATAATTATAATGCACCATATATTATGTTGAATTTGTTAGTAATTATTGATATAAAATGTTTATTATTCATTGAATAAATTTTTTTGTTATGATTGTATGGATTATTTTCAAATATTTTCATATATTTTTGATAATTATTTGGTGATTGCTAGTCATATATAATACTTTTCTTTCTTTATATTACTATATTTTATCTTATTTTATATCTTTACTTTTTCTTGTTATTTGTTTATTATGAAAACATTCAGCTTGTGAGTACTCTCACTCAAAATTTCTAGCAATTTATAGAAGAGTATATTATTCATCATATTATGAGTGTGATTTATATGTGATTTACATGTATCATTTTTATAATGATTTTTTCCTTTTATATTTATTTCTTCACAGTAGCAAAGAGAGTTATTCTAGAGATATCTAGGGTTAATATTTCTTGACCAAAAAAAATTGAGTCTCTTAGCATCCTCACCAACGACTTCGCCATGCAGCCACTGGCACACGGATGATATCTTGCTAGGGTGCGGTGCCATTGGCCATCACCAGATGCTACCAAATGCAAATAGATGTCACCACACCCATAAGAGGCATCGCTATATGCTACAATACCTACATTGATGACCTCAATTGACCCTTGCAATCAACATGGCAACAATTTGATGTGTTATTATCAGTGGAAAAGAATTTATAAATTTTATGATATTTTTTACTTTGTTTATGAAGGTCTTATTTGGGATTGATAATGTGTTATTATTTGTAAAAAAATGCAAGCATCTATTTTTGGCCAATATCATTTAGATCATTTTATGGATAACACCTTGATACAGATATCTACCACTAGTTCTTTTGAAGGAACATAAGACATGCAAATGATTACACTCCAACTTTTCTCTGATGAAATGTCTATCTATATCGTTGCACTTAGTCCAGCCATGTTATACTGCATTATTAGCAATGCTAATAGCCGCATTATTGTCATAATATAACTTCATATGACCTTTATACTCAATCCTCAATTCTTCAAATATACTCTTCAACCACAATAATTCACACGACTTGCTCAATTGCCTTGTATTCAGCTTCGGCACTACAATACAACTCCCCAAAACGTTTGCTTTATACTTTATCGATGTAATCAAGTTTCCTCCTATAATATAGTATGCCTACTAGATGCAGACCTCCTATCCATCATGGAATCTGCCCAATCTTTATCTGAATAGCCTTCTATTGTCATTTCTCCTCGCGTCTTGAATAACAGGCCTCAGCCCAGACAATTCTTCAGACATATAAGAATTCTCAAGCTTTTTCTTTGGTACAAGCGTATGCATAAACTAAGTTGCCATGCTGACGGCAAAGGATATATCTGACCTTGTATGAGTTAGGTAGATTAGTTTTCTCACCAAGGGTTAAATTCAACAAGTATATTTATTGGTTTACTACCCAACTTACCAGCTTTTTTGAGCAAATTGAGTGTATACTTATGTTGTGTCACCATAATTACTTCCTTTGATCTTGCTATCTCCATTCCAATAATGTATTTTAATTTTTTAAATGTCTTTAATTTCAAATTCAATGGCCAATACTTCTTTCAATCATTGAATTCCATCATCATCATCATCACTGTTGTTAATGATGATATCATCAACATAATCTATAAGAATAGTAACTCCTCCATTGGTATGCCAATAAAACATGGGGTGGTCTGGCTAGCCTTGAGCGTGTCCCGCCTTTTGAATGGACTTAGAGAAACAATCAACCCAATCTTGCAGCGATTGTTTTAGACCATATAGTAATGTGAGCAGCCGACACACTTAGCTTTTTTCTTGAGCATCATAAATCCTTCATTGCTGCTAGAGATAAAAACACCTTGACTATATTCATTATTGCAACGGGAGCCAATATTTCAAGGTAGTCAATACCACATGTTTCACTATACCCCATGGTAATCAGCCGTGGTTTTAATCTGTCCACTGTCCCATCAGCCTTGTATTTGATGGTGAAAGCCCATCTGCACCCAACCGGTACCACTCCAATAGTTAAGAAATGATCTCCCATGTCTTGTTTTTCGCCAACACTCCAATTTCTTCAAGGACTACATTTTTCTAGGCTGGAATCCTCATAGCTCCTTCAATGTTCTTTGATATACTTGAGCGCTCCAAGTTTGAAAGAAAGGCTTTGAATGATTGAGACAGAGCTTGATAAGAACAAATGTCTATGGGATGTATGTGCATGATTGAACGCCTTTTCCATATTGTAATTGGTAATACATTCACTGAAATTGAGTCTCATGAACACCTGTGTTCTGATTCTAGCTATCTTGTGGCTGCCTTGTGAACACAGTAATAATACGTATAGAACCTGGGCCACATAGAACCTGAGCTCAAGGTTGGATTGTGGATAGTGTTAGGATCAATGGGTTGTATTGTGGTACGTAAATGATGATGTCTTTTCAAGTAAACACTTAGTTCAAGATCTTTGCTAGAGATGCTTGGTTCCCTCTCCAGTACAACATTCATTGATGGCAATGGATGAGGGCTTTCTGTTCTCGGAGAATTTAAGGGCTGAACTTACTGATTCAAACTTTGAATTGTCTCCTAGAAATGTGCTTCATCTAAGTTCTCCCATTGAAGTGAATTTTGGGAAAAGAAATCTTAAAAGGATATGACATCATGGCCTATGTGAATTTTTCTTGTGAGGGGATCATGGCATTTGTACCCCTTTTGAGTAAGAGAACAACCCAGGAAGATGATCTTACTGCCACTAGGATCAAACTTGTTTCTATTTTTGGAGTAAACATGAACGGAGGCAACACACTCAAACACTTATATAAGGAAATTGAAGTGACCAAACGTGGGTGTGGAAAATATAGATAAAAAACTTGAAGTGGTGTTTAGAAAATTAGAGATGACATTCAGTTTATCAAGAAGGATACAGTGAATATGGCTTCCCCCTAAGGACATTTTAAAAGATTTTTTGTGAACATCGAGGTTCAAGCAACTTCTAATTAATTATGCTTTTTTTTCTTTCAACTATCTCATTTTGTTGAGAGGTGCCGAAATAAGATGAGTGATGGATGATTCCTTTTTCAGTAAAGTAAGATCCCAAAAGTTTGAAAAAAATATTCAATCTCTTATCAATTTGAAACTTATGGACTTTTGAGTAAAATTTAATTTCTATCATATTATAAAATTGGATAAATTTTGATACCCATCAAATTTTTATTTCATAAGATATAAGCAACATAATCATCAGTAATCATCAATAAATATTATGAACAATCTTGAATTAGAACTTTATTTCTAATACGAATAATAGGGTGTAAATAATAGGGAGTAAATAATAGGGTGTAAATAATAGGGTGTAAATAATAGGGTGTAAATATTTGCCAATGCCATATGCCACTATGAATAAGAGAAAATGAAACTGAACTTTTACAAGGACAAGTACTAATAATGGAACATTGATGTTTATCCAATTCACAAACATCACAATGAAATGCAACTAGGCCCTTTAGATTTAAATAAATCAGGAAATAATTTTTGTAAATAAGGGAAACTAGGGGGACCTAACCACCAATATCACAACTTTTATTTCTTCCAATACAGAAGGAACTTTATTGATCACTCGAACTTGTTCCTCTCAGATAGCACCATTTGCAAAGTAATATAGCCTGCCAACCTCGTTAGCACTGTCAATAATCTTCCCACAAACTCAAATCTTGAAATAACAGTGAGAGAAAAAAAACTTAGCAATACAATTGTTTGACCTTGTGAATTTACAACCAATAAAAGATTGTAAGAAAAACTTGAAACATGTAAAACTGAGGTTAAGGAAAGATCATTGGGCATGGAAATATTCCCTTTTCCAGCAAAGTAGACTTTGTCACATATAGAAGAAGGAATATAGGAATGGAACAATTTGAATTGACTAATCATGTGGTCAGAGACACCTGAGTCTATTATCCAAGATATTTTACCTTTCTATACTATGTTGCATATTGGAGTCTCGATAAGAGAGGCAGCAAACTGAATAGCTTGATTGGGGAGTTGGATAAGTAACTCAAATGCTCCTTAGTGAATGGAGCATTGACATGAGATTTAGCGGCAGGAACATATGAGTAACTGGATCCATAATTATTGAGTGCATATTCCATTGTTGGTCAGTAGGGCCATGGTTAGGCAGATAGTGCTGGTTTTTCATGCAGCAGCCAATAGGTCTCTCTTGTGTGGTGGGGCTTATGGCAGTGGTCACCCCCAAAGGTTGGGCTTCTGATCAGATTTCTTGGGATTAAATTTGGAAGGTCACTTCCTAGAGCATGGTCAATAGATTCTGCACTCAATGCAGACTTATCAGCAGTACCAATCAAGGGAGATCCGTTCATGGCCTCTCGATGGCTCTCCTCTCAACGAATGTTGGGAAATTACCTCCATGATGGATGGCAATGGTTCTTGACCAAGAATTCATTCTCAGGCAGGTTCAAAGATAGTCTTCAAGCGGCTAAGAAAATCATACACACAGTCCTCTAGATTTTGTTGATCATCATAGATTGACGAGTTCTTGCCACAAAATCTTCAATTGGTTGAAATAATGGGTCACATCCCATTTTCCTTGTCAGATGTCTTTCAGACTAAATATTCAGATCGAATGCTTGAGCTGGATTACAAAGGTTTGCTATTGTTACTGGCATCCCATTCCATTTAGTTGACAAGTCATGTCATTATCATGGCATTCATAGTTTACCAATTATATAGGATTGAATATGGATTGGTTACCAAAAGTGGGTGATTTAAAGTTATAATTAAATAATTGAGTTTTCCTCAGCTAGTAATGAACATCTTGACTAATTGTGACCATTAGATTTGCACTATTAAGTTTGTGTGTAGCAATTTGTAATGAGGGATTATCAGTGATTGAGATTGAAATAAGAGCTTTTGGTTGCATGGTGACTAAGGTTGCGATGCTAGTAATGTTGTCAGAAGTGATGCTTGCCATGTTTTTTAGTTGAAGAAGGCAACAATTGAGTGAGAGAAGAATAAAAATAACATCATTTTACTACTTTGATACCATAAATGATGGTATTTTAAAAAGAACAATTTTTATTAGTTTAATCTCAACTTTGAATCAGTATAAGCTTTGAGAATATATAGACCTATGTTACAGCACATTGTTAGTTGTTTACTTAAAAAAAAAACAGCTACAAAACTCTGCACAACTAAATGAGACTTAATCTCTAATTTAAATACAAATTTAAATTCAAATTAGGATGATATAATCCCTAGAAATCAGCCAATAAATCAGGACAATAATTAATCCCAACTTTAAGATATTTAAATATTTCAACAGAAAATATATCAATGTTTTGTATCGAGCCGGTCAGAACTAAGAAAATAAAAATTCATTCAATCTGATTCATTTAAATATTTTGCAACCTAGTAACATTAATATTCAAGATGGCTTAAAATACTTTAACATATTCATTGACACCTATATTCATTTTATTTGATTTTTTTTTACTTTCAAAATTTATCTCAATTTGTTTTTTTTTTAAATTATTTAAGAAAATGATAAAAAATTCATTAAATAAAAAATCAAAATTACAAGTAATAATATTTTAGAATATATATCTAATAATATTAACACATATTGTATTAGTCACGAGATGATCCATCACATTTCTTATGCTAACACGCCCTCATAAAATGAGATTGGAGAAATAAAAATTAATATTTAATTAAAAAAATTATAATACTTCTCTATGATAGAAATTCTAAAATATTTTTGAGAAGATAAAATTGTAATCGTCAATTACTTGATTAGTTTAGAGGTGTCAAGTGAGCTGGATAGTCCGAACACGACATAAGACACAACCTAACTGAATCATGTCTGGCCTAGCATGGCACAGTCTATAACCATGCCTAGACATGGGTCGTGCCAGCCCAAGACATGGCACATGTCGTGTTGGGTCAAAGGTTGTCGTACCTTGCATCAGGCTAGGCATGCCCCACATGGCTAGCCCATTGGAATGGTTCACTGACATAATGGTTGTGACTCGAGACCAGAAAATATATCACAGAAAATTAGGTAACCGAATCTCTATGACTCACCCACACTCGGACCCATTTAAAAAAACATATATTTTTTGGGTTTTTTATTTGTATTTATTCATCACATCCACATGGTAGATTTTTTTAATGAAACCCATCATATTGATGTGGAGGATGTTGTTGGGGTAAAGTCCCAACAACTCACAGAATGTGCCTGTGATGACAGTGGTGTTGGTCAATTATTGTGACTCTGGTGGTGCTACCCACAAAATTAACACAATCTAGCACAACCAAAGATGACCTAGTAAGTTAGGCACGAGTCAGCCTAAAATAGTGCCTGCCAATCATGTCCAACTGGGCCACAAGCCATACTATCAATGGAGTCATGGCCGGATCTAGGTTTCCCCAATTGCCGCTCTCAACTCCCTTCTCTTCCCGAAACTCTCCAAAAACCTTACTTCTTCCTTGAATTTTCGAATATCTAGCCTTGTTTTGGCTTGGATTATGTAATGGAGAGTGGTTCCTACACTTAGAAACTAATCGCTTCTGGTCTTTCCATACTTAGGCCAAATGAGTACATCGGGACTGCCCGATATACATTTATGCGCCAATGCAAACAAAGCCCTAGACCATGCGGTAACTCTCTCCGAAACCACGTCGATAGTAATACAAACCTATGAATCTGCTAATGCTTCTCCTAAGAGAACTAGAAAACGATTGGTGCTATGCTCCGAAAATAATTCAAGTGCAACGGAGTTCGTCATCGATGATGGGGATCGCCAAAAAATTATTTACGTAAGACTTCTATCGAACCGAATCTATCTCATCTTCTTCTTAATGACTAAAATGATAAATTGCACAATATCGGCAACAATGGAGGTGTTTTGAATGGGGTAAATAAAACATCAATTGAAAATATTATGGTTCCCTTGTTGCAGAGAACCTTGTTAAAAAACCAGGTTGCATTAGGATTTTTAAATGATAATAGTAAGAACTCGGCAAATAACGACATTCCGAGTGTTGAATCTATGTTCCTGAGTGAAACGTGGAATGGCGTCCATGATTTTTCTTTGCCAAATAACCTCACATATTTCTAGCAACTCAAATGATAATTTGAGTGGAAATAATATGTTCCCAAATGCTTGTAATGATGAGTGTTATGGCTCAGGCCTACAGGTAGAGGATACAATGGATACTAGTAACCTTAAAAACATTTCAAGCACTAATAATATCTTTTTGGGGGCTACTATTATTCATAATTCTTCTTTGTTAAATGATTCTCTTCATTATATTGGTTGCACTAAATAGTATTCAGGATATGGATAAAATAAGTAGGATTGATACTAAAGACGATTTGCATGATATTTCTACCTTGATTGCTTCACAAATTGAGGACAAGAATGCAGCTCAGACTGATAAACCTAGGAATATGAGCATTCAACATGTTAGTAAGCTTAACAACAACAAAAATCTGATGTTGTAGCTGATAAGCCTAAACCTATTAAAACACTGACTAGGGAGGACAAAGCTCCTCCTAAAACCTTCGGGAAGAACAAGGCTCCATGGAGCAGCCTATTCTCTGAAAACCAGGCTCTTGCCAACACCTCGAAACTATCTTATATTCTTCCTAAGCAGCCTGACAGTGCTGTGTTTGAAGAAAGTGATCTCCTGCATAGCATCGAACATTGGGAAAACTGCCTAGTAGGTTATTTCGTAACCAAAAGTCCTGACCAACTAATGTTAAATAGATTTATGGAGGAACAACGAAAATTATCCCCACAAGTCATCCAATATCCAAGCGGGTGACTTGTTTTAAAATTCAGAAACTCGGAAAAAATTGAACTTGTTCTTAATGCTAGTCCCTTTTTGGTTTATGGCCGACCTCTGTACGTTAAGCCTCTCCCAGTTAGCTTTCATTATGGGTTAAAAAAGATTAAAATTCTGATTGGGATAAAGATTCTTAACTTTCCTCTTCACCTATGAAATCCTCTTGGCTTAAGCAAGGTCGCAAGCTGTATTAGGTGGCCCTTGCATATGGATAAGCTAATAGCAAACATTTCTAAAATTGCTTACTCTAGAGTTCTGGTGGAAATTGACTTGGACGATGAGTTGATTACCGAGATCGGACTGGAATTCTCAGACGGATCAAAAATCTGTCAACCAATTATTTATGAAAATCTCCCTCCTTTTTGTAAATATTACTTTATGTTTTGCCACCCAACAAATGCGTGCCGATTTATAAGAAAGCAGGAGAAAGAGGTGCAGGAAGCCCCACCAGCAACCCCCACTCCTACAAGGCCAAGCAGTCTAGTAGAAGAGGTGGGAAGGGCTTCCCCACTAAAGAAGGGGCAACTGTCCAACACCGATCCAACAAAAGAGATAGGTGTCCATACCTAGGTTGAAAGAAAGATGATCCCAGTCAAGCAGAGGAGGAGAATGAGGAGTTTATGGTGGTTAAAGCTCGGAAAAAGAAAAAGGACCTGAACGTCAGAGAGGGTTCTTCTCTAAACCTCAAGAATAAAGTCAGACATAAAGAATAAATATTTAAGGGCTCGGCCCCCTATGACCCTGCATAGGAAGAGATTAGGGGTCCTCATCCCATCGAAGAATGGGGCAAAGGTGCTAACCGAAGAATCTATTGTATTTCCTATTTGTAGGTCTTTTTACGTTTTTTGGTGGAACTGTTGGTGGAGTTTTGGAGGTTGGAAAAGGAGGATAATAAATTATCTTCTCCTTGTACATTTTTTAAAGGTTATTTGGGGAGAGGTGTGGGCACCTATAGGTGTGCTTTTTTGTGCTATAGTTTCCCTTTGCAATGCATTCAGTGGAGAAGCCAGGCCAGTTCACAACTGCCTGAATTTTAAAAAAAATTGTCTGGGAGCAAACTGTGAATGCCGGCATAGGCTTTCCTATATTTCCTAAAAATAGCCTAATTGCATCCGTACTCAACTGGCCAAAATTAAGAGGCAGGAATGTCAAATGTATTGTGCTGTTTCGAGCTAATATGTTGTATCCCCATGCAATCTTAATATTGTACACGTACTACCTGCAAAAGAGACTATTTTTAAGGATTTATGGGCAAGCCAGAATCTCTTGTTTGATTGCCTATTATGATCATAATTTTTCTAATCTCTATTGTGTTGTAATCTGATGTATGGACTCGTGGGCTCATATAGACTAAAATAGAACCCGAATAATCATGATGAAATAATGTTTTGACACTTCCAAATCCAGGATTTATTATGAGAGGGATACTCGTTTGAGGTCTACCTCTCCCGCATGTTTCTTTTCCAGCACAACTGGGCAAATTGATATCTATTAGTCTAAAAGCAAATCAGTGTGTGCATCAAAAATGCATGAATGCTTGTGGGATTCTCTTGCACGTTGGCATTGGGGATTCTGGATAATTTTGTTGGATTTTCCTTAGATTTCTGTTGTATTAGTGGGAATAAGGACTTTTTATGCTATTTCTGTAAGGCAGACTATTATTTTATGCCTTGTGACTGATGCTTATTTGATGTATGGAGAGTTTGAAGCTAAGAGAAAAAATTTTTGTAGGGAACTCCCCAGTCCAACTCTTATGGGCACTAGGGTATTCTTGGGTATTGTGTACTATGGGATGTATCTTTATAAAGATGTATCAATGGAAGGAACACCTAATTTTACAAATACCACATATGAAAATAGCTTACTGGAATCTAAGAGGGTTTAATTGTCCATTTAAGCATAAGGAAATGCTTATGTTATTTCATGCCTACTCTATCGATATATTTGCTATCGTAGAGGCCATGCTTAGTCAGGTTAAGCTAGCTTGACTCATGAAAATAAAATTCAAGAAAATTAGAATCTTAGACAATTTCTCTTGTTATAAATATGAAAGAATTCTTATCTTATGGGACAACCAAACCACGGAGATTAACATCCTCACTTGCACATCACAGCATATTTTTATCCAAGTGTTCGACAAAGAGAAAGATTCAACTTCTAGATTGTGTTTTATATACGGGATTCATTCTATCGTTAGCAAAATGAGCCTTTGGAATAATCCGATCGAAGAAGGGGGAGCTGGTTCCTTCCCCTGGGTGGTTATAGAAGACTTTAACTCACCCCATTCTGGACTAGACAGGGTTGGAGGAAGGATAGTCACTAATTATGAGTGCCATAATGTCTTGGAATGCGTCACTCGCTTAAATATGGAGGACATTCAATTCAATTCCGCAACATGTGGCTCTCCCACAAAGAGTTCACTCCACTATTGCTTTGAATATGGGGAAACAAGGTTGCTGGTTCCGCGATATTCCAAATTGTTACTAAATTGAAGCTTTTAAAAGAGTCCCTTAAAAAATCGAATAAAAAGCATTTTTGGCATATCAGTACCAGAGCTTCTCTTGCCAAAGAAGCACTAAATTTGATTCAGACCAAATTGCTGGCGTGTCCTAATCCTGTCTTGAAAGAAGAGGAAATACAGCTTAAGATCAGCCTAAGAAAATTAGAAGAATGTGAACTCTCATTCATTAAGCAAAAGTCTAAAATAAAATACCTCAAGGAAAGTGATAAATACACAATTTTTTCATGCCTTAATGAGCTCCAAGTTACAAAAACAAAAATTCAAAATAGTGATTATTGTTAAAGATGATAAAAAATTCTCAACGTCTAAGAATGATATTGTTGAGGCATTTGTCTTTTATTTTAAAGGGCTATTGGGCTCATCAAAGGCCAGACTCAGTATTGATGGGGGCGTTATAGCAAGCGGGCCAAGGCTTAAAGAAGATGACCAAGATTTGTTCTCTTTATCGTTCTCTACAAATGAGATAAAAAATGCTGTCTTTTCTATGGGAGGCTCGAAATCGGCCGGCTAGACGGCTACACAGCAGAATTTTATAAAGTCTCATGGAAGGATATTGAAATTGATGTGGTTAGACTTAGAGCTGTTAAGAACTTCTTCCACTCTAGGAGGATGCTAAGGAAAATTAATCATGTCTACATTGCTTTAATCCACAAATCCTCGCATGCCTCAATTGTAAAAGATTACCGGTCAATATCGTACTGCAACGTGATTTACAAAATCAACTCAAAACTTATTGCTTCACATTTGAAATCGGTGTTGGGTGGCAAATCAGTCCTTCACAAGGGACTTTTATTAAAGGGTGGCTTATATAAGATAATTGCCTTCTTGCACAAAGTATGATTAGGAAATATGCGAGGAAAAGAATATCCCCGCTGTGTTTCTTCAAAGTGGATATCCAAAAGGCTTTTGACACTGTGAAATGGAGTATATTAATGGAAGTTCTAGGTGCTTTAAATTTTTGCAAGCGGTTCATAGAAACCATCTATGAATGCATTAGCACAACTTCTTACTTGGTGGAGATAAACGTCCAGTTGCATGGGTTCTTCAAAGGCAAAAGAGGTCTTAGGCATTGAGATCTTATCTCCCTCTACCTCTTTGTCATATGCATGGAATACCTCTTAAGGTTGTTACTTGCCACCACTTCTCTAGAGAAATTTTCTTTCCATCCAAGATGCGCCCCTTTCAAATTATTGCACATAATGTATGCAGATGACTTGATCATTTTTTCTAGAGGAGACAAGCCTTCAGCCTTTATAATCCTGGACATGCTTAATGTGTATTTTGCAGTCTCAGGTTTAAATGTGAACTCCTCCAAATCAAATATCTTCTTTGAAGGAGTAAGCAATGAAATTAAAAATAAGATTATTGAACATTCAGGTTATGAAGAAGGCACTCATCCATTCATTTTTCTTGGGGTTCCTCTGTCTTCTAGTCGATTAATCTTCTCTCAATTCTCCATCATGCTTGCCAAAATTATCTCGACTATCCACCAATGGGCCGGGAAAATTATTCCAATAACCGACAGGCTAGAGCTTCTTCGCACTCTTGTTCAGGGGATCGAGGGATACTATTTTCAGTTTTCTTACTTCTCTCGTATGTTATTAATTCTATCGAAGGAGCATGCAAGAGATTCTTATGGGATGGTCCTACGCAGGGTAGATATAAGCCCAAGGTCTCTTGGGCAAATGTGTGTTTGCCCATCCACCTAGGAGGCCATGTCATCCTAAATATCTCAGTTTGGCACAAAGCTTTCTTTATTAAAACTCTATGGCGGATCAAAAGGAAAGAAGACTCACCCTGGATTAAGTGGATCCACCCCTTTTATCTTAGTACCCAAACAATTTGGGACTATCGTATACTAAAAGGGGACACTCCTTTTTGGAAAGCCTTAATGTCCACTAGGAATGTGCTTCTCTCCAAAGTAGGCTCAAAAGATCAAGCTGAAGTTTTATTGAATTCATATGACAAAAATGAGAGGATAATTTTTAATGCTTACAACTTCCTAACCGGCTTTGATTCTAAAAAGGATAAATCTTGGACTAAAGCTATCTGGATGAAAAATTATGTGCCCAAACTTACTATTAATCTATGAATTGCCAAACAATGGAAACTCAGGACAAAAGATAAAGCATTTTCAGCTCCATCAAGTCCCAATTGTGAAAGACTTTGAGTGAGACTTTATTTAAAATTGAATATGATATATATCATATCTTTCACCTATTGTAAGATTTCATTTTAGATATTTGAGTGTGTTCCAACCTTTACTTATGCATTCTTAATTTGATTATCTATCAAAAATCAATTTAATAATAATTTACTTTAGTTTTAAGAATATTTTTATTATAAAATATGAGATATGTCAATTAAAAAATCATATCAAAGCTTTCTATCTTAAATACCAAACTAATTTGAATAATAATTCATTCAATCTAATATAATCAATTGAGATTCACATGTAGATATGACCAGAGAAAATTTTAAATTTTTATTGATAACTACCCACGACATGCATAAGTACATTTTTTCATGATAGATAATGAGCACTTTTATTTTATTAGATATTTCATAAAATAATACAAAATTAATGTGATAAAAATATTTTAAAAAAAATTCATAGTATATTAGAATACATGTCAGACAAATTTCTTATGCTATCATATCCTCACATAATAAAATTGCTGAAAGAAATAATAAATATCAAAATAAGATAGTTAAGACACTCCTACTTAAAAGAAACATTCCAAAATATTTTTCAAAAAATATAATCTAAACTAAAATTTATTCATCAACTGAATGTCCTTATTTTTATATCTCAAATATATCTTTTTAGATTTTGTATCCTAAAGAAAAATTAATTAGTCTATTTCTCAAAATCTTTAGAACTTATTTTATTCATGATATATCCCATATTAAAATAATTTAACACTTAAAATCTTGAGATATATTTTTCTTGAATATTATAATACCTATAAAGGATATGAATATTTTCATTATAAACTAATATTATAATTTTTTAATCACAACTTATTCTTGAATAAAAATAAAAAAACATGATTTCATAAATTACATTGGACTCATTAATTTTTCTTTCTAATACGTAATTTCAATTGAATGTCTGTTAGTAGAGTCACCTATAAGTTATATCTGATTTTATTGGATTACAGTATGATATCACTCTCATGAAATTATCATATCTACTAACAAATCTCCTTCAAGTTCAGATGATACAGTAATTCATGAATATTCATTAGTACATGCTCATGTTGAACCAAAAACTAGAAAACTTAATCACATAAAACTTAATTTGCTCATAGAAAAGGTGAATTTATCAAGAAGTCAGATGATCATGTAGTCAACTTTTTTGATATTGTCCTTTTAATTTCTCTTCGAGAAGGATAAAGGTTGTACTCGGTACTCAATTTCATAATTTTATTATAATCTCATTTTATTCCTTCTATTAATTTCATTGTTATTTCTTTTTATGGTATAATAATACTTAGGTCCCTTCTAATAAATATTATTTTATCTAAGAATATGCTAGGTCATTACAATAAAGATATAGATATCTCACATTCTAAATAGACTTGAAAATTATTACCATGACCTTCAAAAATATATATTATTGATCATGAGTGAATATTCACTATGAATATAAGTACAGATAGGAAGATAAATAGTCTTAAAATTAGACTTATTGCGAGAGAATTTAGACTTATAGCATAAATTATTATGATACCCTCTCTAATGACCAAAATAATCTAAGTAAAGATTCTTATTTCATTGACGATATCTAATGAATGAAGAATACAACATCTATATATAAGGAAGGCATTTCCTCAAGATGAACTTGAGAAATAGGTGCATATGAAACAACTATAGAAATTTCAAATAGCATAGTCAAATGCAATTTTTAGATTGTAGAATACATTATACGACATAAAATAATTAATAAAAGCTTGGGTTATAAAAATTTCATCGATAATTATCTCATTTAAGTTACACATACACGTTACAGGCTTTTTAAATTTTTTTTCAAAAAGACTCAAGAGTCATACTCAGTACTCAATTTTATGGGTTTTGTCGCATTATCACCATGTTCCTTCTTTTGTTATCAATGTTATTTCTTTTAATGATACTAAAATACTTAAGTCTCTTTTGTAATATTATTTCATTCAAAATTATGTTGGATCATAACAAAAATGAGATAGATATCTCAAACTCTAAATAAATTTAAGAACTATTATCACGACCTTCAAAAATACCCATTGTTAGCCACACGTGTATATTAACTATGATCCCATATCCATGTGGGAAGGAATGTCGCCTTAAGGCGATACTTATTATGAGATGATTCAAATAGACTTTTAGTATGAATTATTATGATACTTTATTTAGTGACCAAGATAGTCTCGATAAATATTCTAATTCCATTGATGGTATTGCATAGATGGAAAATACATTATATATACATGAAGAAGGCATTTCCTGATGATAACATGAAAGAATATGAGCATATGAAATAGCCACCAGAGTTTTAAGCAGCACACAATCATACAATTTTTAAATTGTGAAAGATATTATATAACCAAAAGCTAAAAAGCACGGACATGGAT
Organism: Sapria himalayana; assembly: GCA_029783825.1. NCBI lineage: Eukaryota > Viridiplantae > Streptophyta > Magnoliopsida > Malpighiales > Rafflesiaceae > Sapria > Sapria himalayana. The sequence goes on from JAREIK010003544.1 coordinate 391,785, forward strand.
ACGGACACGAGGATATGACACGACAGGATATGGGGACACGACAAATTTTTAAAAACTAGAATACGGATATGACTAGGAAATGACATGATAAAAAAAATAAAAATAAAAATTTTTATAAATATTAAGTATTTTATAAAATAAAATAAAATATTTTATTTTATAAAATAAATATATTTTTTATTTTATAAAATAAATATTTTTTTAATTTATAAAATAAAAATATTTTATTTTATTTTATTTTAAAAGATAATATTTATAATTATCTTAATTTATAATATAATATTTTATAATTATCTTATATTATAAAAAATATATATTTTTTTATTTTATAAAATTTTAATTTATCAAAATCATGCCCTACCCAGCCTACAGAATCGCTCCCCGCCCTGCCTACAGAATCTCTCCCCGCCCTGCCTACAGAATCTCTCCCCGCCCTGCCTACAGAATCTCTCCCCGCCCTGCCTACAGAATCTCTCCCCGCCCTGCCTACAGAATCTCTCCCCGCCCTGCCTACAGAATCTCTCCCCGCCCTGCCTACAGAATCTCTCCCCGCCCTGCCTACAGAATCTCTCCCCGCCCTGCCTACAGAATCTCTCCCCACCCAGCCTACAGAATCACTCCCAACCCAGCTTACAGAATCATGCCCCAGCCCAACTCATTCCATATTATCCCTTGAATCTCATATATGAGCTTTGGGACTTCAAAATAAGAGCAGATAAGACTCATCACAACAGTATGAGTAGAGCATTTGAAAAAAATATCATAGATTACATATTTAACATCCTTAGAAATTAAACTCATGTCATTATAATTGAACAGTGTTCGCCCCTTTTCAATCAATCTACCAGACATAACATGGATGAGCATAATTAGACATTTTAAAACTTATTTTCAACATGTTCATTTCGACATAACTCTTTGCATAATAAGATATACAAAGAAGCCTTCAAGACTTGGATCTCCTTTAGTGATCATGAATACCTATAGTTAGTCGAACATTCAAATTCGAGTTGGACACTAACATAAATTAAGAGAAGATCTAAATCTACATTAGAATTTTATACTTTTCTTAGACATAATCTTATCTCTTTAAAAAATAAAAAATAGATAATTATTTTTAGATATAATACAAAATAGAATTTAAAATAATGACGACAATCATCTATGAGATATTTTACATACAGCACCTTCTTGAAAAGATTGGATATATAATTTCTTCTCTCATTACTCTTTACTATGATTATTAGATATAAAAATATATATATTCTAATCTAATATTTCACAAGCATACAAAAAATATAGAGGTAGAGTAATTCTTCGTCAAAGAGAGAATCTAGAATGAAACCAATAATACATCATATATTTAGACAATATGAAACCAACAAATATCTTCATGAGGGCCTTGAAGAAGATTTAATTTACTTTTATCTTCAAGTTTGATATTTTAAATTTTTACGTATCAATTTAAAATTGTTATAATTTTTAGTTTTATTTTATTATTTTTACTTTATTACATTTATTACCTATTTTTCTGGCTTGGAGATTTTACATATATAATTCAAAGGTTAAAAAATTTGTATTTACTGGTATTTCCATCTATGATTATATTTCATTGTTTTCCACAAAAATAATTTCTAGCAACACTTCTTAATCATCTTCTCTTCAATAAAAATTATCATCCCCAGCTTCCAGATACCAAAAAACTACCTCATTCTGAAATACCACAAAATATGTATTTCTTACTTGCCAAAAAAAATGTGCATGCAAACAGTGATTACAAGTTCATATAGCAACCCAGATGATCCCTTATAACAGAAAAAGAAGCTTCTGAAGGCCATTTTCACCAACTCGAGAGCCACTTTTCTCAGCTTTCCTAATAATTCCTACTTTTTGATTACATGGTTGGAGCACACTGTCAAATCTGTAATATTACAAAAGGAATTCAAATCCCTTTCAAACAAAGACCAAATTCATTCAATGTTAGAACCAAATTGCAACAAGCATTCTCCCTCCTTGAGTCTACTCTGTAGAGAAAAGCAACCTTGGAAATTGGCCATCCATATATGGATGAAGCATCTTTTGAAGTATCTAAACATGTGGAAATATCACATACATTCATGATCTTCTCTGTGATGGAAAGTTACTTGCCTATTTCATCCAACTCAGTAGCTGTGATCCTTTGCATGAAGCTCATGCATGCCAACAGTTGTACAGAAGCAATACTAGAAGCTAAGCAGAAACAATATCATAGCTAATACAACAGTCAAGTCTTATACTTTCTTACATATAGTGCATTGAGGAAGAACTACATAAATACTAGTTTCAAATTAAATGTTACAATACCATAAACTGAATATAAATCTTATCTCATTCTCATCTCTCACTACTATTGGACATCAAATCCAATGATTAATGATCAAGTCTTCCTTGATTAAAAAATTAATTCTTCAATAAGGGAACAAGCCAAGACAAATAATTGTCCAGCTTCCATTTGCTAACAATGATCATTCCACTTTCGGCCTTAGCATCGCCATAAAAAACTTAAAAGAACAAGTCAAGAACTACAGACAACCACTAAAAAATAGAAAACTAGGTCAATCTAACACAATCGATCTAAGACCAAACTGATCAACTCCGACCTAACTAAGTTCAAATCCAAAAATTAATTAACCAAACATTAAAAAAAATTTTGAATGTTATCGCATAAAAATGATCTTCAATCAAAAAAATCAAAAAAAAAAAAAAGATAAGGAAAAGTTATTGCATAGCCATCAAGGTCAGTGGTGATTGGAGGTTATTCTCCCAAACTTTGTCATTTTCATCTTGTGAGATAAATTAGAGTACTTTGACTCTCACTCATACAAAGCAACAAAATAGGCTTGCAAACTCCTAATTGCACAGCAAATTTTTGTTAATAAAATATGAGACTAAAAATTTGTGATATGGAAGAGCTTAACAAAGTTATAAAAAAAGTAAAAAACATTATCCAAATTTTATTGGAACATCTATCGAGATTAATAAAGAAAAGAATAATCAATTAATTTGATGGATGAACCATAGATATTTAGATGATGATGATAATAATGATGATAAAAATCCAAACTCATCAAATATCACATACGTCCAAGAAGAACGCATCGCTGTTGAACAAGTATTTTTTGAAAAAGTTCATAATAATAGTTTTGAACAAAACATGACAGATTCATTTTAAAGAGGAGCTTAGCAACTTGCCTTTGACTCCATTTCTAATAAACTTTATAGCAACAACAATAGAAATATTGAAAATGATTAAGAGGAACATAGAGAGCAACACAAAATTAAGATCCAATGAGCTCATTATTCACAAGATGAACGAACATAAAGGATATAAAAGATGTGTTCCAACAATTGAAGCCAATTAAATGCCTTATATCAAAAAATAAATAAAGAAAAATGACATAATTTCAGGCCAATTTCAAGCCAATATTTAAAAAAAGTTACTTGAGTGACTTATCAATGAAAACCAAGAATTATCACTATTATAAAATCTCATAACACATTCAATGAATTTCCTATTCATGAAAGAACCATGAATTTCCTATTCATTGAGAAGTTATGGGTAAAATGTAAGAAATTTATATGAGACATTCAAAATTATTTATTATTATCAAAATTTCATATTTTAGCTTGAATATTATCTTAAATAGTATAAGTCATATTCATCTATTAATGTGACTAAAACACATTAATCGTTATTATGATAAATAATTAAAATGTGCTATGCATTATATTGATTTCATTATTGATGAATGGTATGAAATGGTGATTATTTGCAGTGTAATTTTTTTTATGATTTTTGAAAATATTTCTAAATATTTTCATGAATTTTAAATAAATATTTTATAATAAATATTATGAAAAAAGATATGTGCAATTATACAAATATCAATATATCAAATCTCATATAAACTCCAAAATTAAAAATAATTGTGCAAGAATACTATTAGATGGTTGACCACGTGACAAATCCGTGTATTGTATGTAAATTAGAGATCATGCATTGGCACAATAATAAGTCTCTTTTTCAAATAATAGTAAGTCTCAAATTCAAGACTCTTCAGACCTACTGTCAAGATATTAATTTTTATCATACCTCATGCTAAGAGAGAAAATTGTACATTAGATACGATTTCCTTCATATTTATGTAAATATTTTCATTGATATCTTAATGACATGTCCAATATATATATAAAATCCAAATAGTATTATATTTGTGTTTACTAACATTATCATCTTTAATCATGGTTCAATGTTTAAAAAAAAACAATTTCTAGCAACAACAAAGCTTTAACATCAATTATTGACAAAGATTATCAGCCCTAGCCCCAGCCCCAGCTACCAAAAAGCTACTTATTCAGTTATTCCCCAGATATCAAAAAAATTGTTTTATACTTTACAAACAGGAGTGTAATGTAAACAGTAATCGCTAGCTCACATATAGATCCAAATAGGATACCTGTTGTATCCCTTACAACTAAAAAAGCAAGTTTCTGAAGGACGTTTTCATCAATTTGTGAGTCACTTTTCAAAGCTTTCCTAACAATTCTTTTTTTTTTTTTGGATACATAATTTGAGGACAATGTCGATTCTGAAATGTTACTAGAGGAATGTATATCCATTTCTAGCAAAGACCAAACTCCTTCAATAATGGAACCAAATTGCAACACACATTTCTCCCTCCTTTAATCTACTAAAAGAACAGCAACCTTAGAAACTGACCATCCATCTATGGTTAGAGCATCTTTTGAAGCATCTAAACGTGTTGATATATCACATGCATCCATGATCTTCTCGGTCAAGGAAAGTTGTTTCTCCATGTCATCCAACTCACAGTCTGTAGACCTTTGCATGAGGCTCATGCATGCCAATAATGTGGGTCGCAATATCACAATTACTTTGCAAAAGCCCTAAAATCCCAGAAATTCAAAATGTGGATGATGCCTTCTGTAAAAATAATTGTACAGCATTACGACTGCATGAACCTGAAAAATAAAGGATAAACCATGGCTGGATTGATTTCCAAGTCCCTGGATGTGGAAGATATATGCCCAACCGAGGATGTATTGCTGTATTGTTAGAGTACCTTGTTGATCCAAAACCACCACCATCATCATCTTCTCGAGCTGTACCATCACAATGTGATCAAGAATCAGTTGCAAAACAGGTTCGCTTGTTTGTTTCACCGCTCTATTGATGATTATGGTATTTCATATCTCACGGCATATTTACTCCTCTTCCATTGGGTCATTTTTTTTTAATAATTGAGATTTGTTGGGGTTTAAAACTTTTGATTGGTCTGGTTTATCTGGCCTGGGGATTAAACCTGACTATGATAAGGCTTTTCCCCATTCATTAATACTTTTGGTGCAACAATGTGAATCAGTTATTCTAATTTGTAACTGTTAAATAAAAAAGAAAAAATTTGTTATCAATATAAAAATTATATGTCATTAAGTTATGCTTTGATACAATTGCAAGTACCTTAGTCCAATGATGATAAGTCTTGGGTTCGTGGCTCATTAAACAGTATCTTTGAATTTTAAAGGTAAATTATAATAATATTAATCTCTTCCAAACTCTGTACTAAAGTAAATATCTTATGCATTATATACAATCTTCTTCTCCATCGCCATAATTAATCCTCATTGACAAAAAATGTGTTACAAGAAAGAGAACAATAGGACATTGCAAGAATAAAATTTTGATATTTTCTCAAATAAATTAGTTTTATCCTAAATTTTTATTATTTCACAAGGCAAATTGATTGACTTAAACATATTTAAAGATTATGTGATTCAAATATTGATAGAGCATCTCTTGGGAATTTTGTATAATCACTATCTTAGTCTACTATGTCATTTTTAAAAGAAAGATTCCTAAAAGATCTACATTATTACTACTTTTAGACATATATTAATGTCATGAACAATATCACTTGTGACAACATGATAGACACTAATGACTTTGCAAGGAGTACAATATTGTAGAGAGATTAAAAAGAAATAAGAGATGACAAATTTCCCAATATACAATTATCTCAAGAATATGGAACACACTCATAATACTTATTGGAAACCTTATTCAAAGATATCACAAATTATTAGTATTTTCGGTCAAAATCAATGAACACATTTACCTTGTTTTCTCATGGGACTCATCCACTATAGAAAACTATCGATATCAATAAAATTAAATAAACTATAAAACAAAGTAAAGATAAGAAACACAAATAAATTTAATAATTAATATCTAATAGTTACCTAATAAATAGATAACAATAATAATTGGTGCATATCACAAAATGAGTACTCTCACCATAAATAAAGTAAAAAAATAAAAAAAACAATAAAAATTGTAACTCCCCTCAAATTGATGCATCAATATCTAAAATAACTTAATGAAAATAAATAAGTTAAGATCTTCTCAAGATTTGTGTTAGTATATCAACTAGATAATATACTATAATTATATTTGTATTAGTCACTGTTTCAACCAAAATATTATCAGCGAAAAGAAATAATTATTTTTTTTATTTTATTAACTCAAAATATTTAATTAATAATTATATATTTCGATGTTTAACTATCATAAAAAATAACAATAATAAAAATTTAAAATTGAAACTCATCGAATATATATTTTATCAAAAGAATATCACAAATAGTTGTTTTCTCATGGGACTCATCCACTATAGAAAACTATCGATATCAATAAAATTAAATAAATTATAAAACAAAGTAAAGATAAGAAACACAAATAAATTTAATAATTAATATCTAATAGTTACCTAATAAATAGATAACAATAATAATTGGTGCATATCACAAAATGAGTACTCTCACCATAAATAAAGTAAAAAAATAAAAAAAACAATAAAAATTGCAACTCCCCTCAAATTGATGCATCAATATCTAAAATAATTTAATGAAAATAAATAAGTTAAGATCTTCTCAAGATTTGTGTTAGTATATCGACTAGATAATATACTATAATTATATTTGTATTAGTCACTGTTTCATCCAAAATATTATCAGCGAAAAGAAATAATTATTTTTTTTATTTTATTAACTCAAAATATTTAATTAATAATTATATATTTCGATGTTTAACTATCATAAAAAATAACAATAATAAAAATTTAAAATTGAAACTCATCGAATATATATTTTATCAAAAGAATATCACAAATAGTTGTTATTATCATTTTGTATTCTACTTCTATCTTGGATGCATGTTGATAAAGAGGTCCGCGAGTCCACACCTGAATTTGAGTTGTGTTTCTGCGTTAGCTCAATTCATATTCATGCCCTAAATCAAGTCATGTTGAACCCTACTTCGAGTTTTGAATGGACACATGTCGTGGCATGCAAGTGGGGGCTTAGGCCGATGACATGACTTAGGCCGCATGTCTTTTAGATAGCTAAGTAGTTTTAGATACATACACGCGTATGTCTCTTATTTTTTCACAAAATAATTATTTCTAAGAAAAATAAAATAATTTGTAATGGATCTTTAGTCCGTGCAAGCTAATACTCAATTAAAATATAAATATTTAGCTATCTAAAAATATTAATAATCATTAAAAAAGATATCGATTCTTAAATTTTTTTTTTACAAATTTTAGTACACAAAAAGCTATATCAAAGTATACTAATTGCATAAGCTAAATATAATGTGATGATAATAAAATAATTAATTTTTTTTATAATTCTTTTACATATAAATGTAATCGACTCAACATGATAACTCATATCAAAAAAAAATATACATTTAGCTTAATCAGAACATCTAATGGAATAGAACCCAAAAATCTAACTTTTGATAAAAAATCCAAAATATATCTCTTTCATAACAACACACTACAAATATTATTATAAGTCAACTTAATTACAAAAAAATATTTATGTTCACATGGTCTTTACCAGAGAGTGCAACAGAAGATACTTCTTAAATTAGATCATTCCTAACACATCAACTCTTAGAATGTAGATGACATTCATAGATACAATCAATCAACAAAATAAGTTTCATCTAAATTCATCATATAAAACAAGAATAATTTATAATATGCATGTATAAACCAAATGATAATAATAATTACAAATTTCACAAGCCAAGCTCATCATGACTATATTAGGTTATATAAAACTTTCAACAACCTACAAATTACATTTGAAAATTCTCTTTCTGCTCAAAAACTATGGTTAACCTATATTTTTTATATTTAATTTTCATATTATTCATCTAGAAAAAACCATAAAAGATAAGAATATTCAAACTAAGATCATCTTTGTCACTAGAAAAAAAAATCTTGATAATTAATTCAAAGTCAAAATAAATCTTGTTAAAATAAATCTCATCTTCAAATAATCTACCTTACCATTATGACCAATCTTGAGAGATAATACTCACTTGTAGCCATAAACAAATATTCTCAAAAATTAAAGTATTAGTTCTCAAGTTCTGTTAAAATAAAAGACATTTCTCTTTTATTATATTCCAACACCAACATATATGAGAAAATACCTTCAAAAGAAACTTCAATATCCTAATATTATTAAAAAATAATAAAAATATTATCAAAAATATTTTTTATGTTTAATTAATATATCATTTATCTGTAAGAAACTATAAAAGATAAGAATGTCCAAACTAAAATTATCTTTGTCACTGAAAAAATATTTTGATAATTAATTCTAAAAGTCAAATTAAATCTTCATCAAATCTCATCTTAATACAATCTATCTTATTATCATGACTAATTTTGAGAGCGAACACTCAATTTTACCTAATAACAAATATTTTCAAATATTAAGATATTAGTCTTCAAGTTCTGTTAAAATGAATATTTATATTTTTCATCAAAGTCTAACAATAACCCGGATGAAAAAATACCTTCAAATGAGACTTTAATATCTTAGTATTATCAAAAAATAATAATAAAAGATATAAAAAAAAAATAAAAAATATAAATATAACAACATTTATGACAGAATAGTAAAAGAAAAAAAAATAGAAATTAAATCTTCTAGCTTTTCTAAAGATTCTTCTCGATTCTAAAAAGATTGAACATATTTTTTTTCTAGAATAAACATGAAAACATGGATCATTAATTATCTCATCTCTCAACTCATTTGAAATTGAGACTAAGATAAAATATTAGAACTTGAAAACTAGAGTTACAAGTTGGAGGCCCAAATGGGACAATCACTCCTAGTTAGAGGCTTAAAGGAGACTCTAAGAGAATAAAAATCAATAATAAATATAGAAGAAATATTTAATTCTTTTCCTAGTCTAGACTATTTAAAGAATGAATACTATTTAAAAAAATAATATCAATACTTAATATTACTTTATCCATTTAATGAGAATAATATACATACCTTTTTTGGATGCTAAAATAACCAAAAATTATTTTAGAAGTTAAGTTAGATAATCTCTCTTTATGACACGTCCTAAAAAAAATAAATAATGAGAAAGAACTAAGAAAGACGTTCAAATTTTTTTTATATCCCCCCTCCCCTCCCCACAAACCCAACCCATACTATTCATCAATCCATCTATAAGTCTCAGGACCTTAGGGTCAAAACAAATAAGTCTTCCATCTCAACATCAAATTATTGGTAGCAAAACTACATAAGATGATCCTAGGGTAAGAACATTTATTATCTTTTTCCAATAACTATCATGTTGATAAAAAAATATTCAGTTAATCAAATAATTAGTGGTTAAAATCACATGTCCCTAATGGCATATTGAAAGTCTTCTAGCATAGAGAATAATTATAATTATTTCAATTAAATATATATTCGTCTTATTATCAATCTTATTTTATGAGAACATGCTAGCAAAAAAAAATTGATAAATAATTTTATGATCAATATAAAAAGTATGAAAACTATCACACATATATCCATGAGCATCATCACAAATTATAATTTTGATATTTTTATTAAATTAATTTTTTATTACTTTATAAAAATAATTAAAAAAATGAAATCTATTTAAAAAAATCAAGTATAAATATTTATTAAATATATTATTCTAGCTACACACACACACACACACACCTCAACTTGTAAGAAAAGATGTAGAAAATGAAAATTAGATTTACTTCTCTCTCTCTCTCTACATGGCATCGAAGGAAGAGAGAAAACCTAATTCTTTCACGCCAATATGTCATCGGCAGAATCTGGCAGTGCTCATCTATGTCCTGATTTGTGATTCATGACGGCCATGCTCATCCACGTCAATACGTCATTGGCAGAATCCGACGTCCTCCTGCTCCAGAAGTGAAGCGAGAAAAAAAAAGTGGCACTTGAGCACATTCTGAATCCACGTCAATACAGAACACTATGGAATTTCATGCCAGAATCAAGCGACCTCCTGCCCCAAAATCCACATCAATACAGAATTTCGTGCCGCCGAAGTATGCCATGAGCAGAAGAAATGGGAACACTAAACCAGAATTTCCACCTATTTGATGTTGCTGGAAATTGTAATTATCCTCTCCATGAATTCAAAATCTTGGGAACTTTTATCAGAGTCAAAGAAGATATTAATGGCAACGTCATTTCTATCTTGAGTCTTGATTGTCCATCAAAGGGTGCCAAGAAGAAACGGGAACACTAACCAGAACTGCGCCCTCAACTCCAGCATTTGCAGCTATGGTCTGCACCTGCATTTTAAGCGCATTCTGAATTATTTGAACATGATCACCTAGTCAAAATTGGCCGTCTGCAACTTTTCCAGCTCTCGTGACTCATAAAGCTGAGCAACACCACCAGAAAGCTTGGTCAATCTCTCCTCTATAATCTTCTTGTCGCCAGCACTATCAAGTATTATAGCAATCATCTGAAGCTGTATTAGGGCTCATTCTCCAAATACATAGATATGGCTACTAAAACTTTCATATTTTCTTTTGTCATATATGGATCTCCCGTAATTACTTCGGAAAAATTAATTTGCAGTGAAAATTATCTTTCTTAGTCTGTCATTATTGAACTTTGATTTATGGGACAAGTATATGAGGATCATCTGGTTACATAGGAAATAAATATCCTTGAGGTTAAACGCATACAGTGGAGGACGATTGATGCCCAGTTATGTAGTACATTATGACAATCAGTTAATACCAAAATTCTTTTTCATCTTTGAGCCTACAAAACTTGTTTAAATTTTAGACTCATACCAAAAGATTATACACGAATGATATCCAACATCTTTATAAGATAATTTTTGCTATTATCCATATCAGCCAACAGGACTTGGATATATCTACTTATATTGGCTAGATTACTTCTCTTTAGAAGGTGTTCTTGACTGTGATACCTCTTACTCCTGATGTTGGAGCTCAACAAACACAGCTTGACAAGTTCTTCAATGTCCTTACTCTTATTGGCCTCCGTCCGAATCTTAGACTATCCGTGATCAGATTCTTAGTAGTTCATCAGTTCCATCCTTGGATGATGTGTTTGCTCGCCTTCTTCATTTCTCATCCACTTAGATTTTATCATCTGATAGTATTTTAGATTTTTCTGTATTAGTTTCTCAAACTACTTCTCGATGAGGACACAATGGTAACCGAGGTAGAGTCCAACGTCCTCATTGCACCTATTGCAATAAACTTGGTCATAGTCATGATCGTTGCTATCAGTTACATAGACGGCATCCCAGCACTGCTCAGGCCCAGTCTTCTGATTCTCAGCTGCCTCAGCCTCCAAGCTTCTCATCATCTCCGGCTTTTGTCGCCTCTATTGTCCAGCCTGGCAATACCTCTGCCTGCTTTACCCACATATATCCTTTTGGACATTGAGTTCTAGATTTTGGAGCTTTTGATCACATATCTGGTAATATAAATTTTCTCCTCTATTACTGCTATTTCTACTTTACTTACTGTTACCTTAGCTAATGGTTCTCAAACTATGACTAAAAAAATTAGTTTGGCCTTTTCTCTTCCTCTCTACCTTTCATGTCTGTCCTTTATACTCATGAATATTCTTTTAATCTTATTTCTATCAGTAAAAGCAATCACACTCTTAATTGCTTTATTATCTTTTCTGATAAATTTGTGACATTGCAGTACTAGAGTACGGGAAAGACGACTAGCATAGGACATGAGTCTCAAGGCCTCTATCACCTCACCTCAGATTCATCTCCTACAATTTACATTTCCGCTGATGCTCCTTTCCTTATTCACAATCGTCTAGGTCACCCCAGTCTCACCAAGTTTCAGAAGATGGTCCCTCATTTCACCACTTTGTAGTTTCTCCCGTGTGAGTCATGTTAGCTTGGAAAACATACTCTTGTCTCATTCCCCAAGCGTTGAAATAATCATGCAAAGTCTCCTTCTGAGCTTGTCCACACTGATGTTTGGGGTCCTTGTCGGACTGCGTCTACTTTAGGATTTCTATATTTTATCACTTTTATTGATAACTATTCTCGATATACTTGATTATTTTTAATGAAAAATCAAATTGAGTTATTTTTTATTTTCTAGAAATTTTATGTTGAAATTCAGACTCAGTTCAATATTACTATTCGTATGTTATGCAGTGATAATGCCAAGGAATATTTTTCAGTACTATCTATTTCATTTATGTCTCATCGTGAGATTCTTCATCAGTCGTCGTGTGCTCAAACTTCTCAACGAAATGGAATCGATGAATACAAGAATCGACATCTTGTTGAGATAACTCGTACTATCCTCCCCCATAATAATGTTTCTTTTCATTTTTTGGGGGAACACTGTTCTTACCGCTTGTTAATTGATTAATCATATGCCTTATTTGGTTTTACATGATCAGATTCCTCATCCCTTTCTCTTCCTTGACCACCCCCCTATATCATTCCTCCTCATGTCTTTGGTTATACTTACTTTGTTCATATTCTCACTCCTAGACAGGACAAGCTTTCTGCCAAATCCATGAAGTACCTCTTCTTAGGATATTCTAGACTTCAAAAGGGTTATTATTGTTATTCCCTTGAGACTCATCGATACTTTCTCTTCACTGATGTCACATTCTTTGAAGACTCACCTTTCTTTTCTACCACTTCTGAGGCTCTTCATATTTCAGAAGTCTTGCCCATTTCCATTATCTCCCCACCTGATGTTGTGCCTCATCGACCACTTCAGGTTTATCATCATCGTACTCGTGTTGCTACTCCTCTCCCGATTGCTGAGGCACCTACTGGCTTACTTCATGTCCCTTTGGCTTCTCCTGCCTCGGCTCTACCTACTCCTGATGAATTACTCATTGTTTTGCGGAAAGATACTCGCTCTACTCGTAATCCTCATCCAATCTATAATTTTTTGAGTTACCATCAATTATCTTCATTGTATTCTATTTTTGTTTCTGCTATATCCTCTATTTCTCTTCCAAAGAACACCCATGAGGCTCTTTCTCATCCAGGCTGGCGATAGGCAATAGTGGATGAAATGACTGCTCTACACTCTAATGACATTTGGGATCTTGTTGATTTACCTCCTGGTAAATCTACCAGTTAGTTGTCATTGGGTCTACCCCATCAAGGTTGGTCCTGCTAGATGGGTTGATCATCTTAAAGCTCGCTTAGTTGCTAAAGGCTATACTCAAATTTATGGTTTTGATTATGGTGATACATTCTCCCTTGTTGCCAAGATTACTTCAATCCGTTTGGTTCTCTCTATAGCTGCTATGTGTTCTTAGCCTCTTTATCAGTCAGATATTAAAAATGTCTTCCTTCATAGTGATCATGCCGAGGAAGTTTATATGAAGCAACCTCCTAGTTTGGTTACTCAAAGGGAGTCTAATTTAGTGTGCAGGCTACGTTGTTCTTTATATGGCTTGAAACAATTTCCTCAAGTATGGTTTGACCATTTTAATTTTGTTGTTCAAAAGTTTGGCATGCTTCGTAGTACTGCAGACCATTTAATTTTCTATCATCATAACTCCTTGGGGCAATGTATTTATTTGATTATTTATGTGAACGACATTATCATTACAGACAGTGACCAGGATGATATTCAGAAACTAAAGCAACATCTTTTTACCCATTTTCAAACTAAAGACTTGGGAAAACTCAAGTATTTCTTGGGAATTGATATAACTCAATCAAATTATAGTATAATCTTTTCCCAAAAAAAGTATGTTTTAGACATTCTGAAAATAACCGATATGTTAGACTGTAAACCGGTAGAAATACTTATAAATTAGAATATCAAACTTTTACCAAGACAGGGTGAACCTTTTAAAGACCCTGATAGATATTGATGACTCATAGGTAAATTTAGAGATGTCAAACGAGCTGTACCGGACCAGCCCGACCCATTTTTTTAGAGCACAGCCGTGCTTTCGTGCCGGGTCTTGCCCGTACGGGCCAGGTTAATTTTTTTTTTTATTTTATAGTTTTATATTTTAGTTTAATTATAAAATAAATTAAATTATATATATAATTATAGATAATATATAATATAATAAATTTATAAAATGAAAATTATTAAAATTTTATTAAATTATAAAGTTTAAATTTTTTTTATAATTTAAAATAAAATTAGTTTATAATTTATTAGAATTAAATTATGGAGTTATAAATTTTTAAATGAAAAAATAAAACAAAAAAATAAATAAAACAAAAAATTTTGTTAAAAAAAATAAAAAAAACAAAAAAAATAAAAGTAAACCAAATAAAAAATGATCAATCAGCCAATAGATACCGAAAGTCGGAACCAAATAAATTAAAGTTTCAACGTAACGTATAAATAAAGCATAGAATCAATAAAAAATAAAACATTGAAATCAAAAAGTAGTGGATCATCATCAATCAATAATCGGTATATCATGAGCATCATCAGCCACAATATCAAGATTAGTATTATATGAATCATCATCATCAGCAATTAACTCCATTTTTGCAGTAAACGCGGCTGCAGTCGCAGTCCCAGTCCCAGCTCCAGTACGATCATGGATGGTAAATATCGAATCCTCCCAATCCTTCAAACAAGCTAATACCTAAACAATATCTGAATGTAATCTCGATCTCCTATCTGAAATCACATTCACTACAACAAAAAAAGTAGACTCTGATGCTATGCTCGATACCGGAGGAGTCCGTAGATCCCGTGTCATCCTAGATAGCACGAAAAAGGTGGACTCATATGATTTTTACCACAGTAATATATTAAGATTCTTAGTATCAGAATGTGATCAGATTGAGCAGTAATCGATATCTAAGTACCGAGAAAGCTCGCTCCTATATGATGGTCCACCCCGATGTTCCCCCTCGCTAGCAGAATGAAAAAATCATCATCTCCAAACAAGGTATCCATATCCATAATCACAGTCTCACCACCACCACCATCATACCTAGTATCATAGTATGTGAACAGATCAGCCAACTCCTCGTGAATGAACCCTTCAGGTGGCTCTTCCAGGTTCATGCACGAGGAAATATAAGGCAGAGTATTTTCTACTCATTCCACCTTAACCCTAGGGTCCATGCATGCAGCGAGGTAATAAAGAGATGGAACGGTGTACCAGTATTTCAAGTACTTGGTTTTCATCTCTGCAACCATATGACTAAGTGTCGGGTCAGCTCGATATTTCCTAAACATACTACTAATATTGTATATGCACCTGAGTACAATACAAGTCGTGGACGTATAAACCGACGAACACATGTTCGTCATGTCATAAAAAATCTTCAGAAATTTCATTTATGAAATTTCTGAAGCACAGTCAGTGTTGTCAATAATAAGTTCGTCACTCTTACTATTGACGTAATCGAATATCACATGTTCGTATCCAACACATGATTCTAATATCAGGTACGTGTAATTCCAACGATGTCTCACATCCGATTAGAATTTATTCTTATTAAGATTCGCAGACAAACAGAGACTACCAAACTCTTGTTGTCTGCGAGGAGTACGAATATATTTTAGTATATTACATATATTATCTAACGAGGAGGAACACACCTTCATACCTGCTTAAACAATCAGGTTAATCACGTGACACATGCATCTGACATTAAAAATCTCTTCTAATGGCGTGTCTCTGATATTCCTAACAAACATGTTAATCGCTACTCAATTATTAGATGCGTTATTGAATGTGAAACTAAAACATGTTAATCTTTTATTTTGAATTTTATATTCCCTAAAAATTTTTATCATACACTCAAAAATGGTCGTGCCATCATAAGGATGAAGAATCTCAGAGAATCCTAAAATTTTTTTATTTATAGTCAAGTTAGAATCTATATAGTGGCTGGTGAGACATGCATAAGATGATTCATTATGACTTATCCAGATATCTAACGTCACGGACATCACTCCACTATATGCCATAAATTCATTAATTATTTTTTGTTTTTCTAACTTATACAATTTTAGTATGTCATTCCTAGATGTGAACCTAGAAATCCTACGATAAGCAGGTTGAAAATATGTCAGTATTATGCGCACTACCTTTGGATCTTCCGAAAATCTGATCAGAAAACTCATCAATGTGGTAAGTCTGGTCAAGCCATCCCTACCCAAATCTGAGTATATGAATGGAGTAAACTTTGAGACTGAACGCGGTCCAGTCTCAAAAAATGCAGTGACAAGTTGGGTTTGCCTAGGATCTAATGGACCATATTTTTTGGTGCATAATTTGGCATGCCTCTTAAGGTGCTCAGCCCCAAACGAACTCTTACATGTTAAAATTCTCATACAATATTTGCACTGTGTCATTTTTTCTTCTTCACCCCTAATATTTTTTTGTTTTATTATATTAAAATGAGTCCAAATTACAGAAATCCTCCTAGTTTTTTATTTTTTAGAAGTTTGGGTTGAGACGACTGAAGAAACCAAGATTTCAACCGCCTCAGACCTCTGTGTAAGATTTTCATTTTCAAAATTTAAATATGTTTCATTAGTATTTGTCATTTTTTAGGATTTTTGTTAAACAGGACACTTATTTAGAGACTAGATGATACATTTTAGATTTAACTATTTTAGGAATAGAGAGAGAAACTAGAGAGTGAGAGAAAGTAAAAAAAATTTAAAATAAATTACCCGATAAAGCA
The DNA here is from genome assembly GCA_029783825.1 of Sapria himalayana. Taxonomy (NCBI): domain Eukaryota; kingdom Viridiplantae; phylum Streptophyta; class Magnoliopsida; order Malpighiales; family Rafflesiaceae; genus Sapria; species Sapria himalayana. The sequence goes on from JAREIK010003544.1 coordinate 408,877, forward strand.
GTCAGGTCGATCACGAGCATGGTGCACACAGTCTAGCTCAAAATTTAAAACCCAAGTTAAGATTCCCAAAAAACCAAGCCAAATGACGAAATCCCGAGTCCTGATAGAGAAGAGCAAGAGTTTTGGGATAGAAAATATGAGATTTAAGCAAATAAATGTTTATGAAAAACATAAATATTATAGGGAGGGAAATTTTATAAATTAAAAAAAATAATTTTTTTAAAGTCATTTTTTTTGTTTTTTTTTTTGATTTTTTTAATTTTTTAGGGGGCAGAATCATGTGTGCCATTGGATTCTGCCCCCGTTGGAGGCGAGATCCAACGGCACCATTTTAAATTTTTTTTTTGCCCGTTGGGGGGGGGGGGGGGGGGGGAGGGAATTGGGTCGGGTCAGGGGGACCGCGGGTCGAGTCTAATTGGACCCGACCCTCAGTCTTTTTTGCGGGAAGGGGAAGCTTGGCTTGGCCCAACTCCCGTGTCCCGAGTCACAGTGAACCCACCCGTGACTCGTGAGGGTGCGAGAAGCCAGGTCTGTGGGTCAGTGGGTGCGAGATTGTGGGTGCGAGATTGCGGGTGCGGGATGCAGGGGCTGGGTGTGAACGATGACCCCGACCATGCCTACAAGCCGTTCCACAAGCCACCGAACCGTGCCGGGTCAGGCACGGCACGTGCCCATGCATGGGATATTCCCATGTCGGGCTGGCCCAAGCACGGCCGAACCGTGTCGTGCCTCGTGCCGGGCCGGGCCGGCCTGATTAACACCTCTAGGTAAATTAAACTATCTCACCATTACTAGTCTAGACATTTCTTTTCCTGTAAGTATTATTAGTCAATTCCGTCACCATATGATAGCCATTGGGATAAAGTAATCCACATTCTTTGATATATCAAAAGCATACTAGGCCAGGGTGTATTGTACGAGAACAAAGACCATACTCAGGCTGTTGGTTACACAGATGCAGATTGAGCTAGCTCACCCATGAATATACATTCCACTTCAGGGCATTGTGTTTTATTAGAGGTAATCTAATATCTTGGAAAGGTAAAATACAAGATGTAGTGATCAGATATAGCATCGAAGCCAAATATCAAGCTATGACTCTCGCAACATGTGAACTTATATGATTGAGATATCTTTTTCGTGAGTTGAGATTTGAAAATGATAAACAGATGAAACTCATATATGATAACCATGCCGTATTACATATTACATCCAATCCAGTCTTTCATAAAAGGACTAAGCATATTAAAGTTTACTGTCACTTCATTAAAGAGAAGATCGCATCAGGATGTGTTACTTCAAATTTTATTAATTCAAATGACCAACTAGCATACATCTTCACTAAATCTCTCATAAGTTCTAGGATTAAATATATTTGTAACAAATTATGTGCATATGACATATATGCTTCAACTATATGTGCATAGGATTAAATATATTTTATTGAATATATTTTTCTAGCTACACACACACACACACCTTTCCTTATAAGAAAAAATGCAGAAAATAAAAATAAGGTTTACTTTCAATTAAATATATATTTGTCTTATTATCAATCTTATTTTATGAGAGCGTGCTAGCATAAAATATTTGATAGATAATTTTATGATCAATATAATAAGTATGAAAACTATCACACATATATCCATGAGCATTATCACTATTTATATTTTTGATATTTTTTTTGAATTAATTTTTTATACTTTATAAAATAATTAAAAAAAATATAATCTATGTTTAAAAAAATCAAATATAAATATAACTAATATAATCATCAATAAATATGACATAATATTTCAAGATATCTCGAGTTTCAACTTTACTTGGTCATCAAACAACTGAATAAATTTGATTGGATACATATTTACTCATATGATTTAGGCAGGTAAGATGGGAAGCTCTAATGTAATTTCCTATTTAGCAGGCATTACAATCTATTTTATAAATATTTGATATATCAAAATCTAGGAATTTCAACTTAGTCAAGGACAAATGACCAAATCAAAAATAAACTAATAATTAATTAATAATACTCAAACATATAAAAAGTTTAATAATAATAAAAACTAAAAAAAAACAAAGACAGGTTATCTTGCTCAGAACTAAAGAAAGTCATTATCAAAATCTTTCAATCCTAAAAACCAATATGAATAAAAAAAATTCATATTAGCATTTAGTTGCTTTACAAAACAACTCAGAGAAAATAAATTATTTAGACATTCAAAAATAAATAGAATACAAGATAAAGACTAGGTATCAACATCAATATCATCATAACTAAAAGTCAGATATTTTATTATTAATTATAATACTATTAAAATAAAAATAATAAAAACAATAAAAATGAATGATTATCTATTACATAATTATTTAATCCTAAATTAATTAACCAAAAGGCAATAATAAAAAAATTGAGTTGTGAGAATTCTATTACTTGAATAATATAGGACATCTGTTAATATTTTGCTAACAAGGACTTTTACAGTTTCAGCTTTAGTAATGATTAGGACAGAGAAATCTACCAAAACTCTGAATAAATCTAGTTTTGTCATGCTTTCTACTTTAGAAATAACTTTTAACAAATTTCTCTAGTTTTGTCATGCTTTCTACTATGTAAAATGTAGGAAATATATCTTACCTGTCTCATCCTCGAGTAATATCTCGTCTCCTTAAAAAGTAGAATTAGAAGGCACCACAGCAGCACACAAACAATACTTCAGTAGTAAAACACAGAACAGCACATTCAGCAGAATAACACACGGCAATCCGAGAATTTCAAGCCACCTAGTAACTTTGACAGCAGCAATACCAACTAATTGAAAAAAAAGCCCGCATGGGTTAAAATAAAAAAATTCTCTTTGATGGGCTCTGGCAGTCGAACAGTGATATAAAGACCATTGATAGCACCATGGGCCAGTTTAGTTGGATTCCTAATAGTCCAAAATGGCCCATCAGTTTGTTTTTGTCTTCACATCAAAAGTTCCAGTTTAATGAAGGAGCATAAGCTTCCAATTGTTTGCATCACGGACACACCAAATGGGAATTTTCATTTTCAGCATATAACCCAAACACCCATTAGACTGAACCAACTCATAAGCATCAACAAAACGTAATTGGATGAAAATCAATTCAATTTTTGGGGAAATCGGTAAATGAAAAAAGGCATCTCCCAATCAACTTTATTACTGGTATACATTTTAAGGTTTGATCTTCTCATGAAACAAAACTTTCACTTCTCTGAATTTGGAAACTGGAAGTGGATGACGCTAGCATGAGCACCAACAACGGAACCGAGAAACCCTACTTTAGCCTACAAACTCCCCAGAGAACATAACTTATTAACTCCGATATCATATAAAATTAAACACATTGTAAAAAATAACAAAAATAAAAATAATCTCATAAATAGATAGCAATAATAATTGGTGCAGCACACAAATTAAATACTCCCATGATGAACAAAGAAAAAATCAAAAAAAAAAAAAAACTAAAATAAAAACAAAAAAATAATAATGTAATAATCACAAAACAATAGTACAACATAGATTTTTTCTAGAGTCGCATCTACAATCTTTGAATTTGGATTTTCTAGCGAGCATCATATTTTTCTTGTTTTAAATATCCATAATTTTCTTTTCAATTTAACATCGATAAATTGTTTAATAAAACAACCAAAATATGATAGTTTGGTTTTTAATTTCAATGATTTCTTACAAGATCAGAGTGTTTTGAAATGACTTTTTTATAGAAGTTGTTGGATAAACTCAACCTCTATGTGTTGTCTTGTGACAGTGTTTCAAGTATAGCAACTTCATATATGACTACTAATGATGTATTTCTCGATTGAACATGGCATATCCAACTTTCAATGGTTTAGCTAAAAACTTTGAAATTTCACATACAAAGTTACTCTGTCAATTGTAAAGCAACTCAATGAGAATTTATACTAAATATTTCATTTTGTCACATCAATATAATACTAGATATAATCTCTTTCACCTAGTTCACATGAATGTTTGGGATTTAATAAGACAATTAGTCATGATTATTCTTACTATTATATTATTTATATCATATACAATTTTTATCATATACAATTTGAGATAGTCATAGTCATGTTGTATTCAAATTTCATCATTTTTTTTTCATTTTTATAAAATTTATTTTTATTTTTTTCATCTCTTACTCTTCTCTATCCTCTCCCTTGTGTTCAGAACCCCTAACATATGTTTTTTCATTGTATCAAAGAATATTCTCTAACAAAGAGCACCAACTAAGGTGTGTGGGTGATGGCACACCCTCTAGGAGCTCCGACAAGAGTAATCACCAAAAGAATTCAACATTTGAGGGAGCACTGCTACACGTTATTTTAATGGGGGTAGGTGAAAATCACATTGCCCACATTGGAAAACTGTTTGGAGATTTCCAAACTTTTTCCTATATAAAGGACTTTTCTATTTCTTTGAAAATCATTCCCATGTATTTCAATTTCTCATTTTCTTTTGAATATATTTTATTTCCTGATGTAATTTATTGCTTTACTTTTGAATTTTTTATCTTTCAAATTATTGTGGGTTTAGTTTTATTTTATAACAGTGGCATCAGAGGGAGGTTAGTTAGTAACTTTTGTAGTTAATACATTTTAGAAAAGTTCTGTCAAAAGGGCGATAAGAGCCTCAAGGTTTGTGGTTTTTAAGAGGGTAATTGCGCCTCTCCACTTACCTGGGAACTTTTTTAGTGTAATAACACAAATTGTTATTATTATTCTCGGTTATTGTTCACTGTAAAAGTGAAACATTGCAGCAAAATTTGAAATAGAAAAATTCGATGGAAGTAATTTTTCATTGTGGAAAATGAAAATTAAGACAATTTTGAAGAAGGATAATTGCTTAGATGCAATTGGAAAAAGACTCACCGAAATTCATGACGATAAGTGGAATGAGATGGATAGTAATGCAGTAGCTGACCTGCATTTGGCACTTACTGATGGAGTATTATCGAGTATGGCAGAAAAGAATACGGCAAAATAAATTTGGGATACTCTCACAATGTTGTACGAGGCAAAGTCAATTCACAACAAGATCTTCTTAAAAAGAAGACTTTATACTTTACGAATGATGGAATCTATTACGGTAACAGATCATATCAACACACTGAATACTTTATTTTCGCAACTTACTATGTTGGGTCATAAGATAGAAGAAGTTGAACGTGCTGATATTTTACTTCAGAGTCTACCTAATTCGTATAATCAACTCGTCATCAATCTAACGAATGGTGTATTGACTGATAATTTAATTTTTAATAATATTGCCTCTGCCATCTTAGAAGAAGAAAATAGGCGTAAAAACAAAGAGGATAGATATGTAAATGCACAACAAATAGATGCTTTGACGATAATACGAGGGAGATCAACAGAGCGTGGCCCCAGTAGGAGTCAGAATTATGGTAGATCAAAATCTCGAAGTAAGAAAAATATTAAATGTTATAACTGTGGTAAGAAAGGGCACTTAAAAAAAGATTGTTGGTTTAAGAAAAGAAATATAGATGATGAGTTATCTAAGACACGATGAAATGTTGCAAGCATCAATGATGAAGATGGTATTTTGTATAGTGAGGTAACAACAATGGTCGAAAGTAAAAAATAGTTTAGTGATGTATGATTGCTAGACTCGGGAGCATCGTGGCATATGACTTCTTGGAGAGATTGGTTTCAAAAATATGAACCAATCTCAGGTGGGTCAGTGCACATGGGTGATGATCATACTTTTAAAATTGTTGGTATGGGTACTATCAAAATTAAAATGTTTGATGGTATGATTCGTACCATTCAATAGGTACGACATGTGATTGACTCGAAGAAAAATCTATTGTCTTTGGGACAAATAAATAGTCTTGGATGCAAAACTCATATTGAAAATGAGATGATAAAAATTATGAGAGGTTCACTCGTGGTAATGAAGGGAGAAAAGATCACAGAAATTTTATTCATGCTTAAAGGAGAAACAGTACAGGAAGCAGATGCATGTGTTGCATCAATTACTAAAGAAGAAGAATCAACAATGATATGACATCTTAAACTATGTCACATGTCAGAACAAGGTTTGAAGATTCTCTCTAATAAAAAGTTACTTTTGGGGTTCAAAATAGTAAATTTACCTTTTTGTGAGCATTGTGTTACTTTTAAGCAGAATAAATTGACATTTAAAAGATCAAATGTAAGAAGTAAAAATATGCTAGACTTGATATATTCTGATGTATGGGAATCACCTGAAATATCTTATGGATGAGCAAAGTATTTTTTATCCTTCATTGATGATTATTCAAGGAGATGTTGGGTATATCTAATCAAGAAAAAGTCAGATGTGTTTTTAACTTTTAAAGAATTCAAAGCATATGTGGAACTTGAATATGGGAAAAGAATTATGTGTTTGCGGATAGATAATGGAAGTGAGTATACAGTTGGTGAATTTCTTATTTTTTGTAAGCAAGAAGGTATCAAACGACAATTCACAGTCACATACACGCCACAGCAAAATGGAGTAAGCAGAACAGTTGAACATAACTCTTACAGAAAGAATGAGAGCAATGTTAACGACTGCAAGACTACCCAAGTCCTTTTGGGCGGAAGCAGCAAAAACTGCATGCTATGTGATAAATCGATCGCCATCAACATCGATTGATTTGAAGACACCGATGGAGATGTGGATGGGTAAGCCAGTAGACTACTCTATATTACATTATTTTGGATGTCCTGCATATGTGATGTACAACACTCAAGAAAGAGCAAAGCTTGATCCAAAATCCAGAAAATGCATATTCTTAGGGTATGCTGAAGGAGTAAATGGGTATCACCTGTGGGAACCCACTGACCACAAGGTAATTATCAGCAGAGATGTAATTTTTAAAGAAAAAATTGAAGATTATAGCACCTTAAAAGAAGTTTCAGAAACTACCACTATCCATGTAGAAAATGATCAGATACAAGCATGGATTAAAATATCTGTTTCTATGAATATATCGGTACTTGGATTTTACAGATATATCGGATATATCGAAGATATATCGGTGTATTTTTGTATATGAGCATCAATAAATGATAGATATATCGGTCTTGATGGATATATCGATACTTAGAATTTATAGATATTTCGGAGATATATCGGTGGATATATCGGAAATTTTTATCATTGGATACAAGATGTTCCAAAGTCAATGGAGAAAGAATTAGAGCATGAAGTACAAGAACAAGTCGTGTCTGAGGCTCAAGGAGTTAGTCAGCCAATTCATAATAAAAGACCGCCAGCTTGGTACTCGGAATATGTTACGGAGAGCAACATTACATATTATCTCTTAACAGAAGATGAAGAATCTTCAACATTTCAAGAAGCTTCAAATAATTCAGATGCATCTCTATGGATGACCGCAATGGTGGAAGAAATTGAAGCTCTACACAAGAACAAGACTTGAAAGCTAGTGCCGTTACCAATCGGAAGAAAAGATATTGGCAACAAATGGGTTTACAAGATAAAGCGGGATAGCAATGATCAAGTAGAACAGTATTGTGCAAGATTGGTGATAAAGGGATATACTCAGAAAAAAGGTATTGACTTCAATGAATTTTTTTCTCCGGTGGTTCGTCTTACAACAATTAGAGTAGTAATGACTCTATGTGCTACACTTGATTTGTATTTGGAGCAGTTAGATGTTAAAACTGTTTTTCTTCATGGAGAAATTGTAGAAGAAATTTATATGTTCCAGCTAGAATGATTTGTTGAAATTGGTTAGGAGAACTTGGTTTTTAAGTTGAACAAATCTCTATACGGTTTGAAACAAGCACCGAGGTGTTGGTATAAAAGATTTGATTCCTTCATCATGAGCCTTGGGTATAATAGACTCAGTTCAGACCATTGTGCATACTACAAAAGGTTTGAAGAAAATGATTTCATCATTTTACTATTATATGTGGATGACATGGTAGCAGGCCCAAACAAATGTCGAATCCAAGAATTGAAGGCACAGTTGGCTAGAGAATTTGATATGAAGGACTTGGGACTAGCAAACAAGATTCTAGGGATGCAGATTTACCGAGATAGAAATAATAAGAAGATTTGGCTTTCTCAACAAAATTATTTTAACAAAATCTTGCGTCGTTTCAACATGCAAGATAGTAAGCCAATTTTTACCCCTCTTCCTGTTAATTTCAAATTATCCTCAAGTATGTGTCCTAGCTCGGAAAAAGAGAGGATGAAGATGTCTCGAGTACCGTATGCATCAGGAGTGGGAAGTTTAATGTTTGCAATAATTTGTACAAGACCAGATATTGCACAAGGAGTGGGAGTGGTTAGTCGATTCATGACAAATCCAGGCTTAGAACATTGGAGTAATGTGAAGAGGATTTTCAGATATCTGAAAGGAACCTCAAATACTACAATATGCTATGGAAGTTCAGATCTTATTGTTAGAGGTTATGTTGATGCAGACTATGCTGGAAATATTGATAATAGCAAGTCTACAACAAGTTATATTTTTTCTCTTGCTGGAGGAGCTGTAAGTTGGGTTTCGAAATTGCAGCCTATTGTATCTACTTCTACCACAGAAGTAGAATATGTGTTGCAGCTATACAAGCTAGTAAAGAGGCAATCTGGTTGGAAATACTGTTGGAAGAGCTTGGATATAAACAAGATAAAGTTACTTTATTTTGTGATGGTTAAAGTGCTCTACACTAAGCAAGAAATCCAGTATTTCACTCAAAGACAAAACACATCAGGGTACAATATTATTTTGTACGAGAGAAAGTAGAAGAAAGAAGTGTGGATTTGCAAAAGATTGATACCGAAGAAAACATAGCGAATGTTTTTACCAAATTGATCAGCACTAACAAGTTTGAATGGTGTAGAACTTCATGTGGCTTAACAAGATTGGAAGCAAGTATTGACAAGCAAAGAAAGTGATTTTCAAGTAGGAGAATGTTATTTTAATAGAGGGTAGGTGAAAATCACCTTGCCCACATTGAAAAACTGTTTGGAGATTTCCAAACTTTTTCCTATATAAAGGACTTTTCTATTTCTTTAAAAATCATTCCCATGTATTCCAATTTCTCATTTTCTTTTGAATGTATTTTATCTCCTGATGTAATTTATTGTTTTACTTTTGAATTTTCTATCTTTCAAATTATTGTAGGTTTAGTTTTATTTTATAACATACACTGTATCACTACTACATCCATGCATTGTTCGTTTTCACATTATCTCTTGTTGTTTTGAGGTCGTCAAATCTAAACAACATAAATTAGGTAGAAAGATATTTTTTTGGCAATGGTGGCAGAACTCGTGGTGATTGATGCAGTTGCCAACACTACTGCAATGTACAGAACAATCATCGATATAATATCTTGGTTTTTTATCTTTGGAATTTTTTTTATAAAAAAAATTAACCCCCAAATTTTTGATTGTTTCTCTTGGCAACCAAAAACAAACAACCAAACCCAATTGTTTCCCTTTGCAACTCATATTTCACAACCCACAATTTTTTGTTTTACGAAGTACTTTTTCTACTTTCATTTTTAATTCAACTTTAATTTTCTTTTGAGTAGAAATCAACATTATATTGAAATAAAAATATTATTGAAATCAATATGAGATTATTGTGATAACTCAATAAAAATAAAGGATAAATATTTTTTTCTATTTGAGCTACAACGATAAAAATTTGGTTTACTAGTCCAAGGACAATTGGTTACTTATTGAAAAACTTATCTCAAATTGAGATTGAGATTGCTAAATAGATGCAAATTAATGCATAATTACTAGTGCACATATGATAATGGATGGTCTCGATATATCAAGTATGTTTAACTCGTATGATACATGCAACTTGATTGACAAATAATTTACATAATAGTCGCTTAGATGTATTCTTCAAGGATATTTAATTTATATGATATAATTACTCAATTATTGATTTATAATTTGATCGACCAAGATGAGGTAACTCACTATGTAACTTAGACATAGCTGTAGGAGATGATTGTTGGGGTAATACTAACAATGATAGATTGGACAATATTGAGGAGGCTTGACGAACAAATTTATGATATTTTTCACATGCACTCACTAGGAGAATGATCTATTAGTTTGCAAATATTGGAAAAAAGACACATATCTCCCATAAATTTATCAGAGAGTGACTTAGATAGTTATGACTATACATAATACAAGTTGAGTTGAGAGACTTGACAAAAATTTACGAAGACAAGAGATAGATGTGGCAATTGGATTGGGTGGCCCAAGCACGACACAAATATATTATGTCTAGCACAGCACGACACGGCCAAGCACGGTCAGCCCATGCACTATAAGAAAAATCACATTTAGCTAGGGACAATTCCATAGCTAAATGGGTATTTTCCGTCACTAAATGAGATATAGCAATGGATTACCGATGGATATGTTTTCTATCTAAAGTGCTTCTTGCTAAAATTTAGCGATGGAAAGTATCCCTAGCTAAAAAGTTAGTGACGAAAAAATCATTTGCTAAAAAAAAAAATTTTCAAGCTAAATTAGCAGCTAAATGAGATTTTTCGTCACTAAACGAAAATAACGACGGAAGATTTCCAAGCTAAAGTACATGTCAATAAATTTTAGCAACGAAAATAGTCCATTTCTAAATAAATTTAGCGATGGAAAATCCATTGCTAGCTAAATTAGCAAGGGATTTTCCCCTAGCTAATTTAGCAATAGATTTTTCCCTAGCTATTTTAATTTCAAAAATAATTTCAGAATTTAATTTATTTTAAAATTTGTTAATTAAGTAATTTAATATTTTTATATAAAATTGAATAAAAATTGAAACTATAAATAATTTATAATAAACATAAAATAAAATCATTTAATATCTTATTTTAATTCAATATTTTACATAATTGAAACATAAAAATAACAAAATTTTATTACATCTTATTCATCAATGTATCTACTGACAGTGCATAAAGAATAAAATATCCATTCATTGACATTTCTTTCTCTCCCTCTACTCCTTCAATCATCATTTTTCTACTACGACAAAACTGTCTGAGTCACGGCACATAATGTCTAGTGAAAAATCTTAATACTTATTAAAGTTATGTATGAGGAACAATATGGTATCATATTTGTAAGAAATTTAAACCACCCAGTCAAATAAAAAAAAGTTATGTTTTGATACATATATAATCATGCAATATATATGTAAATATATACTAGCATTTCACTCGTACATATATTACTGTAGTATATGTACATAAAAATAGTAGTATTGTGTGTACATATAAACTGAGTACAAATATACTCAGAATATATGTACATAAAATACTACAATATTAATGTAAGTATATACTAAATTTATTCGTGCATATACACCTCATTTGGTGTTGTTGCTACTGCTCCTGCAGCCGCTCCTACCACTGTTGTCATTGCCACCGTAGCTATCAATACCACAACTACCATCGTTGTTGCCACCACTACTGCCGATGACGCTGCTGCCGCCACCTCTGCTATCGTGGTTGCCGCCGCTGGCCGCTGGCCGCTGTCGCCACTGCCCCCGCTACCCTCACTGCCGGTGTTGCCGCTACATGTCACGGCTACCGCCGTTGCTACCACTATCACCGTTGCAATTGCTGTCGCCTCTGCCACCACTGCTGCTACTTCTGGTACTGTTGCTGCTTTCGGTGCTGCTGCTGGTGCAGCCTCTGCCGCTACCCCCGAAACTGCCGCTACTGCTCCCGCCACTACTGCCGCCGCTGTAGTCCCCACTGCTACCGCCGCTGCAGTCCCCACTGCTGCTGCCACTGCAGTCCCCACTGCTGCTGCCGCTGCAGTCCCCACTGTTGCCGCCGCTGCAGTCCCCACTGCTGCCGCCGCTGCAGTCCCCCCTGCTGCCGCCGCTGCAGTCCCCACTGCTGTCGCCACCGCCACCACTATAGCCATTGCCGCTTCTGCTGCTGCCACTACCGTCACTACCACCGTTGTCACTGCTACTGCTCCTGATAATAGGTTTTTACATACATATAATAAGCTAAAACCCTCCCCAAAAAATTCGAAGACAGATAAACATTTTCACAGATATATAAAAATAGTTATTATAGACAAGAACAAACACAAATTAAAGTTGATTGTCATACAGCTTAAACTAAAATTTAATTAAATAATTTAATATTTTGATATTAAATTTAATAAAAATAGAAACTATAAATGAAAATTTTAAATTAAACAAAAAAAATTCATTTAATAACTTATTCTCATACAATATTTTAAATAAATAAAAAAAATAACAAAAATTATATTACATCTTATTAATCAATGTATCTACCGACTAGGCATAAAGTATAATCGATCAATGCATTGACGTTGCTTTCTCTCCCTCTGTTCCTTTGATCACCAACTTTCTACTGCGAAAATGTTGTCTGAGTCACAGTGCTTTATGTTTGTTAACATATCCATTCACTTATGCAAGCTTCGTGTGGGAAACAATATGGTATCACATCTGTAAGAAATTTAAACCACTAAATCAAATCAAAATAAATTAAAAAAAACAATATTTTGGTAAATATATATTAATGCAGCAAAAATGTACATATATACTAGCATTTCACTCATACATATATTACTACAGTATTTGTACATATAGATTGCAGTATTATGCATACATATATACCGAGTACATATATACTTAGTATATATGTACATAAAATGCTGTAGAATTATATGTACGTATATACTAACTATATACGTACGTATATACCACATTTGTTGCCATTCTTGCTGCTCTCACTGTCGCTGATGCCCCTGCCGCTGCTGCTGCTGCCACTACGGTTGCTACCGGAGCTGCTGCCTTTGCCAGTGTAGCCACTGCTACCACTACAGCCATTGTTGTTGCTGCTCTCGCTGTTGCCGCTACTGCTGCTCCCGCTGCTGCCTCCGCTGCCTCCACTACCTCCGTTGTCACTGCTACTGCTGCTGCCACTGTTGCCTTTGCTTCCGCTAATGCCACCATTGCCGCTGATGCTGTAGCTGCCTCCATTGCAGCCTCTGCCACTGCTGTCGCCGTTGCCGCTTCTAACACCACTGCCATCACTGCCATAGCTACCGCTATTGATAATAGGCTTTTACATACTTATAATAGGCTAAAACTCTATCCAAAAAATTCGGAGAAACACAAACATATTCACAAATATATAAAAATAGTTATTATAGACATGAACAAACAAAAATTAAAGTTGATTGTCATATAGTTTCAATAAAAATTTAATTAAATAATTTAATATTTTTAAATTAAATTTAATAAAAATAGAAATTATAAATAAAAATTTTAAATTAAACAAAAAAAAATTCATTTAATAACTTATTCTAATATAATATTTTAAATAACTAAAACAAAAAAATAACAAAACTTATATTACAACTTATTAATCAATGTATCTTCCGACCGTGCATAAAGTATAATCTATCAATGCATTGACGTTGTTTTTTCTCTCTTTGCTCCTTCGATCACCAACTTTCCATTGCAAAAATGCTGTCCAGGTCACGGATATTTGTTGAAATATGTCTTCACTTATACAAGCTTTGTATGGTAAAAAATGCGGTTCCATATTTGTAGGAAATTTAAACCACCAAATCAAATCAAAATAAATAAAAAAACTATGTTTTGATAAATATATATTGATGTAGTAAATATGTACATATATACTAGCATTTCACTCGTACATATATTAATGCAATATATGTACATATAAACTACAGTATTATGCATACATATATACTGAGTACATATATATACTCAGCATATATGTAAATAATATACTGTAGTATTATATGTACATATATATTGACTATAAACATACGTATATACCACATTTTTTGCCATTGCTGTTGCGGCCGCTGCCATTAGCGCTCCTACCACTGCTGCTGCTGCTTCCACCACCGTTGTCGCTCTTGCCGCTGATGCTCCTGCCGTTGCCGCTCATGCCATTGCCACTGCCGCTTCCGTCGCCGCTGCCGCTGCTGCCGCTTTCGCCGCTGCTACCGCTGCTGCCGCTTTCGCCGCCGCTGCCACTACCACTGTCGCTGCCAATGCCGATGCCACTGCCACTGCTTCCACTGCTACTGCTGCTTCCGCTGCTGCCGCTACTTCCGCTGCTGCCGCTGCTTCCGCTGCTGTCGCTGATGTTGCCCCTACCACTGCTTCTGGTGCTGTTACTACTGCTGCTGCTGAAAATAGGCTTTTACATACCTATAATAGGCTAAAACTCTACCCAAAAAATTCAGAAACACAAAAACATATTCACAGATATATAAAAACAAATATTATAGACATGAACAAACACAAATTAAAGTTGATTGTCATACAGCTTCAACAAAAATCCAAAAGATGTCCAGCAATTATGTTTAGAGATAAAGAGAGTTGAAAAATAAATTGTTTTTAGAATAATGAATATAAGATAAGATAGCCCTCTTTTTGATAAAGTTAAAATCGGTAAATATGGGACCCATGCATTAGAAGGACTGTGATAATGTCTAAATGCTTTGAATCAAGATTTTTTTCTTTTGTCTCACATAATGTGTCCTGCAAAGATTCATAATTAGGTTAATCGGAAAAGTAAAGAACAAAACTAGAATAAAAAAATTTGAAACCTGCAAAAAAATATCATAATTATTTGCTACACATAGACAAGAATAAATAATAGTCCAAAATTAATTCTCATACTCAATATTCCTCATAATATGTAGGGAATGCTAGCCTCTCCAGCGAGGATTCGCAGCTGGATCTCGAAATGTTATCTGTTGTGCCAATGCCGCAAACTATGACTACATGCAGGACATCTACTGTTGTATTATATTTTTTATTTCTTTCATCTCATCATTCATTTCTTTAATTTCTTGTATTTCTTCCATCAAATTAGTATACTGCTCTTCCTTCTGTTGTGCCAATGCTGCTAACTGTGACTCCATATAGGACATCTGTTGTTGCATTATATTTTTAATTTCTTTCTTCTCATCATTCATTTCTTTAATTTCTTTCATTTCTTCCATCAAATGAGTTTACTGCTCTTCCTTTTGTTCTTTAATTTCATATATTTCTTCATTCAAATTAGATATCTGCTCATCCTTTTTTTTCATTTTGGTCTCCATAACTACAATATGTTTATTTATTTACAATGCTTGTTGTTCGATCGCCTCATCCAACATTGCTGAGATAGATGAATTAGAAGCACGACTGCTACAACAAAATACCACTCACTTAGTGTTGATCCTGTACACTCGATGCTTCTTTTGACATATTATTGTCTCCAAATAAATAGGATCATAGTCAATTGGTTGAAGATCTATAGAACCCTCAACTTGTTGATGAGCTGCTGTCACACGTTCCTCCATTAGGTCCTGAGATAAAGTAGAGAAAAAAACTATTCTATATATACAAAAAATAAAATAAATATTTTGCATTCAAAATAATTTTCATAATGTACTGTATTTATATAAAATCTAATTAATAAAACAATTTTTTACAGCAATCATCTAAGACATGTTGTTAACATATTGACCATCCACTTTCTTCCCATGCATCTTTTTGAAAATCTCATACAAATTTGGATCTCCAGCCTATAATTTGTTTTTATTAAGTCATAAAAAAATAAATGATAAAAAAATTTAATAAAATTAATAAAATCATGTAGATATTTTATTTATTGAACTATTAGGACAACCACTAAATATAGAAATGTTTAGAATTTTAAATTTGTACCAAATCTCGAGCATGCTCAATGCTCGACTTTGACCCTTCAGTGTGTCGATAGATTCTTGTACCTAGTCTAGCTACCTCATTTTGTCGATTTTTGCAGGCAATATCTGATTTTTTCTTCACATCCGACTCCTCCTAATAATTAAGCCACTTGGGCCTGTCTTCCTTAGATATAAAATCAGATATTTCTTTCATTTTCTTTAATTTATGGACAAAATCAGAATAACATTGAGTATCTTTGATCTCTCATAATGACTTTATCTTTTCATCAAATTTGGGTGCCAATGTGCACTGATTCTGTAAATAGAAAAATAACAAAAGAATTTATATTAACAATAAGAACATAATTATTTACTACTTGAATAATAACTAGCATAAAAGTTATGTAATCAGATAATTATTGTTCAATACTTTTGTTTTGTTATTTTTACCTAAAAGTCATTAAAATGACTCTTTTGTCGATCTAGAAACTTTCTTCCAGGAGAAAGCTTTAGAATAAGCCATTTTCTTGAAAGAATTTTAAATTATAGGCAAACAATTGTGAGATGGAATAAAACTGTACAAATAAATAAATAACATTGAAAATAAGCAAATCACAACAATATAAAAAAACCACTGATAATAACATCAAAATTTTTTTTAAAGTCATTTTTACATATTTCTTTTACCTCCCATCCACAATCTGAATTACTAACTTTGCACTGACTATAGAAAAAGGCACAACATTTGATGATGTCGTTGGTATTATAAATGGGGGAATAATCAGTGTAAAATATGGTGTAGAAGAAAGAGATTGATCAAAAGTGTGTGCAGGAAACACAATGGGTGGTGGGCTTACATCTGATAAAGGTGATAGTAGAGGTCTCAATGATAGTGATGGTGATAGAAATGGAGATGGTGATTGTGATGCTGAAGTATGGATATGGTGGCTATGAGATGGTACTGATTCTGCAACATGATGAAACATACTAGATGAATTTGGTTCATTTCTGTGTCCACCTCCACCTCCACCAAGGCCACATTCTTTAGGCACCATCTACTATATAAAATAAAATATAGAAGAAAAAATAGAGATATGATGAACATGCATGCTTTTTCGAATAAAAAACATCGATATATTTTTACAAAATATAGAGTCTTTGATAGTTTAAATTTATAATAAAATTATAGCATATTAATCATTAGCATCACTATCATCCTCCAATGGATCTTCTGATATTTTGTCTGATTCCGATAGAAGTTTGAACTCTTCTTCAGATAGAAATTAATCATCTTTAATTTCTATTGTGCCACCATTTGAGTCACATAAATTTTATGGATCTTCATCTACATTCACCGGCTCAATATTATTTATGTCAACTTCCTGGAATACTAGTGCAATTTCTAAGTCTACACTTCTTTGTTGCGAAGTTGGTACTTCAAATTTTGATCAAGCTTTGATTTTGCAAATCGCCCACCAATCTATCTTATCACGACATAAACTCGGATATGTACAATAATATACCTGAGCAGCTTGAACTGCCATAATAAATAGTTCATATCGATTATATATGTGTTTATGGTTAATATCCACTAGCTTATAATCCAAATGAATCTTTGTGCCAAAAATTCGTGTAGGATAAAACCACTCACACTTAAATAATACAATCCAATTATTTTTGAGTCTAGGATACTCCAACTCAATAACTTTTTTGAGTTGACCATAATAATCAATCTCATCTGCACTATAACCTGAGCCTTTAATGCATACACCACTATTCATTGTTGTTTTAGAAGAACCGTGCCCGATTGTGTGAAAATTATATCCATTAACAAAATACCTAGGATAGGTTGTCACATATCAAAATGGGACTTTACTTAGATTCTGAATGAAAATATTTGAATCTCCATTTGAATCATCAATTGCCTGTGACATAAATTAAAAAATGATATTAACAAATAAAAGATACTAATAAATTAAATAATTCAAAAATATAAAACTTAATAATTCTCACATAATTTTTTAACCAATTTGTAAATTTAGTTTCTAGCATATAATCGACATCATTGCTAGAAATTACTGGATGCCTATATTATAACTGCTCAACATAAATACTGCACAAATATAAAAAGAGAGAAAAATATATATATCAATTTTTAATAATTCATATTAAAGATAAAATTAAACTATAATTAAACCTGCAACTATTTTGGGTATACATACTCAATATATGGTGCAACCTTCTCACAATTAAGTAAAATGTAGCTCCGGGTTACTTTGCACTCTTCATCTGTTATACATCTTTTCATTGCTCTTCCAAATGCTCTTCTAGGGTGCTTGATGATAGATAGTTTGTCCACAAAATCATCTTCTACCATTACATGACCTTCATAATTCCGTGGCACATTTCTATTCTTTGTATTGATATGATCCTCAAAATAATAAGAACAAAATGATGATGCTTCTTCTACTAAATATGCATTGCAAATTGAACCTTCAACTTTTTCATTGTTTCTAACATTTAATTTCAACTTACGAAGATACCTACAACCATAATGTTACGTTTTAATTAGATTAAATTATAATATTACTTAAAGTACAAAATAATAAAATACGGAAAATTATATGTATTTACCTCTCAAAATGATATGTCCACCTGAATTGCACTGGCCCTGCAATCCTTACTTCATATGCCAAATGGAGTGGCAAATGCTCCATTGAGTCAAAAAAACTCAGTGGGAATATCCATTCAAGCTTACAAATAATAAGTGGAATGTCATTCTCCAGCCTCACCATGTCATCTTTTGATTATGGTTACAGTTAGCTATTTGAATAACAAACTTAGTTCTATAAAGACCTTCCAAACACTTAGTGGAAATAATTCATGGAATGCAATTGGTATTAATCTCTACATAAATACATGACAGCCATGAATTTTCATTCTAAATAACTTAAGATTCTTCATATCCACGCATCTACCCATATTTGACACATATCCATCAGGAAATTTCATATTTTTAACCTATTCACACAATATATATCTTGCCTTCTTATCAAGTGTGTAGCAAACTTTAGGAAATTTTCTTGTTTACTCATTCAGTTTCAATTCAAGATGTCGAAAATAATCATTCAGCTATTGTCGTGATTTTAAAGTGTCTTTTATTTTTTCATCTATATTAAGGATAGTGTTAAAAATATTGTCAAAAACATTTTTTTCAATATGCATTACATCTAAGTTATTGATTAATTAAATTGGACCTCCAATAGGGAAAGTCCCATAATATACTACAGTAGCTTCCTTTTCAGTTACATTCTTCAAACCCAAACTCTGAATCTCTGTCATAATATCTTCTCCGGAACGAATTGCTGGTGCAACTATCATCACCAGTTTTATTTTTTCGAAATACAGTTCTATTTATTCGAAATGGATGATTTATAGGTAGACACTTACAATGGTTATCAAACTATGTCTGTTTACCACTAAATTTGAAATAAATGCATTAGAATTTGTCATGCAATACGGGCATATGAATCATCCTGCAGTACTCCGGAATAATCTCCTTCATCAGTTTTGTCACCTGATCAAATAATTTATCAGACATATGATTTTCTAACTTAATGCTCATTAGTCGAGCCACAAGTGACAATTGTGAATGTGTTTTACAACTAGGCCACAACTCTTTATCTCCAGCTTTAAGCATTTCACAAAATTTTTGAGCTTTAGGATTAGGTGGTTCATCCATGTAATCCAAATTAAAGTCAGCACCAGTAGCTTCCGTAATCATTCTATGGTATGTGTTTGATGATTCTTCACCACAAGCAAATGATTAAATACCCTCATTATGGTCAATATTCAAAGCCATTGTACTTTTCCCATGATAAATCCAAATAAAATAATTTAGCACAAATCCATATTTAGCCAAATGATATCTTATAGTGTTTGCATCATGAAAAGAGATATTCTGACACTTGCGATGATTACATGGACACTTAATTTTTATTCCATCCATCAATTTTGATTGACTGCATGCAAAATCGATGAAAGTTTAATAACCAGTCAAAAAATCTTTTTTCAAAAATCCATTAATAACCCTTTTGTACATCCACTAACAATCTGAGCTCATTTTTCCCTATTTTATTTACAAAAATAATGCCCAATCATTATTTTGAATAAAATATTTTATTACTTCAAAATATACAAATAATTAAATAAAATTACTTACATATGAATATTTATTTATTAAATATCATGAATATCGAGGTAATGCATTTACAGAATCTATATTAATATATAAAGAAATTTTTAGCATGATAAAGATTAATAGATATCATAGTTATACTAGATAAAGGGTGCAAAATGCGATAATGCAAAAGAAAGGAAAACAAAAAAGAAAGACATTTAATGTTTGAAGGAGGAGAGGGAGAGATAGAGAGAGGGATAGAGAGAGATATGGTGGGAAGAGAGGGGCAGAGAAATGGGGAGATGGGGAGAGAGAGAAAGAGAGAGAGAGAGGGATAGAGAAGGAGGGAGAGAGAGTGGGAGAGAAATGGTTAAAGGGAGAGAGGGGGAGAGAGGGAGAGAGAAAGAGGGAGTGAAAGGGAGAGGGAGAGGGAGAGGGAGAGAGAGAGAGAGAGAGAACAAGCAAGAAAGAAGAGCGAGAAAAAAATTAACAAGAGAGTGTGTGTGACACATAAATAAAAAGTGGAAGAAAATAAAAGAAAGAATTATAGAGGGAGAGAGAGATACATAGAGAGTGTAGTGTTAGAATGAAGAATTATATAAGAGAAAATATAAGTTCTTCAGTACAAACCTATCAAATATTACATTTTTTATTATACATAAGTTCATATTTGAGCCTGAGGCCCAAGGGCTGGGATTAGGTATGAGTATGACCATTATTTGTATTATACCATATATGAGCCTGATCAATGGATACTCTCATGCTATGTGCTTACATATTGTTGATATTATATCTTTAGCCATTTTATTTCAAGTTAGTGCAACAAAATAGTATTATCCCATATATAATTATATGTTAGGATACATATAGTAAATGTAGTTATAAATAGTTACATTTAGTTAAACATATAATTATATATAGATATATGCATACAAGTTATAAACAATCATATAGATTTACATATATGTATACATAATTAAAAATAAAGTTATATTTATTTATATAAAGTTTTTTATAGTTATACAAATATTTATATATAGTTATACATATTTAGTTAAACATTATGTTGTATGTTTTTACACATATAATTATAAATATAGTTACATGTAGTTATACATATAGTTACACGTATAGTTAAACTTATATTTATACATGTATGTATATATATTTTTTCATATAATTCATATATTTATACATACAGTTATGTATAGGTATGGATATACTAAAATAAAATTTATATACTAATATATAAAAATGTATATTAAATACATGTTGTTAATTATATATATATATATATATATATATATATATATATAGTTATGTATAAAGTTTTTATAGTTATACATATAGTAATATAGAATTATTTATAGTTATATGTTATTATACATATAAAATATATAGTTATAAAAATTTATATATTGTTAAGCATTTAGTTATATTTAGTTATATATATATATATATATATTTATTTATTTATTTATACGAGTAGTTATATTTAGTTATACATAAATATATACAATGTTATAAACAAATATATAGATTTACATATATGTATACATATATGTATAAATAGTTACAAATATAGTTATATTTAATTATATAAAATGTTATTTAGTTTTATAAATATTTATATATAGTTATACACATATAATTAAACATAA
Source organism: Sapria himalayana (assembly GCA_029783825.1). Taxonomy (NCBI): domain Eukaryota; kingdom Viridiplantae; phylum Streptophyta; class Magnoliopsida; order Malpighiales; family Rafflesiaceae; genus Sapria; species Sapria himalayana. The sequence continues at coordinate 430,473 of JAREIK010003544.1, forward strand.
TGTTTTATGTTTTAATACATGTAATTATAAATATAGTTAACATGTGGTCATACATTTAGTTACACATATAGTTATAGTTATATTTATACATGCAGGTATATATATTTATTCATATAAATTTATATATTTATACATATAGTTATAGTTAAGGATTAAAATATCGGTTTTTACGGATATATCGATACTTGGATTTTATGGATATATCGGATATATCGAAGATATATCGGTGTGTATTTGTATATGAGCACCAATCAAAGATAAATATATCGGTCTTAATAAATATATCGATACTTAGAATTTAAGGATATATCTGAGATATATCGGTGGATATATCGAAAATTTTTATCATTGGTTATAGTTATATTTATACATGCAGGTATATATATTTATACATATTTATAAATATTTATATATAGTTATACACATATAATTAAACATAATGTCTTATGTTTTAATACATGTAATTATAAATATAGTTACATGTGGTTATACATTTAGTTACACATATAGTTATAATTATATTTATACATGCAAGTATATATATTTATTCATATAAATTTATATATTTATACTTATAGATATGTATAGGTATAGATATAGTAAAATACATTTTTATATACAAATGTATATTAAATATAAGATGTAAATTATATATTTAAATATAGTTATTTATAAAGCTATTATAGTTATATATATAATAAGATACAATTATTTATAGTTATATGTTATTATACATATAGTATATATAACTATTAATATTTTTATATATTTAAACATATAGTTATATATAAATATATTCATACAAATAGTTATACATAAATATATAAAGTTATTAATAAATATATAGATTTACATATATGTATACATAGTTATAAATATAGTTATATTTAATATTGTAGAGTGTTATATAATAATACAAATATTTATATATAGTTATACAAATATTTATACATAGTTATACACATATAGTTAAATATAATGTTGTATGTTATTATACATGTAATTATAAATATAGTTACATGTGAGTATACATATCATTACACAAAAAATCATAATTCTAAACACTTAAAATAATCAAATCCTACTTGTGTTATCATGATAAGGATTTTTGAATCCAAGATTTCTAAAAAGTTATTAGTTGGATGGTTGGTGGCATCATTAAATAGGTGTAAGCCCTGGGCTTGAACCTATCATTGTTCTTTGAAGAAGTAAATTTTGGTAAATCTTTATGAAAATCATAAATTAATTTTTGAATTCTAAAACTATTATTTTAGATTTAAATTTTTTAAAAACTTCGGTGAGATAAACAAAGTTGATACATTTCGGTGCATCAAAAGTGGATAAAAGTTATAATGTTATAGGAAAAAAATGTTAAGGGGACCTAAAATGAAAATAATTATGTTTTATTACAATTTTTAATTTTAATATAACATTTGGGGACCCAAATCCAAAATATTTATGATTTGGGTCTTCCAAATTCCTATACTGATAATTACCTTCCTTTATTCATACGATATGCATATACTCAAGTATGCATGTGAGTTTATGCAAAAACTCATTTTTTCATAAATAAAAACATATGCATATGGAGTTCATAAAGACTCTATATGCATAAACTCATTTTTGCATACTGAGTAAGCTGAAATGAGTTTATGCATAATATTTTTTTTAATTATATTGGGATAATTATGAGTATCCGAATTTAGGTACTAAAATATAACTCAAATCATAGATATATATTTTTGGATTCCATAACATAATTATCCATTATATATGTGTGTGTGTGAGTGTGTGTGTGTAGATTAAGGATGAAAATATTAAGTATTATTATTATTATTAGTGTTTTGGAGGAATTCTATTTTTTTTTTGAAAAGTTAGATAATAGTTAGTGCTGTTTTTGGAAGCAACAAAATATAAAGAATATCACTTTCATTGTCAAAAAAATCTATTTAATAAAATTCTGAAATTGAACTAAGTTAAAAAATATTTATCAGAGCAATATTCCTACCTTTTAGTGGTATTAATGCATAATATTAAATTGCTTTTGTTATTTTGTTTTGTAATTTAAGAGATGCAAGCCTAATTTTTTTTCTATTTGAAGGTTAGAATGATTTGGATCTCTTGTTATGCATGTAATTGCTACTTTAGAGCTATAAGGCTACTCTATTTTCATTTTCTTTTTTCTCTCAATAATTTGGATTTTTTTGGCTCCTTTGCAAGAATAATAATTATTCGTGATCACTAATTCATTTTTGATATTTCTTTAATTACTATGTGATTAACTCGAAAACTTACAAAATACATTTATGCGACATCATAAGCAAGGTCTCTTTGTTAAAGCTTTTTTGATGTGTCATCCAAAACTATAATAAAACCTTGATTTATCATCTTCATTATACATGATGAATAGTTCTATACTTAGTCCCTTACAAGGGATTTGAAATAATGCAGGTTGATGTGAAGGATTTAGCTTGGGTTTAGGTTGGCTCTTAACCTGTTGACTTGCATCCCTACAAACAATTTAGAAATATTAAAAATTTAAGATATAATATATTAAAAAAATGATAATATGGCATACAAATCATGTAAGTGACTAAATCTATTTTTCAAATTAAATTTATAATCTCTTTTCTTTGGTTCAAATTAGAAACGTAATCAAATTATGGTGATAGAATAAATATAATCAACCCTCATGTGACTTATGAAATATCATCAATATCATCCCTCCGGTGGCAATTAAGCTAGCATGAAATGAATATAAATCATTCTAGCTGTAGGAATCCGAATAAATCTTTCTTTTATGGTGAAATATAAATGGATGGATGAATTTACTTCTAAATTATTGATCATACAATAAATACAAGTGGCTCAGACAACATTGAGAAGTAATTGTTTGATATGACTACATAATGAGTTTATAATGACTCAGAATAATTTAAGGATGACATTGCACGAGGATTTATTATCACGATCCTAGGGCACTCTCATTCAAGAGATGTGATGTGCTTAGTTTGATTAGTTAAATTACATAGTATTTAAAATACTTTAAATTCTAATATTATATGTTTTTGCATTTTTAATCATAAGTTTTTACAATCTTTATAAATTACTTATAAAGTATAGTAAAAGTTTATGTTTACTGTTCTATAGTTATATAGATATAGCTAGGTTTAAATAGTTTATGTATACTATTTTTATTGTTATATATATATAGTTATGTTTAAACACACTTATATTAAGTACACTTATTTTTATGTATACTATTTTTGTATAAAGTATGTAGTTATGTATATTGAAGAAGTTTTTAATTCAGCATACATATTGTGCACCATCAAAATCCACACAACGACAAAGCATAATATCATAAATGCATGAAGTATGTATACGATTAAGTATATATACCAAGAACACCACGGTGATTAAAGGAGAAGAATTTCAGAAACAATAAATAACAGAATCAATACGCATAAGCTTAATCAAGACAATCGATGAAGAATAAATGTATAAAATGTACCTCAAATCAAATGAAAATTAAAACTTAAACCTCGATTATATGTTAATGCATCGGTGTCGAGGGATAGATGGCCGAATGTGGAGGTTCGCTTCACTTGTTGAAGATTATCGCGTCTCGATGGGAATGTAAATATTAGCAAAATTTTTTTATTTTTAATTATTGAAACATTAAATAAACAATATATATATATATAATCAAAAAGATTCATTAATTTTATTTATTATCAAAATTTTTTCAACAAAATTAATGTGCGTGTAGCAGGATACAAATAAAAAACAAACACATTAAAATTTTTTATTATAATATTAATTAAACAATAAAATATAAACAATTAAAAAAAATATGTTTAGCCTTATAAAAAAAATATCAAACAGGTACAAAATTAACAAACTCTATATAATAAGACATAAATGAAAAGATAATTTGTCTTCTAGTCACTCGCCTAAGAGTTATAAAATACTATTAATGTTAAAAAATATATAAAAATTTATATTTTATGGTTATAAATTTTTAAGAATTCATATTAATTTTTACGAAGATAATAAGAAATAATTTTAAAGGCATAAAATTTCATATTATTTGATATCATTAATATTTTATAAAATTCAAAAAATTACTTAAAGTGAGAAGACAATTAAAATAAGTTATATTTATTATTTTAATAAAAATTTAATGCTAAAAGATAATAGTAAAAATATTACTCAATTGTTTAATTCGTATAAATTTTTGTAAGAGCAAACATCTATGTATTTATTTATAAATATTAATTTATTTTCTTTTAACTTTATTAAAAAAATTATATTTTTATTATATTTCAAGATTTTCAAAATTTGATTTATTTATTTATTTAAAAGTTTTCTATAATAATACATTTTTGTTTACTTATAATAATATTAATTTTTACTAGTTTATTCGTCAATTCAGATAATTTTGAAAATATTTTCTATTTTATTATACAATGAATTAATTTACATTTATATTAGTAGAAATTATAATATATATTAATTTAATTTTTAAAATATAGAAAAAAATTATTATACTTATTGAATTTATTATTTAATGTTACTTTAATACAAAATTTTGAGTTTCTTATTTTAAAATTTTAAAAAAATTTTTTGTATAATTTTATAAAAGAATTAATACATCATAAAAATAATTAATTTAGTTCTTATTAATATATATAATTATTTTTTGTAATTTTATATTTTTATAAATTATTTATTTATAATATAATTTTTTTATGATTTTACGAGGAGAATGTATCCCTCAAGGATTGCTCATCTATAGACCACTAACATACATTTAATAAACAAAATTAAATAAAATATTAAAACAAATAATAAATAAAAAAATTATATAATTAAATATTGGTTAGAGAAATACCGTTGCTAAATTCATAGCTAAATTACTGATTTTATTAGTTATGGAAAATCCATCACTAAATCCGTAGCTAAATTATGGATTTTATTAGATAGGGAAAATCCGTCGTTAAATCTGTAACTAAATCAATGATTTTATTAGCAAGGAAAAATCTACCACTAAATTCATCATTAAATCCATAGCTAAATCAAGGATTTTATTAGTAATAGAAAATCCGCTACTAAATCCGTCGCTAAATCAAGGATTTTATTAGCTAGGAAAAATCTGCTGCTAAAATCTCCACTTTTTTTGAGCGGAATTTAGGAAATTTTTTTCTCGCTAATCCATTACTATTTTTTTTTTCAAAGAAAAATCATAAATCCCATGTTATTTCCTAGCTAATCCCATGCAATTTAGCTAGAGATTGATCACTGGCTAAAATTTTCTAGCTAAATCGATATTTTCTTATTGTGATGTTAGCCTATTTTGGTCCGGATGAAAGGACAAAGCTAACCTAAATCTAACTCAATATAGCCTGAAATGAATCAAGCTAGCCTAGACCTGACCCAAGCTAGCCTGAAATGAATTATGCTAACCTGAAGCTGAACCAAACTAGCTTGGCCAAGCCTAACTCAGCTTGGCATGATCGAGCTCGACCTTACATGACCGTGCATGACATGAACAAATGACAAGTCAATGAGTTATAATGAGCTACTCATTTTTAGAGCCATGTTGGTACAGCATGGCTCATGCTAAAAAACATATCATGCTGAGCAATATATAGTGGCTTGATTGGGCCTAAAAAAATGGGTCACACAGATATGGCATGTCCCATTTGAGGCCTCTAACAAGAGGATAGTAGTGATATGTTTTTTATGTGGAAGGTTAGGACATAATCAAAAAACATGTTAGATGTTGCACTATTAATAATGAGTCATGAATGATTTTTCAAGGTTCATAGATTATATAGCAGACTACAAGACCTACTTAGATTGGTACTTCTACAACCGCATCAACTAAAAATATCCTTGAGTGTCACTCAATCATATAGCCTACATCCACTACACTTTCTGAGAATATTTTGATCACTTTCAATGGGGCATGAAAACATAATGGGTTTGGGTTTGGGATTTCATAGATGTTTCAAGTGATATGGCTGGTTCTCATGCTTTTCAATACATCGAATATGATATGGTGGATTATATTTTGCTTCTTCAGCACCGTAATGAATTATATTGCACCATTACTTGTTCATCACAATTCACCGTTAGTTGGAAACTTTCTCAATATCTTCAGTCTCAGTTGCCTAGCATACCATTTAATCACTCACAAGTCATTGTTTGATTGTCACAACAATGTCAAGATGTACATGAATACCTTGACTTTCTTATCTAGCAAAGCTTTCTCATCAAAACTATTTGACTTAATTTCAGATTTGCAGATAATACTTTCTATTAAGAAATATTTTTCAACTGCAATAGTTGTATATCCCAGCTGGATCAAGATTTTTTGATTTTGATTTTTAAATTGTCAAAGTTAGCTTCTTATAAATTCATTGTTAGGCAAAGGAATAAACTTACTTGTTTTTGTTATTCTTTCATTTTTTCTAATATGGTATTGGAGGAAGATTGGTTTTTTTGAGGTGTTATACTCACAACTATTAATGATGCTGCTGATGAAGTTTGTATCTTTAAATAATGCCATTTTGCTTGGCTTGCTTCCTTCTTTGTGATTTTCAACCATTGAAAGAACTACTGATTTTTTTTATACAACTTTTTGTTCTTACCTTCCTTTTTCTACCTAATCTTCAAGTTGCCAAATCAAATATCTCCAATATTTCAAAACTACAAGAATGCTCTATCACGACATCTTTATAATCACCGTGGATATCAGTGATCCAGCTCCAAATAGCTGATCCCCATTTTGGAGTCCTTCAAGGAGCTGTGAAATTGTTGGAACTCAGAAAGTGCCACCAAGTTGGCCAAAGCCATCAACATCATCCTTCACCGACAAAAGTGGCTTGATTTGGCACTGCCAGGAATAATAGCAGAAATTCTTACAGAAACAATCCATATATTTGAAGAAGGAGATTACGAAGTATAGGAAACCGAAAGGCTTCCCTCAAGATCCGTCCATACGGCACAACCAGACGCATCAACCGAAGCAGTTCTTACATCTGCAGAAACAATCCATATAGATGCATCAACCAAACACATCAACCAGATGCAACAGTCCATACAACGTGAGATCAATTCATACAAAAACAATTCTCGAGATGAGCTTGCTGCGAATCCAACAACTCCTGAATATCAGACATCTGCAGGTAATTGTCCGTTGATATCGACGAAAGCTCATCTCATCTCTTCTCGGCTCTTCTCGCCTCGTCTTGCACCTGCAGAAAATTTTGAAGCATCTTGAAGAAATTTCACACCCATGCTCACAAACGAGGAAGCCCGTGCAAAAATAAAAAAACCTAGGGCGTGATCCAGTTGAACTTTGGTTAAAAAAACAACAAATATCAATAACACCAATCTCTAGCAAATCTTCTTCAACTATGGATTCTTCCAATCCATTTTTCGTCAATCATTCAGATCAACCAGGTCACTTACTCATTCCAATGAAACTAAATGGCTCCAATTATCAATCTTGGAGTAAATCAATGATTCATGCCCTTACAGCCAAAAACAAAATTGGCTTCATTGATGAGTCAATTAAACCACTTTACGAAACAGAGCATTCAATAGAATATGAACTTTGGAATCAATGCAACAACATAATTTTATCATAGTTTACCCACTTAGTATAACCTGATCTAGCCATTTTTTGTGAGGACCCCTGATATAACCTGATCAACTAGGGGTTATTCATGCCAAAACGGCATGCCAAGTATGGGAAGATTTCAAAGATCAATTTTCACAAAAAAATGCACCAGCAATTTATCAAATTCAAAAATCACTAGCCACTCTCTCACAAGACAAGATGACAATCTCATCCTATTTCATAAAACTCAAAAATCTTTGGGATGAGTTAGATACATATCGACCTATTCCCGCCTGCAACCAAATGAAGGCATACATCAAACAAAGAGAAGAAGATCGGATGATGCAATTTCTCATGGGACTTAATGACACTTATAATAGTGTTCGTGGAAACATTCTCATGATAACTCCATTGCCTAATATTCATCAAGCCTATTCCCTCATCATTCAAAAAGGAATGCAATGAAAAGTGACATCAGAAACAACTAAAAATTTTTCTATTGCTGCTACAATTCAGAATAATTCAAACTACTCAAAATCAAAAGGCAAGCATTGTGAACATTGTAAAAGAGGTCACATCATTGAAAATTGTTGTACTCTAAAGTTGCATTGCAAATACTATGATAAAAAAGGACATACTGAGGATAGATGAAAATACAAAAATGGCACATGGACACCCAATATCACAAGCAACCGACAAGGTCAATCACAACGAGGATTTCAAAGAAATTCATTCCCTGCTGCTAATTCAACAGAATCCACTCAATTCACACATAACAAAACAAGCCAAACTTTTGACCCAGTCAATATCTTGTAAGGATTCTCCACAGAGCAACTTCAACAACTTTATCATGCCCTATCGTTAACAAGCGCAAACCATAATTTAAACACACATACAAATGCAATAGGTCTGTCTCTTTTTTCTGATACTTCAATTAACTATGTATTCACTAAGCCTTGGATTTTGGATAGTGGTGTCACCGATCATATCACATCTAATTTAATTGTTTTTACTAAAACACAATCTTCGTCAATACCTATCATTAATTTACCAACAGGATCTATAGTCCCAATCACTTTAACTAGCACTTTATCTCTCAATTCTGATATCAGCTTAGATGATGTTCTATGTGTTCCTAATTTTTGCTAAAATCTGATTTCTGTAAGTAAAATTACCACTACTTTAAATTGTTGTGCCATTTTTTTCCCACCTTTTGTGTCCCACAAGACTTGCTACGGGAAAGATGATTGGTTCGAGTAAATAATGTGGTGGTCTTTATTAGATGTCTCTATTGCAAAAAACATCAATCTATCATCAAGTTTCATACCCTTCCAATCTATGACATTTGCATCTTGGACATCCATCATCATTTCGTCTTAAGTTAGCTTCTTCGTTGTTATTTTCAAACAATATTTCTTATGACAATAAATATACTATTTGTCATATGGCAAAACAAACAAGACTTATTTTCCCACTAAGTTCCATATCAACTTATGCTCCATTTGATTTATTACATTGTGATGTCTGGGGTCCTCACAAAGTCCCCCGCATATAGGGAAATGATTCTTTCTTACCATCATAAATGACTTTACAAGATGCACATGGATATTTCTTATTCAACATAAATTTGAGACTCAAATATTTTGAAATCTTTCATTGATTTTGTTTATACTCAATTTCATGTCTATGTCAAAGCAGTTAGAGTATACAATAGTCTTGAATTTATGTCTATGAAAAATATTTTTAGATGTCATGACATTGAATATCAACACATGTGTTTACACTCCACAACAAAATGGAGTTGTCGAAAGGAAACATCGTCACATTCTCACTGTAGCATGAGCACTACTTTTTCAATCCTATTTACCTTTGCAGCCATTGGGAGAGTGTGTTTTAACTACTGTTTATCTCATTAACTAGTTACCATCTCCATTGCTTTCATACAAAATACCTTTTGAAATTTTATATCATTATCCACCATTTCTTGATCACTTAAAAGTTTTTGGTTGTCTATGCTACGCCACTATTGTACACCCAATTCATAAATTCAAATCACGTGTCAAAAAAATGCATCTTCATTGGATATCCAACTGGGCAAAAAGGATACAAACTATACGACATGGAAACTAAGAAATTTTTTGTCAGCCGTGATGTCAAGTTCCATGAAACCATTTTTCCTTTTTCATCCAGCTCAAAAAATTCCGATTTTATAATCCCCAATTTTTTTTTTGAAACAGAACCTCAGCCTATCATACCACAAGTTCCTTCTAGCACTCATTCTCACTAATCTAAGCAAATAGAAATAACAAATACACATGAACTAATATCTCCCACACATATGCAAACTACACCAGTACTTTCAGACACGTTAAACATTCCTTCTGAACCTATTCCTCCTCCAAGATAGTCAACACACCCCAAGCGACCTCCAACATGGTACAAAGACTTCTTGATGTCCTCTAAAGCTAATCAATCTACCTCAACATCAAATTCTAAAACAAGTATTCAATATCCACTCTCACATTTCCTTCCTACTCACATTTATCTTCCTCACATTCTATATTTTTAGCTGCCATCACAAAAGACATCGAGCCCAAAACTTATTCTCAAGCTATCCTTGATCCACATTGGCGACAAGCTATGCATATAGAATTAAAAGCATTACAACTCAACAACACATGGAGCCTAGTACCTCTTCCTATCGGTCATAAACCGATGGGTTGTAAATGGGTTCACAAAATAATATACCGATCTGATGGCACCATTGAGCGCCACAAGGCTCACCTCATTGCTAAGGGATACAATCAAATTGCAGGCATTGACTATCATGAAATATTTTCACCAACAACTAAACTTACAACACTTTGATGTCTTCATACTATTGCTTCTACATGCCATTGGTACATCCACCAATTGGATGTTTAAAATGCCTTCCTCCATGGTGATTTACATGAAGTTGTATACATGGAACCTCCACATGGTCTTCACCAACAGGGGGAGAACATTGTATGTCAGCTCAACAAGTCTCTTTATAGACTTAAACAAGCATCAAGAAATTGGTTTTCCACATTCTTAGATACTATTCAAAAGGCTAGTTATCAATAATCAAAGGCTGATTATTCACTTTTCACCAAGGCTCAAGGCAATTCTTTTACAGTAATTCTCATATATGTTGATGACATACTCCTCAAAAAAAAATAATCTACATGAAATGGAGCTCCTCAAAGAATTCCTTCTTAAATGCTTCCATATTAAAGATCTTGGAGACTTGAAGTACTTTATGGGTATTGAATTTTCTCGTTCAAAAAAGGAAATTTTTATGTCACAAAGAAAGTATGCATTGGATATTTTACAAGATAAAGGACTCTTATGAACGCATCCCAATAATTTATCAATGGAGCAAAATTTGAAGCTCACTTCCACTGACGGACCATTACTAAATGATCCAACAAAGTACAGAAGATTAGTTGGAAGATTGATTTATCTGACAGTGACAAGACCTGACATAGTACCCCAGTTCATGCAAGAACCTAGAATACCACATTGGAATTCTGCCATTTGAATCCTAAAATACATCAAAAGTACCCCAGGTTAGAGATTATTAGTTCTTTCTAAAAATAGTTTAAATTTGAAATTTTTTTGTGATTCGAATTGGGGAGGGTGTCGCACCACAAGAAGATCAGTTACAGGCTATTGCATTTTTCTTGGAAATTCTCTCATATCATGGAAGTCCAAGAAACAAGCCAATGTCTCTAGATCATCAGCTGAAGCTAAGTATCGAGCCATGGCTAATACATGTTTAAAGCTAACATGGTTACGCTATATACTACATGATTTAAAGGTCTCTCAGACAACTCCAATACCATTATTTTGTGATAATCAAGCAGCTTTGCATATTGCGGCGAATCCTATCTTTCATGAACATATGAAGCACATTGAAATAGACTGTCATATAGTATGAGAAAAAATGCAAACTAGAATGATTGATCCTTCCTTTGTTCCTTCAAACTCACAGTTGGCTGATGTATTTACAAAGGCCTTAGGGAAAGATCACTTTGAGAGTTTACGCAGCAAGTTGGGACTTCATGACATTCACTCTCCAACTTGAGGGGGTGTATTAAGAAATATTTTACAACTGTAATAGCTGTATATCCCAGCTGGATCAAGACTTTTTGATTTTGATCTTTACATTGTCAAAGTTAGCTTCCTATAAATTCATTGTTAGGCAGATGAATAAACTTACTTGTTTTTGTTATACTTACATTTTTTCTAATACTTTGTGAAAATGAATTATCTAGGCCAATTGCATTAGATTTCAAATGTTCTCTACTTTTACAAAGTGACACCAGGTTGCATGAATTTCAATTCCTGGACCACCTACTTGAAAGAGAATTTGTAGACATTTGAATTCTTAAAAGTAGTGTCAGACATGTGAAAAGAGTTTTGCACCTACATATTGTGGTATGAGCTCATTCAACCTCTTTGTGCAAAGCTTAGGAAATTAGTCATGTAACCAATTATTTTTACTATGATGATTATCATCGCTGAGTCTTAGGATAAAAATCATTTTGAACTATCATCATTTCTTGCTCGAATCCCCATTTTGATTTCAATCATGGGTGATACACTGTTGTCACTCATAAAAAATGTGGAATTCATTATCAGCAAGATCAATCAAGTGAACAAGTTTAAGCATATACTTTTTTTGCTTGTTAAATTAGCAGTTTTGCCATGGGTTCATTGATTGGCCCCAAGGGTAACAACAGTTGTAGTAAGAGTCAATGCTTTATTGTGCCCCGAAGATCATGTTCATTATCATTACCTTGATAAGCCATCTATTTTGGAAATTTCACAAACTATTCATCATTGCACAGTTGTAGACCAATTTTCTCCAACAGCTCAATGCTTAGCAATTCTCCAAACATTCCTTATTTGTAAAAAATGTTGTCAAAATGATAAAAAGAAAAGATAAGAGTCACAGTTATGGATTCTAGAATTCTAGATGTAAAGCAGTTATCTTTTTACATGGAACTTCAATCGAGACCCACAATCAAACATAATGAGATTATTATAAGTCTCATGTTAAAGAGCACTTCATGGGATGATGAGTGGGGTTTTATTAGTGAATTGATTGTTATTCTCCCTAAAGTATCCCTCCAATTAAGAAAAAAATAGATTATTGTTTTATTCTCAATTTTACCTATCAGTAAGTATTCTTTCTAATTCTTCTTTATAGAGGATATTTTTTTATCTCATTTTTAATAATATTCTTCTTAAGTTAATCATGAAAAAACATCTTTCAATTATTTTGGTATCATTCTACTTAATTTAATTTGGGATGAATATTTCTTAGTCATGTTGTTATTCTCTCTAAGTCATTCATGAGAGAATATTTCTTTATTATTCTGATATTAATCTTCCTAATTCAATTTGAAATAAACATTTCTTAGTTTTTTTGTTATTAATCTTCCTAAATCAGTGAGAAAAAAATATTTTTAAGTTTATTTTTTATAATTCTCCCTAAGTCTATTATAATATATATTTATTAATTTTTACTTGTTATTATTCTTCATAAGTCAACTAAGAAAATATATTTCTTAATTATTTTATCATTATTCTTCCTAAATTTATTAAAGAAAAATATTGTTTAAATTTATCTATCATTTTTCATTACAAATCAATCTTAGTTGGTACATAGTTTGAACTAGTCCATATTAGAAGTGACTCATTCGATCTTGGTGCTTTAAACTCTTTACAAGTAAGCTTAGGAATAGGTGTTGAACATAATTATTAATATTTCTCTCTCTTTTTTTGTTTTACTTGCTTTATGTTTCTAAAAAGAATACTCAACTTGTGGGATGATCCAATCAAATATGTCCAAAATATATGGAGTTATCGCACATCACTCCAATGTTGTACTGGGTTTATATTTTTTAAGTATTATTTATAATTTTTATTACATTGAATTTGTACACTTATATCAATATCTAAGTAGATATGCACAATTTGGGAGCATCATTGACAATTCTTGGACAACACTAATATAATCATTATAAAAAATTATCAACATCTAGACTCCTCCATGTGATATGTTATTGACTGCCAAATTCTAGCATAGAAATAACATTGCATGACCATGATAACTAGTGAATAGCATGTTGTTCACGCCGGATAACCATATGACCCAACTAATCAAGACAATAAAACTTCTCCGTTGTGACCTGTTAATCAAAACATCCTAGCAAGACAAAACTTTCGAAGCCAATGAAGGCACTGATGGATATCTTTAAAAATAACAAAAGTTTAAAGATAGTAAGAAGATTCAAAAAGAAAACACTAAGCAAAAGAGGATTTTTTGCTTTTTCAGATTACATACTGTTGCAGTATTTTGAATATATATATATATATAGGCAAAAAAAATAACTGCTAGACTATTTCAGACCACTAGATTCAAAAACAGCTACTAGAAATTATTATTTTAATTTTAGCCACACATTTGGTCAAAAAAAATTGCATGATGATAACTTCTTTAAACAAGATTAATTCATCAATCTACTCCTTAAGTTTGTTGTTCTCTACTAATTATCTGCACACCAATCCTTTCTCTCATCTCCAAGAACTTCATCTTTGCTCGTGATTTTGTCAGAATATCAGCATACTAATCTTTTGTGCAAACATATTAAATTTCAATTATTCCTGATTCAACACAGTCTCTAATGTAGTGGAATTGGGTATCGATGTGTTTGCTCCTCTCATGGTGAACTGAATTCTTACTCAATGTAATTGCGGATTGATTATCAATCTTTAGAACCACCTTTTTAACTTTGGTTTTTTAAAAATCTATCAACAATCATCCTAGCCACACTCATTGACATGCTGATGCACAAGCAGCAATGTACTCTGGTTCACAAGAAGATAATACAATCACTTTCTGTTTTTGTGAACACCAACTAATAGGATTTGACCCAACAAAAAAATATCAAACCTGAGGTGCTTTTTCTGTCATCAGTATCACCGGCAAGATCACTATCGGAGTAACAGGTCAACTCCAAGCTTCCTTTCTTCTTTTCATAAATGTAACCGAGGCTTAAAGTTCCTTTTACGTACCGTAGTATGTGCTTCTCTACGGCCATGTGCTCCACTATGGGTTTCTTCATGTATCTACTCATCATGCCAACAAAGAATGCCAAATCTGGTCATGTGTGCAATAAGTACCTTAAACTCCCAACAATACTTCAGTACAGAGTTGTATCTATAGGTAGACTTGTGCTTTCCTTGCTCAGTTTAAGACGAGATTCCATCGAGATTTGCGAATGGTTGCAATCTATCATTCTGCATCTGTCTAAAACCTTTCTTGCAAATGTCGTCTGGTTGAGTGTAATACTTTGAGAATTCTGACAAACTTCAATTCCCAGATAGTAACTTAGTAACCCAAGATCACTCATGCTAAATAATTTCTTCATCTGTGATTTGAACTTGTCTATGTCTTGAATACACTCTCCAGTAATGATTAAATCATCCACGTAGACTCCAACAATTAAATTCCCTTTACCTTGATTTCTCATGTATACGACATGCATAAAGAACACTTCTCAAAACCAAGTGTCCTCAATGACTTGTCCAGTTTTGAGTTCCAGGCTCTAGGTGCTTGTCGCAAACTGTACAATGCTTTGAGCAACTTTAACACCTTGTGCTCTTCTCCTTTTATTTCAAAACTCAGCGGTTAAATGACATACACTTCCTCTTCCAAATCACCATTGAGGAAAGCCAATTTCACATCCGTATAATGTACCTTCCATCCTTTTTGTGCCGTAATAGAAATCAACAAACGTAATATTTCCAGCCGAGCAACATGAGCAAAAACTTCATCAATGTCTATGCCTTCTCGTTGAACATACCCCTTTGCTACTAATCTTGCTTTGTACTTTACAATTTTGCCTTGAGTGTCCTTCAGCTTGTAAACCCACTTTAAACCTATGGGTTTGTGGCTATCAAGTAATGGAACGAGCTTCCAAGTTTTATTTTTTTGAATAGAGGAAATTTCCTCCTCCATTGCTCTTCTCAACATCGGATCTGCCTTGGCTTCTTCAAAATTTGATGGCTCTTCTTCTCCTTGCAAACACAATCCCAAATACGGCATCTCTATTGGGACTATTGCATCGTACAAGCTTTTGATGTCACGCATACCCCGTGGTCCTACTAATGAACTCTCATCGGATGTTGAGGGTTGTAATGTTTCGGTTGATACTGATTCTTCAAAACTTGCTACTGAAGTATATGGTGAAACATATGTTCTAGATCTCGTGTTCATCACTAGTGTAGCATGCTGATATCAGTTACCAATTTGTTCTTGTGTCGTATGTGGGAGATCCATACCAGTATTGCTGATACCCTCTTTATCTTCATGATTTGCCGTATCAGAAGCTCCTGTTATGGTAAAATAGTGTGTTGTAAGAGTGTTCCCTGTTGATCCTAGTTATTTTTTTGTAAATTTGCTCCACTCCCACATGTTTTCCTCTTCAAACACGACATCCCGTGTCACCACTACCCGATTTAACTTTGGATCAAACATTTGATAGCCTTTTGTATTTGAATCATAACCTATAAATACCATTGGCTTGCTTCGGTCTACAAGTTTTGTGAGGTAAGGTGTAACATCTTTTATGTGTCACACACATCCAAAGATGCAAAAATGATCAATAATTGGCTTACAGTTGTAATATGCTTCATAGGGAGTTTTGCCGATGATACCTTTTGTTGGTGCTCGATTTAGGAGATATACGGTAGTTGAAACCGCTTCTCCCCAAAATTCACCTGGGACTCCCATGCTTTTCAACAGGCTCATTGCCATGCCGACCACCATCTGATTTATTCGTTCAATAACTCCGTTATGCCAAGGAGAATAAGGTGCCGTATGATAATGGGTAATTCCCCAGACTGCACAGTAAGTCTTGAACTCATTTGACGTGAATTCCCCGTCACGATCTGTGTGAAAAACCTTCAATTTGCTATTTTTCTTCATTTCTGCTGATGCTTTGACCTTCATGAATCCCTCAAATGCTTCATCTTTGTTTCGGATTAGCACCTTTCACATGAATCTAGTACAATCATCAACCAACCATAGGAAATAACGCTTGCCTCCATGTGTAGTAGGAGTTATTGGCACGCACAAGTCTCCATGTCACAGTTCAAGGGGTGATTCTGCTCTGAATTTTGCCACCATTGGAAATGAATTTTGGTGTTTCTTTCCAATCAAGAAACCATCACAGATTCACCTCTAGAACTCAATGGGATTGAGCAAAACAGCAAGTTGCCTTGTACCACCATTATATATAAACAAATTGACATCAAATATCTCAAAAATAGCATTTGCTAGAGTGTTTATAAAGATTGACTTGAATAAGAAATTAATGAATGAAATCTCTCTGAATTTTGTGGATGGATATAAAAATTGTCAGCCGGTTATATATGAAATCCATACTATAGATTATGTTCTATATTTGGGCATTCGACAAATAGCTGCCATATGAAGAACAAAAATCAGACGACAGAAGATCGAGATCTTCCAGCAAGCCCGATAGCCACAAACTTTCTAAAGAAAGTGGAGGAAAGTGATCCCCCCCTTAAAAGAAGGCCTATGCCTACTTGAAAGCATATCAAGGGAGGAAGCTCTAGATGCCCAACCAATACTAAAGATCGGGATTTACCAAAATGAAGATGAAGTCTTCACCATTATTAAAGAAAAGGAAAAAGAAAGACCAGAGCACAAGGAAGGGCCCTTCTTTAAACCTTAGAAATAAAGGCTGAATCAAAGAGGTGAGTTCCAAGAACACTGCCCCATATGGTCCAGCATAAAAGGATCTCAGGGGTCCTCAACCCCTTAAAAAATGAGGTTCTATTGCATGGTGTTTGTTGGATGCTTTTCTTATTGAGTTTTGGAGGGTGGCATAGAAAGAGAATAATTATACTTTCTCGTTTATACTTTCTAAGTGTTTTTCTAGGAGAGGTTGGGGCACTTCTAGGGTATGGTTTCTCTATGGTCTATGGTTTTTTATTTTGAAGGCAATAATACATCCAGTAGAGGGAACAGTCTTGCCCCTCACTACCTAGTTTTTAAAATTACAATTTAGAAGCAGACTTATCATATGGATGAATGTATGGTTGATCTACAAAGGCTTAAAATAGCCCTAGGTAGTTTCTATTTGAATGTGCTCCTCCTGCGCAAATGTAATTTAATGTAATGAGACTGTGGCTGTTATCGAGTTATTTTGGGAAATGATCATATTGTTTGGAATATAAATTTATAAATGATGACTACAAGATAACTGCCAAGTACTAATACAGTTTTTAGGGTCTTTGTGGTAAATTTTGAATAGCATGAGTTTGAATGTGTGTTATGACTTGAATTTTCAAAAAAAAAATAGAGCCTCTTGGATGCAATGTTCAAAAATGTATGCACTCGGATATGTATAAATCTTTCGGATGCTCGACAAGCTTATTTCGAATGTGGAAATGGCTCTTGTATAATTGAAAAATACATGAATCTAATGCATGTTGTGTATGAAGGTATAGGGATTCTCTCAGTTTTCTTCATGCATGTAATGGTGGAATATTTATTGGAGTCAAAAGATTATTTGTTTTTTCTTGGGAGTTGTAATAGGGTGGGGTTTTCTTACATATCTCACTCATGCTGGAATGTATCAAATGTGAATGAGGAGATAAAGAATGTATTTTGGATTATACTATCTCTATCTGGGTTTTATGTAAAGAAAAGGCTAGGAGTTGACATGTTGTATGAGAGTTAGGGTATTTTCTGTAAGGGTTATTTTCTATTTGTATGCATGGACATATCTTGGAATTTTCTATTTATGGTATGCTACAACTACAAGGAGTGCTATATAATTATCAAACTGATTAGTAAGAATATGATAGGGGAGAAAAATGACCTAATATGAAGATCGTGAGTTGGAAAATAAGAAATTTTAAATGCCCTATTAAGCACAATGAGATTCTCAGACTCTTTGGTTCCTATCAAATCGATATCTTATATATCATAGAGGACAAGCTAAACTGTGAAAATGTGGTCTGACTTATTAAAACAAAGTTCAACAGGTTTAGTGCCATTGATAATTTTTTCTATCATAGGAATGGAAAGATTCTAATCCTATGGGATAGTCAAACCACAGATATAAAACTCCTCTCTTGTATATCTCAACATGTTTATCTACAAGTTAAGGACAAATAGAAGAGCATAATTTTTAGACTGTCAGTTGTACATGGATCACACTTTATCATTAGTAGAATACTTCTCTAGAAAAGTTTATTAGAAAAAGGGAAGTTATAATCCTCTCCATGGGCTATAATGGGTGATTTCAACTCATCTCTCTTTAAATAAGATAGAGTAAGAGGAAGAATTGTAATAAATTATGAATGTCTTGTTGCACTTGAATGCATTTCTTCCCTAAACCTAGAAGACTTACCCTCCTCGAGAAACTACTACACCTGGATAAATAGTAAAGTTTCTAGCAAAATTGATAGAGTAATGGTTAATAATGAGTTGGCAAACTTATGGCTGGACAGCCATGCAAGATTCCTTGTCCTAGGGACTTTCTTGGACCACTGCCTAATATTTTTTTTGATAAGTAATAAATTTCATTATCAAAATTCATTGTACAACCTAAAGAAATTTTAAGCTATAATATTCTTTACTAAAAATAATATAAATTTTACTTTTGATTTTTCTAACTAAAGTTTCTGCATCCTGGGCCTTTCTTTCATATAGCCTATTTCTTTTCCTCTAGATATGGTATATGGTTACTGTGAGGATTGTCTTTTGGAGGTTGTTATTGGGATTTTCTAACAAAAAATAATTTTTTCATAGCTTTAAAACCCAAGTGAGAGTGAGCTTATGTCTTCTTCAATTTTTGTCCAACTTTTAAGATTATCCAAGATTGACCTAGAATAACAATACTCAAAAAATATGCTTGGAAGATTCAGCAAGATTGTAGAATTCACAATTAATATTATTTGGAGTTATAATTGCTTGGTCCTTTGTCCTAAGCCTTCCATGTTTAGAAATTTATAGATTAATGGCATGCTTGGGCATATAGTTTTTCATCCAGATTGCTTTAGTTCATGTCTTCTCTTTTTTTGTGTTGGTTCCAATTAAGAATTTATAGGTGTCTAAGATATTTTGTCATTATCTCCCCATTTATTCAGTGTTGTTTCAGCTTGTACCTTGGATCCAGCTTTGATAATCATGATATTCCTAATAAAGATTAGGGATTTCTAAAAGGGTGAGTCTTCTTTTGATATCTGGTAGTCCCAAATACTTTTGGAGTTGAGATAGAAGTGGTGAACCCACTTAATCCAAAGTGAGTCCTATCTTTTGTTTATCTGCCAACTTTTTTTAATAAAGAAAGTATTGTTCCAAAATGAAAATAGTCAGAATACCAAGACCTCCTAGGGGTGTAGGTAAGCATATCTTCTCCCAGGAGACCTTTGATCTATATCTACTAGTTTTTGGCTCTCCTCATAAGAATCTTTTGCATGCTCCTTTAATAATATTAATGATATATTTAGGAATAAGAAAAATTGAGAACTAGTATCCTTCAATCCCTTATATAACCATTCATAAGAGTTCTAATCTTCTGGCAATAAAAAATATTTTACCTGCCCATTGGCAGATGGCTGAGGTAATTTTTGCTAAGAGAATAACAAATTATGAAAAGATTAGGCCGCTTGAAGAGAGTGCGATAGCACTCTATTTCCAAATCAGGCTTTATGCAAGTAGGAAATTATCAGAAATCATTCTTTCTTTGACAAACGCTTTTTGAGCTGAATTATTACGCCATCCTACATCATTCTGAACCGTGAGGCAATGAGTTTCACTATTATTTTATAAATCACATTACAGTAAGAGATTAACCAATAGTCTTTGAACGTATTAGTATGTGGGAATTTGGGGATTAAAGCTATATAGACATGATTTATTTTCCTTAGCCTTCTTTTTGAGTGGAAGAAACTATTTACAGCTTTAATTATATCATAGCCAATGTGATTCCACGAAGCTTAGTAAAATTCGGATGTAAATTCATTAGGTCAGAGTGATTTTGAATTATCCATAGAGAAAATCACATTCTTTATCTCCTTCAAAGAGAAGGATAAAGAGAGCAATTCATTATCTACTTAATTAAGTTTATTCCCATTGCTAATAAAACAAACATCGATTCCTATACTAGTGTTGGATGAGCCTAATAGGTTTTTGTATTATGAAATGAATGTCTTTATAATATCCTTTTTAGATGTCATGTAACTTCCATCTTCTTTGACAATAGTGGCATTTTTTTTTGTAGCCTATAGCTTGTCAGAGCGTGGAAGAATTTTGTGCATTTTTCACTTTATTTGAGATAGTTAATCTTGGCCTTTTTTCTAAAAAAAGATAACTCTGACTCTTCTAATTTCCTCAATTTGACTACAAGGGACATTTCCTCCTTCAAATCTAGATTAGGGCATTCCAAAATCTCCTTTTGAACTGAAAGAAGTGCATTTTTGGTAAATAATACTTACACTAATATGCCTAAAATATTTCTCATTTAATTACTTCAAGGGTTCTTTTAGCAGCTTGAGTTTTTTGACTAATTGAAACATAGTGGATCCAGTAATATCTTCTTTCCAAATATTTGCACGGGGGTGAACTCCTTATGAGAGAGCCACATATTATAGAATTTGGAATGATTCTAGTTGTAGATTTGCCTAGCTATTATTTATCATTGTTCTATCCAATTTATTAGACACCCTACCATTTGTCCAAGTGAAATTGTGTTTCGAGGAGGCTAAATCTTTAAGACTCAACATGGAAATGCATTCTAAAGCATCATGACACTCTTAATTTGAGACAATTCTACCTCCGACCTTATCATGCCCGGAGAGGGGGGAGTTGAAATCTTCAATGACATCCCATAGAGATGGGTCCATCATTCCTTTCTCAATTAGATTTTTCCAGAGACTTCTTCTACTGGTGATAGTGTGAAGACCATAGATGACATACAGCCTGAAGGATATCCTCCTTCCTTTGTCTATAACATACAGATAAACATGTTGGGAAGAGCGAGAGAGAATGTTAATGTCCGTGGTATGGCTGTCCTACAAGACTAAGATTCTTTCATTATTTTGATAAGAGAAGTTGTCAATAGTATTCAATCTTTTGAATTTAATTCTCATTAATCACTCTAGCTTTTCACAACTTAGTTTGGTCTCAATGGTGGTGAAAATATCGATCGAGTGGGCATTAAAAAGTTGAAGGACTTCTTTTTGTTTAATGTGACAATTGAAGCCCCTAAAGTTCTAGCAAACAATCTTCATAATACGTCTTTTTTGATTCTTCTAATGTGCTGCAAGAGCAGTCCAATCTAAATTGAGTATATCAGATAACATGCCATACCGCAAGCATTAATCAAGTTTCCCTTTTTAGTGCCCATGTGTGTTGTATAGGAAAACACCATACATGATCCTTGAGTCACCATCCTAGTGCTATAATACATAATGTACAAATCATTTACAAACACCGGTCCTTTGATTACATGGGGCCAAAGCCATATATCCGTTACAAACATATAATAATAAAGTTGCCCGTAATGCCACCCTAACAGCCAAGAAAGCCAATACTTTTCCATGCAAGCGTGTGATAGTCCTCATCTCTATTCAGTCATTCATAATAAGCATCATTTGCACACAAATATGTGATTCATTTAAATATTCAAGTGGAAGTCCTTGGCTTTCTATAGTTTTTCGTATGCAAATTTGTGGGTAGAAGAACCTACGCATAGCCTTCGATTGATGTGAATGCAATCTCATTATCATTGAGTTTATGTAATATCACAACACACCGTAAGTATTAACCCCCTTGATAGTGCCCATGAGTGCTAGCTGGAAAATACCCTTACATAAGCCTTCCCTCACCATCCTAGTGTAATCATATAGAAAATACAATTCTTTTATAGTCTTCCACCCCTTGATTACATGCAATATATATATATATATATTACAACCATATCATATTGAGCCACCCTTAAAACCCTTATATGTAAGGGTACATATAAGAAACATAGAGAACCCCCATGTTTTCTAGTGCTAACATGTGATGATACCAAAGATAAACCCCATACAATCATACATATCAAAAATAATTTGCACACACTTGCTTCATTTAGATGTTCGAGAATAAGGCTTCCATATTCTATAATTCCATATGGGCAAATTAGAACCTAGTAGAAAACTCAACACGGGGCCTTCAATTGGTACGAATGGGATTCCATTAAGTTTTTGTATATCAAATCACTTACCACACAGTAAGCATTAAACCCCTTGACAGTGTCCAGGAGTGCTGGCTGAAAAATACCCTTACATAAGCCTCCCCTTATAATCCTAGTGCTATCATACAGAATATACACTTTTTTTTACAGTCATCTACCCTTTGACACCTATGCGGTGTGTCAATGTTGGTGAATCCAAAGCAAAGCCCCATGCAATCATGCATATAATACATAATTTGCATATAGATTACTTTGTTTAAACGTTTGAGAATAAATGCATCGCATCTAGTGCTTTTCAGTGGGTAGATTAGTGAGTTAAGGAACTTGTCAATAGCCTTCGTAAAAGTGCCCTTTTTTTTGATACCAAGCTATATCATATCATTATCCATGTTAGTCCCCACAAAGGTCTCAGAGCTTGGGTACCCCTTAGAAACTAGACATAATACACGAGGGATTATATTTACACCTTTAGACCTTGCAATTCTCAGCCTATCTTTAAGCAATACATTTTTAATTCCCATTCAAAGCTTCATCAATACAAGGCATACAAAATTAAGACACAATCGTTTAAGGGTTATAGTTATTACATAATAATGGTTTGCCCTTATGTATTCTTCCAATTAAAAGGAGGGCTGAAGCTCTGGTAGGTAAGCCAGTATACTTCCCTGTATAATTTGTTTCCCGCAAGTGCAGAAAAAAAGAATACAAAGTCTTGCCTACCTTTTTCCTCCTCCCTTTAGCATTGTGTTTGCATAGGTCCTCATATGGATAAGTCCTCGTTCTAGTATTTGCATCCAAAAGCCAAGCATACCAAGGGGTGTCCTCACCCCTCCCTGAAAAACCCTTAGAATAAATATTGGGGAGAGGCTGCAAGCTCTCTCCCAACTCCATTCCCCAATACTCTAATATGTGTTTCTCCAACAAAAAATTAAAAAGATAATTACACATCTTAGTTTTTGAGGGACTAAGAACCCCTAAGAACCTTCATGCTGGACCTTATGAGGCAGTACCCTTAAGTGGTGGATCTTTGAGTCTTCATTTGTTCCGTATATTCAAGGAGGGGTCCTTCTTAGAAACTATTATTTCTTTTTTCTTTTTTTCATTCTTACCATAGTAAACCCTTCATTTTCCTCCTCAATCTGGTGAAAATCACCATTTTTTTACTCATGTATTGAAAGGCATTCTTCGGCATCTTTATAGGGCAATTGCCCTTCTTCCAAAGAGGATTTAGCTTCATCTTTTTTTAAAGTCTAATGTAGTGGGCTGGCAGGAACCTCCATCTCATTTTATGCAAACCTGAGCTTCAATTCTCATTCTACAGACATTTGTTAAATGACAAAAAATGGAACAAAATTTGCTGTAAGGAGGGTTTCCATGCAGCACTGGTTGGCATAATTTCAAACCATCTAAAAAATTTAAAATAATTTCAGTAGGCATTTCATTATTTAGATCTATTTTCACAAGCACTCTTGCATATGCTATTTTGGGAATATTCGAGGTTAACTTATCCATGTGGAGTGGCTGCCCAATGCAGCTCACTATTTTGCTCAACCCAATTGAGTTCCAAATGTGAATAAGAAATTAGGAAAAATAACCTAGGAATCTTTGCCATCACCTTTAACCCATAGTGGAATCCCATTAGGAGTAGCTTTACATATATAGTGGTCGCCCAAAGGTCTGTTTAAGCTCACTATTTATGGTATTAGCAAGAGCTCTGTTTAAGCTGCTCTAAGGAGCATTATTCTTCCCATAAGTTTTAGGGGATGTTAGAGGTCTCCTTATCTCCATTATTTTGGTAGTTGATAAATTTAGATATTTTGTTTTCCTGCCTATTCAACTTAGATGCAATGAGTCTATAACTTCTTGTCTCTAAACCTTTGTTATTTAACATACATCCAGAACCATGCACATAGTGAATATCATTACCTCCATTGTGGGAGGCATCATTCATCAAAAGAGTATCATGACATCTATTATTAATATCATTCGAAAGCATGATATTGTTACTCAAAGACACATTAAAGCTATTAATATTGTGGGAAGCATCATTTGGCAAGGAGTTTTCATAAAAATTAGAGCCATTTGGAGATATGATATTATTGCTTGAATTACCAATAAAACTACTGGTATTATGAGAAGCATCATTCAACAAGAGAATATCGTAATGACCTTCTTTAGTATTATTCAGAGACATGATATTATTGCTCGAAATACTATTAGAGCTACTGGTATTGTGAGAATAATTATTTGTTTCATTAAAACCAACATCAATGTCATTCAGAAGCATATCATTATACCATGAAGTACTATTAAAGCTATTGGCATTATGAAGTTTGATAACAATTTCATTCAAACATCTCAAATTTAGTGACTTTTATCTAGAATATTAATAGGCAATGAGTTTGAATGAGAATGAAAATTATTTTGTTTTAGAAATTCATTTTTATCACTCGGATATCCATTGAAACCTTTGGTATTAAGAAAATTTTCATCGATACTGCTTGAGAATTTATTTTCAAGAAGTTTAGGCTATTTCCATCATTGATAACTTATTCGGTTGCATCAGAATCATTCTCAGAGCATAGAATCAACTCCTTCGAATTCACCTCACGGAAGCATTAGAGGATTTATAGTTTTGCAGAGATTGCATAGAGTTTTTTGGAGAGGAGTCGGCGATGGCTAGGGCTTCATCTGAATTCAAGTTTATGGATTACTGCGATGTCGTTTTCTTTGTTGAAATGAGATTTGTGTTTAGTGACTTTTATACAGATTATCAATAGGCAATGAGTTTGAATGAGAACGAACATTATTTTGTTTTGGAAGTTCATTTTTATCACTCAGATTTCCATTGAACCCTTTGGTATTAAGAAAATTTTCATCAATACTACTTGAGAATTCATTTTCAAGAAGTTTTGGCTGTTTCCATCATCAATAACTTATTTGGTTGCATCATAACCATTCTCAAAGCATAGAATCAACCTCATTCTTCTAATTCACCTTTCGGAAGCATTAGAAGATTTCTAGTTTTGCAGAGATTGTGCTGAGTTTTTTGGAGAGGAGTCGGTGATGGCTAGGGCTTCATCTGAATTCAAGTTTATGGATTTATCCAGCAGTCCTGTAAAATCCATTTAACTTAATAGAAACTAAAAAAATAAAATCATGATTAGTTTCTAAGTGTATAAACTAATCTCCACACCTTCCTTTGCTTAATATAAGCATACGTTATGCTTGATTTCAAAAGAAAACTGAAGATTTTAAGATTTTTGAGGAGGATTTCGGGGAGGAGAGAGAGAAGAGAGAACTAATATTTAGTAGTTTAAACACCAAATTG
Source organism: Sapria himalayana (assembly GCA_029783825.1). Classification (NCBI taxonomy): domain Eukaryota; kingdom Viridiplantae; phylum Streptophyta; class Magnoliopsida; order Malpighiales; family Rafflesiaceae; genus Sapria; species Sapria himalayana. Next base: position 456,751 of record JAREIK010003544.1, read on the forward strand.
ATCACTGTATAATATAAATGGATACTGAAGCCTGAGAGGAGAGAAAAATTCCTTTCAATTTTTGTAACACGTGGCTTTCTTACAAAGAGTTTACACCCACGTTACTTAAGACATAGAAGGATAATATTAGAGGGTCAAATATGTTCCAGATAGTTACAAAGTTAAAAAATCTAAAGGAACCCCTAAAAATGCTGAATGAAAAACACTTAGTGCATATAAGCGTAAGGTTGTTTTTCACTAGAGATGTTGTTTATAAACTCCAGATGGAGATTTTGAAGTGCCCAAACTAGGCACTTAAAGAAGAGTATGTCACCCTCAAAATTAAACTGAGGAAATTGGAGGAAGCCGAGTTATCTTTTCTTAGGCAAAAGGCTAAAATCAACTATCTTAAGTAAAGTGATAGATGTACTAAGTTCTTTCACATCCTTATGAATTCTAAGATGAAAAAATATAAAATAATAACTGTCATTAGAGAGGATGAGAGTTACACCACGTCAAGAGATGAAATAGCAGAAGCTTTTGTCCAATACTATAGAAATCTACTAGGCACATCATATGACACGGAGAGTATCAATACTTCAATCATAGCTGAGGTTAGAACACTTATTAAAGGGGATCAGAATTTGCTCTCTTTATCATTATTCTCTAAAGAAATAAAGAATGGTTTCTTCACTATGGGTAGCTCCAGATCAATGGGGTAGATGGATACATGGCGAAGTTCTAAAAATCTTTTTGGAATTGCATCGGGAATGATGTAGTAAAAGCCTAAATAGCTTCTTGCACTCCGGAAGAATGTTGAAGCAAATCAATCATGTGCACATCACATTGATACCAAAATCCTCACATGTTTCAACTGTCAATGACTATATGCCAATATCATGCTGTAACATGAATTATAAAATCATAACTAAACTCATAGCTTCGCGGCTGAAACTGGTATTGAATGGTATAATAAATCTAGCACGGAGAGCCTATGTGAAATGAAGATTAATCTCCGATAATTTCTTTCTAGTACATGAGGTGATTAGGTGATACGCAAGAAGAAGAATCTCTCCTAGATATTTTTTTAAAATAGATAATTAGAAAGCATTTGATATAGTTAACTAGAAATTTTTAAAAGAGGTGTTAGCTGGACTAAACTTCCCTGAACGCTTCATTGAAATATTCTATGAATGCATCAGCACCACATTATTTCTTTCCAATTTCTTCCTAATTTTTCATTCTATTAACAAAGATTACTTCCATTATTCACTAATGGGCATATAAAATTCTTTCAACAGCTGTAAGATTGAAGCTCCTTCACACTATTGTACAAGGCATTGAAAGTTACTAGTTCTCAGTATTCCTTCTGCCAAATTATATTATAAATGCCATTGATAGTGCATGTAAAAGATTTCTATGGGGTGAACATAAAAGTGGAAGATATAGGCCTAAAGTCACATAGACAAATGTCTGTATGCCCACCTCCCTAGTGGGTCTCAGCATCCAAATATCTTTCTATGGAACAAGGCTTTCTTTATAAAAACTTTTTGGAGGATTAATAGAAAGAAAGACTCACTTTAGATTAAGTGGGTTCATCACTTCTATCTTAACTCCCAAAATATTTGGGATTACCAAGTTGATAAAAAGATCCCCCATTTTGGAAGTCCCTAACTTTAGTTAGGGATATCTTGGTATCAAATATGGGGTCAAAGAATCAAGGAAATGCATTACTGAAAAAATGGAGTGATGGTGGGAAATAATAGCATATGCATATAAATTTTAAATTTGAGCTAGCAATCAAAAGGTAAAAGCTTGGGTAAAAATCTTATGGGGGAAAAACTATGTGCCTGCACACATTGAACATTTGAAAAACTGTGCCCACACATGCGGAACATTTGTGGATTGCCGAATACGAAAAGCTAAATATGAAAAATTAATTATTTTCAACCCCCAAGAATATTAATTGTAAATTTTATCCATTTATAGAATCCACGTGCCACCAATTTTTTAAATGCAGATTTTCAGAAGCCATTTTGAGCAAGCTAAAAACTTGGATGAAACTCAACGTGAATACAGATTTCTTATCATCCATTTTCGTAGAGATGGTGTCAACTTATGCAGTAGACACCCCAAAGAATAATAGATGAAAAGCTATTCTTGTAGCAACCGTATACTATATATGGAGGGGAAAAAATTGAAGAATTTTTGAAGAGAAGGCTCAAGATGCATATTTTTTAGTTAGGAAAATAAAAACAGAGATTTACATTTTTTTTGTAAAAATTGTAATAGTTTGAATCATCTCTAGGGTTGAACAAAAATTTTTGATAATGAAATTTTATTACTATTCAAAAAAAAATTAATCTATGTAACTGTTTATCTATTTCTATATCTAACTGTATATATATCTATCTATATATCTATTGATCTACTTATTTATTAATCTATTAATCTATTTAGCTATTTGTCTATCTATCTATCTATCTACCTATATATTTATATAGCTAATATTTTGTCTATATACTAATCTATCTATCTATCGATATGTTTATTTGTCTATCTATCAATATCTTTATATATCTATATATCTATCTCTCTATAAATCTATTTACTTATCTATCTATTTATCTATTTGTTTATCTATCTATACATATATCTTTCTAGCTATTTATCTATTAATCTATCTATCTAAATATCTATTTAAATATCTAACTATTTATGTATTTGTTTATCTATCGACCTATTTATCTATGCTTCTATATATGTATCTATCAATATATATATATATATATATATATATGTGTGTGTGTGTGTGTGTGTGTGTGTGTGTTTGTGTGTGTGTGTGTTTGTGTATTTCTATTTATCTATCTAACTATCTAACTATATATTTATCTATCTATCTATATGTCTATCTATTTATCTATCTATCTATATATTTATATATCTTTCAATCTATCTAACTATTTATATATCTATCTATCTAATCTTTCTATATATCTATGTACAAGTTATCTGTTTATCTACCTATATATCTATCAATCTATCAATCAATTTATCTATCTGTCTTTCTTTCAATCGATCTAAATATTTATCCATTGATCAATCTTTATATTTATTAATTTATCTATCTACTTATCTATCTATTTCTTTATCTATCTAGCTATCTATTTATCTATCTATCTGTGGGTTTATCTATCTATCTATATATTTAGTTATATATCTATCTATTTATGCATCAATCAATTTATTTACTTATCTACATATCTATCTATCTACTTTCTATCTATCAATCATCTAACTATAAATATATTTGTTTATCTATCTTTCAAACTAATTATCCAGCTCTTTATCTTTTAATCTATTTATATATCGATTTATCTCAATATTTTATATCTATCTTAATATCTATATATCTATCTATTTATGTTTATATCTTTTTATCTATATATCTATGTACCTATTTCTTTATTTATCTACCTATTTATCTATGTTTCTATTTTTCAATCTCTATGTCTATCTATCTATTTATCAATCAATCAGTCAATCTGTCTATCAATCTATCTATATATCCACCTATCCATTTACATTTTTATTCATCTATTTATCAATATCCCTATCTTTAATTATGCCTATCTATCTATCTATATACTTGCCTTTCAATCAATCTATATATTTATATATCTACTTGTTTATCTATCTATCTATCTATATCTATCTTTCTTTTGATCTATCTAATATTCAAATTTGTTGATCTAATCTATCTTTTTATCTATCTACTTCTTTATTTATCTAATAATTTATCTATCTATATATTTATCTATCTATATTTTTATGAATCTATTAATCAATTTATCTAGCTATCTATTTATCTATGTATCTATTTTTCTATTTATCTATCTATCTATCTATATATCGATCAATCTATCTATCTAATTTATCTAATTAATGAATCAATCTATCTAACCTATTTATCTATCTATCTCTATATCTAATAATTTATATATCTATAAATATATCTAATCTTTCTGTCTATGTACCTATTTATATTTTTATCTATCTATCTATCTATTAATTTATCGATCAATTGATCTATATATCTATATATCTATATATATATATATCTATCTATCTATCTATATAACTATATATTTATGTAACCAACTATATAAATATCTATCAAATCTATTTATATATCTTTTTATCTATATGTATATCTAACTATCTATCTTTCTATTTTTCTATTTTTCGATCTATCTCTGTGTGTGTATGTGTATATTTGTGTGTGTGTGTGTGTGTGTGTGTGTGTGTGTGTGTGTGTGTGTATTTATATATTTATATATTTATATATTTATATATTTATATATTTATATATTTATATATTTATATATTTATATATTTATATATTTATATATTTATATATTTATATATTTATATATTTATATATTTATATATTTATATATTTATATATTTATATATTTATATATTTATATATTTATATATTTATATATTTATATATTTATATATTTATATATTTATATATATATAATTAGATAGATAGATATGTAGATACAAAGATAGATTAATAAATAGATAGAAAATAGATAGATAGATAAATTAGATAGAAAAAATATATAAATTAAATAGATAGGATGATAAATAGATTTTTAGAAAGATAAATAGATAGTTAAATTGATACAATGATGGATAGATAAATTAGATTGATTAGATAGATAGATATGTAGCTAGATAGATAAATATATAGTTAGATAGATAGTTAGAGAGATTAATAGTTAGATAGATAGTTTGATAAATTGATAGATAAATTTATTAAATCGATAGATAGATATGTTGATAGATTGATAGATTGAAAAATTAGATAGATAGATAGATAAAAATATAGATAATTAGATAGATAGATATATATTTGTATATAGATAAATAGATAAATTAGATAGATAGATAGTAAGTTAGATAGATAGAAAGAAAGAAATAAAAAGAAAAAAGAAAGAAAGAAAGAAAGAAAAAGAAAAAAGAAAGAAAGAAAGATAGATGTATAAATAGATAAATACATTGATAATTAGACAGATAGTCAGATAGATAGAGATTGAGATAGAGAGACATGTAGATATATATATATATATATTATATATAGATTAAGTGATTGATTGATTGATAAATAAATATATAGATAAATAGATATTTAGATAGATAGATAGAAAAGATAGATAAATAAATAAATAGATAGATAGTTGGATAAATAATTAGATAAATAAATAGATAGATAGTTTGATAAATAATTAGATAAATAGATTGATAGTAAGATAAATAATTAGAAAGATAGATAGATAAATAGATTGATTAAAAGATAGATAGATAGTTAGCTAGAAAGTTAGATAGTTATATATATAGATAGATTGTTAGATATTTAGATAGATAGATAGTTAGATAGGTAAATTTATAGATAGATTAATAGATAGATTGATATATAGATAGATAAATAAATAGATGAATATAATAATTTATAGTTAGACAAATTGATTAATCTTTAGATAAATAAATAGAAAGAAAGAAAGATCAATAAATATATAAATACATAGATAGATATGTAGATAGATTAGAAATATATAATAGATTAATAGATAAATATATAGATTAATATATACATAGATTGATATATAGATAGATAGAAATTAGATAAATAAATATAAACATAGTAGATATATTGATAGATAGATAGATATATTGATAGATAGATAAATAGATAAAATAGATACATAGAATTTTGACAGATACATAGTTGGATAGATAAAGTATCTAATAGATTATATATAGAATCATAGATTGATAAAAAGATAGATAGATAGCTAGATAGATAGACAAATAAAAAGATAATTAGATAAATATATAAATAGATTGATAGAAATAAAGATAGATAGATAGACAGATAGATTAGATAGATAAATTAGATAGATAGATATATAGATAGATAAGAAATTTATATTAGATTAATAGATATATATATATATATATATAGATTAATATTTACATAGATTGATATATATATATAGATAGATAGAAATTAGATAAATAAATATAAACATAGTTGATAGGTAGATAGATAAATAGATAAATATATTAAATAGATACATAGAATTTTGATAGATACATAGTTAGATAGATAAAGTGTCTAATAGATTATAGATAGAATTATAGATTGATAAAAAGATAGATAAATAACTAGATAGATAGATAAATAAAAAGATAATTTGATAAATAGATAAATAGATTGATAGAAATAAAGATAGATAGATATATAGATAAATAGATAGATATAGATAGTTAATTAGATAGATTATTTATTAGAGTTAGATCGATATATAGATCGATAGATAAAGAGTTAGATAAAGTAGATATATTTGATAGATAGATAGATAAAAGATAGATAGATATAGAGTTAGATATATAAATATATAGATAAATTGTTGGTTAGATAGATAGATAGATTGATTGATTGTAAGATAGATGGTTGGATTGAGTTATAAATGGTTAGAAAATAGATATATAGATAAAAAGACAGACAAACAAGCAGACATACAGAGAATAAGATAGATAAACAAACAGACAAATATAAAGATAGATAGAGAGACAGATCAAAAACTAGACAGACAGGCAGACAAACAGATAGATAGACATACAGACCAATCGACAAATAGACTGACCAATAGACAGATTGACCAATGCATTGACAAACAGATAGATTGACGCATAGACAGATAGACCAACATATAGGTATATAGATAGATAGATAGACATACATACATACCAATCGAAAGATAGATAAACCAACTGATAAACTGACTTATTGATATAAAGAAAGACACACATATAGGTAGAATATATATACAGAAAGATATGTAGGAAGGCAGACGGACATACAGATAAACATATAGATAAACAGATAGATAGATAGATAGACTGATCGACAGATAGACATATAGACATATAGATAGACAAACAGACAGATAGAAAATTAGAAAGATAGAAAATTATAAAGATAGAAAATTAGAAAGATAGATAGATAGACAAATATATAAATAGATAGAGAGAGAGAGACAAATAAAAAAAATAGACAGATAGATATATAGATAGATAGATAGACAGATATATATTTAGATAGATAGATAGACAGACAGATATATATTTAGATAGATAGATAGATAGACATATAGACATATAAATAGATAGATAGATAGACAGACAAATAGATAGATATACATACAGATTGACAAGATATGCATATAGATAAATAGATAGATAGACATATAGATAGATAGACATATAGATAGATAGACAGACATAGATAAATAGATAGGTTATTTGATTGGTGCTTGATTGATTAATATAAAAATATATTAGATAGATAGAAAGAAAGAAGAAAAAGAAGATAAAGAAGAAGAAGATAAAGAAGAAGAATAGTATGAAAAAAAATGTAGAAAAAAAAATAAGAAGAATAATAAGAAGAAGAATGATAATCATAAGATATAGAACAAGAAGACAAAGAAGATTAAGAAAAATAAGATGTAGAAGAAGATGATGAAAATGAAGATGAAAATGAAGAAGAAAAAGAAGGTGAAAAAGAAGAAGTTAATGATGGTGGTAAAGATGCCAAAGAGAAAAAAGAAAAAAAAAAGAATAATAATAAGAAGAAGAAGTTATGAAAGAAGTAGAAGATGATAATGATTAAGAAGAAAAAGAAGATTGTGATGAAGAAGAAAAAGGATGAAAATAATAAAGAATAATAATAATAATAAGGTGAATAAGAAGAATAAGAAGAAAATGATGAATAAAAAGAAGAACAAGAAAAAAAAAAGAGGGAGGAGGAAGACATGGTGAAAAAGGAGAAGTAGAAGATAACAAAGGAAAAGAAGGGGGAGGAGGAGGACTAAGTGGTGGTGAAGGAGGAGATGAAGAAAGAATAAAAAAAGAAGAAAAAGAAAGAGAATAATAGATTAAGAAGGATAAGAAGCAAAAGAAAAGATGATGATGATGATGATGAAAAAGAACAAGAAGAAAAAGAAAGAGAATAAGTAGATAGAGAAGGATAAGAAGCAAATGAAGAAGATGAAAATGATGATGATAAAAAAGAAAAAGAAGGAAAAGAAAATAAAGAAGAAGATGATGATGAAGAAGTAGAAGAAGAGGAGAGGGAAGAAAAAGAAGAACAAGTAGAAAAAAAGAAGTTGAAAAAGTAGAAAGAGAAGAAGATAATGATGATGAAGAAGTTGAAGAAAATGAAGAAGAAGAAGAAGAAGAAAAGAAAAAAAAAAGCGGAAGAGGAGGAAGAGAAAGATAAAGTATAGGAAGAAAAAGAAGCAGAAAAAGAAGAAGAATGAGAAGAAGAAAGAGAATGAGAAGAAGTAGAAGAAAAAAATGATGATTAACTAGAAGAAGGAGAAGAAGAAGATGATGATGATGATGATGAAAAAAAAAATAAAAACGAAGAAGAAGAAGAAAAAGAAAAAAGAAAAAGAATAAAAAAATAAGAATAAAAAAAAGAACAAGAAGAAAAAGAAAAGGAGGAGGAGGAGGAAGAGGAGGAGGGGAGGAAGCAGAAGAGGTGTAGAAAAAGAAGAAGGAGGAGGAGGAAAAGGAGAATAAGGATGAGAATAAGTAGAAGAAAAAGATGATGATGATTAACTATAAGAAGAAGATGATGTTCAAGATTAAAAAGAAGAAGAAAAAGATGATGATGATTAACTATAAGAAGATGATGATGTTCAAGATTAAAAAGAAGAAGAAAAAAATGAAGAAGAAGAAGAAAATGATGATGATGATGATGAAGTTGAAGAAGGAGAATGACAAGTTGGAGAAGAAGAAGGAGAAGAAGTAGAAGAAGATTAAGAAGAAGAAAAAGAAAAAGAAGAAGAAGAGGAGGAGGAGGAAGAATAAGATTAAGTATAGGAAGAGGAACAAGAAGAAGAAGAAGAAGAGGAAGAGGAAGAAGAAGAGGAAGAGGAAGAAGATGAGGAGGAGGAAAAATAAAATTAAGTATAGGAAGATGAACAACCAGAAGAAGAAGAAGAAGAAGAAGAAGAGAAAGAAAAAGAAGAAGAGGAATAGGAAAATAAAGTATAGGAAGAGGAAGAAGAAGAAGATTAAAAATAAAAAGAAGAATAAGAAGAAGAAGAAGGAGGAGGAGAAGAAGAAGAATGAGAAGAAAAAGGAGAAGGAAAATGAGAATAAGTAGAAGAAAAATATGATGATGATTAACTAGAAGAAGATGAGGATGTTCAAGATTAAGAAGAAGAAGAAAAAATGAAGAAGAAGAAGATGATGATGATGAAAAATAAAATAAAGAAGAAGAAGAAAATGATGATGATGAAAAATAAAATAAAGAAGAAGAAGAAAATGATGATGATGAAAAATAAAATAAAGAAGAAAAAGAAGCTGATGATGATGATGATGATGAGGATGATGATAAAGAATAAAAAGAAAATTAAGAAAAAAAAAGAATAAGAATAAGAAAAAAAAGAATAAGAAAAATAATAAGAAGAAGAAAAAGAAAAGGAGAAGGAGGAGGAGTAGTAGAAAAGAAAAAAGAAGAAGAAGAATAAGAAGAAGAAGAAATAGAAAAAGAATTACAAGTAGGAGAAGGAGAAGGAGAAGAAGTAGAAGAAAAAAAAACAAAAATAAGAAGAAGAAGAAGAAGAAGAAGAAGAAGAAAGAACAAGTATAATAAGAAGAAAAAAAAGAAGAAGAATAATAATAAGAAATATAATTCATTATAGAATGACTATCCAAATGGTAAACAAACTCTCCAAACTATTTTTGTTTCTAAAGTGGTTTAGAAAAAAAAATATAGATGAGCAATTTGTGATATTTTTTGATATCTTTAGAAAGTTCAAAGTTAATATTTCTTTTATTGAAGCTTTATTCCAGATGCCCTATTACACAAAATTTATGAAAAACATTATGAGTACAAAAAGGAAATTGGAGATGTATAGAATAGTAAAATTAACCATGAAGTGTAGTATAGTCATTCAATGTAAACTCTCGAGAAAGTTGAAATATTCGAGGAGTCTAATGATTTTATATATTATTGGGAAGCACACTTTCTAGAAGGTAGTATGAAACTTGGGATCAAGTATTAATTTGATAATAATGTTTATAATATGGAGATTGAATTTTAGTGAGATAACTTCAACTTCTCTCTCACTACAAATGGCAGATAAATTGATCAAATTTCTGAAGGGTATTATTGAAGATGTATTAGTCAATATGGACATGTTTATTTCCATCCTAAATTTATTATGTTAGATATGAAGGACTAGTATACTCCTTTTATCTTGGGATGATTATTCTTAGTGACTAGACAAGTTTTGGTTGATATCATAACTTTATAATCTCGTTAACATAATTTTTTCTATACAATAAATTCTTTTTGGTTGTGATATTATCTTAGAGTCATAGCCATACAAGTCTTGTAACATATAAATGATTGTAACATAAATTTTATATTGCACTAATCAACTATCTAACTAAAACTAAAGGTCTTAACCATTTCTTTGCAGCATAGCTTTATTTTTATCAAAGCTTAATATCCCAAATGCAAGAGCCACCATCACACCTAGTATCATGACTTTTGGTTATAAAGAGTTACAAAGGGAAATACTCGAGCCATGATCCTTTTCAAAGCTATAACTTTTTGGCCTAAAGAGAAGATAAAGCTTAAATAATGTCCCAATATTATAACTTTGATATTATAGGCCAATTGCACAAGTTGTAGCCATAATCCAACATTATGACCCTATGTTATAGAGATGAAATACACAAGTTATTACCACTTTTGAATGCCATAACACTCTATGATAGATAAGATTAAAGAAAAAATTTATGGCCACACCCATAACTATGACTTTTGTGATACATAGAATTTAGCAAGTATTTCAAAGTGACTAGTTCATAACATTGTAACTTTGAGCTTTAGAGACTAAAGACCAAAGTTATGGCATCATTCTAAAACTATACCTTTCTACTTGGAAATTGACCATTATTCACAAAGTATATAAAAAATAAAAAAGAAAAAGAAAAATTCACTATCCTCCTCTCCAAGCACTATAATAATCATATGAGTCACTACAAGAAATTGTCTATTTAGCAATGAAAATTTTGCTAGGGAAATAATACCTAGCTAATTTGCAAGGGATTAGCTAGGGAATAACAAGAGATGTTTGATTTTACATTGAATTACAAATTTGTGATAGATTTGTGACGGATTAGAGATAGAAATTTTCAATTGAAAAATATTCCTAGCTAATATTATCGTTGATTTTCATGTAAAGAATGACATCAATTTTAGCAACGACTTTAGAGATGAATTTTTTCTAGCAAATTAGCTCGAGACAAAATCCCTTGTTAAATAATTCTTTGAAAAGTTTTTTTTACGATTATATATTAATTACAAGCGATTAGTCCTAAAATAATAATTTTCACAAAATATATGCATTTAGTTATGGATTTTTTTTCTAGCTATTTGGGCTAGAGATTATTTCCGTCGCGAATATATATTGATATATATATATATATATATGTATGTATGTATGTATGTATGTATTATTTATTTTAATATTTGATGTAATTTTGTATATTTAAAGATGTTTCATGGTCTTTGGATGATAAATCCTTGAAAAGTACCTTCTCCTGATATAATTATAAAAATAGGGTATTATAAATTAATAATTTCAAAAATATATAAATACAAATAAAAAATTATATTAATAAAGACTAAAATAATTATTTTTATGATTATAAAATTTTTAAAAAATTATACAAAATATTTTTCTGAATTATTTAATTATGATATATTAATATTTATATTAAATAATATTAAATAATTAATTCTATAATTATAAACATTTTAAAAAATATTTTAATAAATAAATGAACATACATAAAAATTTCTACTTATAAAAAACATGAAATAATATTATAAATTTATCCATAAATTATAAATAATATGAAATGTTATACATTTTTTATTATTATACATTTATATAATATATTTATGGTTATATTAAATATTTTGTTTTTTTAAATAAATGAAATTATATGAATATTTGATTAATAATAATTAGTTTTTATGGTTATTAGTAATATAATTTTTTTTCATCATTTTTATAGCTATTAATAAATTTTTTTATTTCTGAAATTTATTTCATTAATTTATAATAAATATTACAAAAAATAAATATTAAAATTTCATAAACTATTAACCATCCATTTGTTTATTTATGAAATAATATTATTTATGGTTAAATAAAAATCTATTTCATTTTTATTTATTTAAATTGATTAATTTTTATAATTTTATTTTACTTTTATATTTTTTTCACTTTTTTTTTTCAATATATTTATTTTCATTTTTATAATTTCAGTTTCCGTGAAATATAAAAACACTAAGGCATTCAAGCACTTAAATCATATTATCTTATTTTTGCAAAGAGGAAGAGAGATGAGAAGCGAAACGGACTATGGGAGCAACTTACAATTCTACCTCTTTTTGTTACCAGGTAAGATAATCAATACTCTTCTCCTTCAGAATACTAATTACATTTCTCTCTCTCAATTTGATTTTCACTGGAAAAGTTTGGTTTATAAATATTAATCGGTTTTGATTTTTTAATTCATTTTCCTCTAATTTTTCTTCTTCTTTCTTCTATGTTCACATCACTTATATGATTTTGACTCTCCACAATGAGTGAAACAACATATTGTTAGTGTAATCTTTGTTCTTTTAATGATTAATTTTTTAGGATTTTATAGATTTCAAATACAAATTATATGTTTATTATTTTCAACTTCAATAACTTAAGAAAAAAAACCACGTTTATAGGTTCTGTTTTGATTGTCTCCAAAAATATTATAAATACTTAACATTATATATAAACTTTTATGCATTTATATAATCGTATGATATTATATATAAATATCTATACTTTAATATATATAAACGTATACCATTATATATAAACATTGAAATATTTATATACAAATATAATGTTATATATAAATATTTATACACATGTATAAATGTTTATAAATATTTATACAATATTTACATAACACTATCCATTTATATATTTGTTTATATATATAACATTTATATAACATATAAAATGTTTATACATATTTTTAAATATTTATATAACATATAAATTTTTATATAAATATATAATATTTATAATGTTTATATAAATGTGATATATATACTATATAATATTAATACAAGTGTTGCATGTATATATTTATATATATATAACATTTATAAAAATATTTTAAACACATCATATCTAAACACTTGTATATTTATATATAATGCATTATATATAAAAGTTTATACTTTAATATAAATGTGCATCTAAGATAATAGTGATGTGCAATATGATGCTTGTATGCATACACAAGAGATTATCTCTATAATATTCGTGCTTATAATCCTTCATTTCTGCCTAAATCCACCAATATTTGTTGTGCAAATGACGCACAAATCTTGAATTGTAGTTTCAGGAGTTCAAAACGGCTGATCCGTTGATCTTTTATTGTGGAAACCAGACTTACGATTTCCTTGTCAATCTTTTTTTCCGCAAGGAATTCCATGCTGTAAGCTCTACCTCCTCTACGAAAAGAAAAAAAAAAGGCATCCAATCTTCTTTTGAAGCTGTCATGTGGTAGATATGGATCGACCATGGACCTCTATGTAAGCAATTGCAAACACATGACCTTGTGCCTGACTTGTGGTAAAACCATGGCAGTGAACCAAGACAAATGCCATGACTGCGGTTCCATCATAACCCACTTAATGCGTGTAGGTCCATTTCTCTCTTATTCACACATGCATATTTAATTGCAGCGGTGTTTTGTGTTGAACTCGCTACATGTTATTAATGTATTAATTGGGAATGCTTAGTTGAATATTTATGCATTCATAGTTTGTGCTTCCTAGCTGAAATGTGTAGTAGTTTACTCTCATAAGTGGTAATGTGCAATTATGTGTAGCTATAAATTTGCAGTCATCCTAAATGAGGTCACATCATTTGCTGCAAACTACAATCCATATATGAAAATGGTAGACACATGACTAGAGCAACACATTATACTATTTTACAAGTATCATAATTATTAGGATAGTTCATATATGATAAACCTCTGAAATCTAACATTAGAGAATTTGACATAAAATTTTTTTGCTCAAACAAGTTGTAAAAAACATATAGGTTCTAGAAAATATTCACACAATCTTGAGAATCTCAGTCTTTATTTTTTTTTTCTGCTTATACTTTGTTCATGACAGGAACATCTAAATTGTGGGATGTCTCAATTATTTTTGCTATTTATTTATAGAGGAATTAGATAACTCATTTTATAATAGTAAGATTTATATGTATATTTTTCCTTTATAGTGCATTCACTTGTTTTTATTTATTTTATAGTGTATTTGGTGTCAAAGCTAAACATAGTTATGAAAGGCGTGCCTGAGGCACGCCTAAAGCTCAGGTGCCATTACTCTCGGGAAAAATGTCTCGCTTTAGGCGAGGCCTAGGCGTCTGAGGCGTAGTGGGCAAGAAAGCACGGACATGGCACGGATACGTGTCTGATACGCCACGTTGCGTATCATTGATAAATCCGTATCAGATACGCCACGTGGCGTATCGGATGGTGGCGTATTGGACGTCCATTGGGCGGCAGAGGGCAGAGGGCAGGTGCGATTTGAGGGGGGGGGAGGCAGGGGGTGAGCACGAATTAAGGGGGGAGGCAAGGGGCGGGTGCGAATTGAGGGGGGGGAGGCAGGGGACGGGTTGGAATTGAGGGGGAGGAAGCAAGGGGCGAGCGGGAATTGAAGGGGAGGAAGCAGGGGGCGAGCGGGAATTGAGGGGGAAGGCAGGCGGGCGGGAATTGAGGCGGGAGGCAGGCAGACGGGAATTGAGGGGGAAGGCAGGCGGGCGGTAAAATAAAATAAAATATTTTAATAAAATAAAATAAAATATTTTTGCTTTATAAAATAAAAAAAATATATTTTTATATAATATAAAATACTTTTAAAATATTATTTTACAAAATAAAATAATTATAAATATCATCTTATAAAATAAAATACAATATTTTTATTTTATAAAATAAAAATATATTTATTTATTTTATAAACTAAAATATTTTAATTTAATTTAATTTATTTTATTTTATAAAATACCTAATATTTATAAAGAAAAATAATTTTTATTTTTAATTTTATTTTTTTTATCATGACGTATCCTAGCCGTATTCATATCCTAGTTTTTTAGAATTTATCGTGTCCCCGTATCCTACCATATCGTATCCCCATGTCCCCATATCCTGCCGTATCGTATCCCCGTGTCCGTGTCCATGCTAAACCAATCAAAACACAAACACCAATACCAAAACCAAAGTCAAGACCATTTAACTCTAAACATACTCCTACTCTTGCTTTGATTGATGAATATGAAGAGATGATTTATTTATCGAGAGAGGAAGATGAAGAAGAGGGAGAGTGGAAGATTGATGATAGGGATGATATTGATGAAGACTTTCTTGATTTAAATTTAGATGTAGATACATGATTATTTATTTTGTTTTAGAACTTTGAATATTTGTTATTTTGTTTTGAAACTTTGAATATTTAGATAATGGGAGTACTATTAATATTTAATTTTTATCTTTGATGTTCTTTAGTTTATTATTAGATAAAAATTAAAGACTATATTTAGTAAAATATATAATTTTTATGTGTATTAGGCTGGGTGCACCTCAAATAAAAAAGCATGCGCCTCAAGTGCGCCTTGCGCCTTTAGGCTCCAAAAGGTTTTTGCGCTTCAGTACCCCTTGTGCCTTAAATAACTATGAAGCTAAATACTACATATCGTAGAGAGAGAAATTGTGCAGTGATAATTAACATGGAGTGGAGGCCTATTTTTAGTATTAGAGTGATAGAGTCTAAGGGAGAGAATAAGAGCATAAAGGAATAAATCACCAATGTTTTTTGATTTGTTGTGCAATAGAAGGTATGGTGCATGGTGTTGTTGTGTGATATTTTTGATTTAATGTTCAACACAATCTAATTCTACTTCATAAACAAAAATGCGGTACATGATGTGCTATAGAAGTTTTTTCATTGTCGTGCTACTAAAATTGTATTGTTTTTTTTTTGTTGTTTGATAAATTATGTTGCTATTATGTTGTATTTTTAATTCTCCTTTTGAACATAAGTATGTCTTTTCAAGTTGTTGGTGTATTTTTTTGCATATAAAATATTTTTTTTTTGTGTTTAGCTTTATTTAGCTGCTATGTTGTGTTCATTATTGTTGGTGTGGTTATGTTAATTCTTTTGCTACTATGTATTAATCCTTTTGTTGTCACTATTGTTATATTAATTTTTGTATTCTTATTGAGACAAAATGAAAGAATTAAAAATTATTATTATTATTATTATTATTATTATGTGATAAGTAGAACAAAGGAACTATACAGGACGAAGCATAAGAGTTTAGATATAATTTTTAGTCAAAACTTGATTATTTGATTAATTTTTGATTATTGATTATGTTATGAAAATTTATTAAAATAGGAATATCTTGAGGTGTTATGAGAATTTACAATATTCTTATATTCATTTATGATTATCTAGATATAATAAGATTAAGGCTATATAAGCATAAGTAATCAAAATAAAATACAACGCACTTTACTTGATTTAGATAGCTAGCTTTCTGATTTTTGGAGGTGTTCTCAATATAAATAGGTATTATTGCTAGAACAAAACAAAGAGAATAGTTTTTTTCTGATACGATAATATTATATTCCATTCTTGGTAAATTTGGGAGGTTCATAGTCACATTTTGAAGGATTATATTTTATTTTTCAAATTAGAGATTTATGATTTCACAGTCTAAAACTTAATTGGGTGTAGTAGGTAGATACGCCTGTAGAAAGATATATCATATTAGTATTGGAGATATATGGTATTAATTGAGGTAGAGGGTGAGGTAGGAAATCTTCCATATAGATTACATATTATAGGAATAGTATGATAAGTTAACTACTAGATATACTTAGGGTATCCACTAGGTTTTTTACAGTAACTATAAGTAGAGAGAAATATGCAAATTTTTGTGTTAAAAAGATAATAGTATATGATTTATATCTTTCACATGCTGCAACTTTTAAAATAATTTTTGAAACCTGACTTCTGAGTAAGTAATTTAAGAGTAAATAATCACATCATAGGTAATTATTTGTTATTTAATATTATAGAAGATGTGGGGGAAGGCTTTCACACAAAAAAGGAAAAATTACATTCACATGGTCATCAAAGAAAAAAAAATAACTAACTCTTATATGTTGGGTTATTTGAAAATGGGGTAGCTGATAAGTTCGGTGCGGGAAGACATAGTACATAAAAAAAGAAAATGAAAATACCAAAAATAATAAATCATAACTAGTTTTATTATTTTCTCTTTTAATGTTCTTATAACTTATGATAAAAAATATAAATTATTTAGCCATAACAATATTAATCTTGATATTTTATTTTTTTTGTCAAGTTTTATTTATTTTTGAATGTTCAAATACTTTATTTTTTATGAATTATCATATTAAATAATTTAATACTTATATTATTTTATTATTATTAGTAGTATTATTGTTTTGTAGGATAAAAAGATATTAATGATGAGTCTTTTTGATTTTAACCAAGATATTTTATTTGTGTTTTTTTTTCTATTTTTGAAAAACATCATCAATGTTTTATAATTATTAATTCTTTACTTGTTTATTATTGATCTGATTATCCTTTTTCTTGCTTAAATAGTTAAATTGAGAACTTTGGATCATTTTATAAAAGATATTTTAAATTAAGTTGTGAGGCATGTCAAATAACAAAGTATTTTAAATTTTCATTCAATTTGTGTAGTTTGCATTGGATCTAGTAGATTTAAAATTTAAGTTGATATGGAATATTTTATTTTTTTTATTGATTAGTATGCTGGTAATTTGTATTTTATTTTGAGAATATTTTTAATTTTTTATTTTTTAATTATTTTTAAAAATTAATTTAACAAAAATAAAAAAATTATAAATGATAATATTTTTGAATATATATTTGATAGTTTTAGTAATTATTGAATGCATCCAACTGTCAATGCTATCACATCTCTACAAAATAAGATTATAAAAAAAAAATAAATAAGTACTTGGTTGAAATAATTAAAATTTTTATTTATGATAAAAATATTTCAAAATATTTTTGAGTAAATTTTATTTTAATAGCTACTTAATTTATTATGAAGTATTTAAAAATATGTATTTTATTTAAAATCTTATTATAGGATATGACAAGATGACACATATGATGACATATAATATTTTTAAATTTTTTTGGTATGAGTAATTTTTTGAGACATGCATAGTATTATAAATGTTGATGTTATTAGTTATATTTTTTGAACATGACTCAATTTTTAAGAATTATAGATTAGATACTAAATCAAAAGTTTAACATTAATCTCTTTATTTATTTCTCATCTTAAATCTTTGTTAAGCATTTAATTAGGATAGATACTTATTATTTAGTTTTTTAAATTTGTTGCAATATATAATAATAATAATATCTCATGAATTATTTTATATATTAACAAGTACATAAAAAGTCTTTTTTGGTTTTGATAGAAAGGATCATGTTTTTTTTTGGAAAAATAATTTTTTGATCCATATGATGTAGTAGTTCAAGAATCTTCTTGGTCTTAACTTGAAATGCGTTTGGAATTGAAATGTTTGATCATATATGTATTTATTTTTATTATAAATGAAAATGGATTTGCAAAATGGGCTAGGTGATTTGAACATGACTGGCAAAAATTGACCTAGGCATGACTCACCATATTATAAATGAAAATGGACTTGGTATATGTCCTGAGTTTCAGGGCATGATGCCATGTCATATTGCTATACTTTGCCTTTAGGCTAGGCAGCAGGGTCGTGCCTGGCCCAACATGCATGACAAGAACCATGCTTCAAGCCTGCAAAGCATGGTCCTAGGCATGGTTCTAGATCATACTGTGTCGGGCCAAGCATGGTTCAGTTGGGTTGTGCCTCATGCTAGGCCCGGGCTTTTCGACCCAGCTGACATCTTTACACCCGCTTGCCCAATACAATGGTATTTTTTAAAAAATTGGCTGGGCCAAGCTTGTGAGATGCTTTCTTTTAGAGGCATGTCAACTTGACATGTTTTATTATTAAAACAACTAGATTAATAAGTTAATTATTTTATTTCATTAATTTAATTTATTATATTGTACTTTTTAAAAATAATTAAATTGATTTATTTTTATTAATTGCTAATATGTATAAAATGATAGCTTGGTAATCTGCTACCATTAAAATTTTAGCTTCAAATTTATAAAAATTTGGAATGAATTAAGTTAAAAGAATACTTTAAGTGTTATAAAAAAAAAATCTCTAAGTGCTTATTAAAAGAACAATTCAAGTGTTTTTTTAGAGTTTTAAAAAAATTTTTAAAATATTATTAATGATATTTTTTTGTCATAAAAACACTTGAAATAATATGTTGCCTTATTAACACTTGCCTTATAAACACATTTAACAAAGCTTAGATACCTAGGGAACAATTCGCCATCTAAATCATTAGAAATAAAGACCCTTTTAACATAAAGCCTGATATTTTTAGTCTTCGTATTGGATATAGCATCCTTGGAATATATGGGAAGGCACATCAAGTATGGATCTGAACTTTACAATTAAATGTTGCCAAACAAAATTTTAAAACTGTACTCACACATTGCTATTGCACACTTTCACACACACTGTTACCATACTGGTATGCTTGCACACGTTATGCACACACTATAGCACAACTCCACCAATGCACACATGAACTGTGTGGGCTTCTGTCGTGTGTGTGTCACCTTACATGCCTGCACATTTTGCCACATAATGTTCACACCTCTCCAACACATACTTCATGCCATTGTCCAAACTCACCATCCTATAGCATATGTATGATGTGCATACCTCCACATTTAGTAATATACTATACAATTGTTCATGAGCTTTAGATATTTGGTTCGAGACTTATCTGATATAATCTCATTTATTTTTAGAAACAAGGTTGTCGGAATGTTAATTTTTTTTAGACTTCATACCAAGTATGAGTTATGTATACTGGGATGACTCTTATAAAGGTTGTGCTTTAGTGTGATGATAAGTAACTATACGCTTGCTCTTCACACCTTTGAAATGCACACGCCATACTAGGGTTTGTAAATCTCACTTTGATATCATATAAAATTAAATATATTCTAACCCATGATAATATAAAACTCTAAGTGAATAAAGAAATGGTAATAATTATTATATCAAAAAAATAATTGAAATTTACCTATAAATAGAAATTTAGTATAATTGTATCTACTCATATGTTGTGTTCTCACATTACAATTCATAAAGACATAAAATAAAAATAAACTAAACAAAAAGGTATGACAATAATAAGTATCTTCATAACCAATACTAATTATATTGTAATGATTATATATGCTAAAAAATAAATATATAAAAATGCCAAATATGCTTTTTTAGCTCATCTAACATTATTTTCAACATGCTCTATTTTATGGTATGACACATTATGTAATACATTCTACTAAACAATATTAAATCTTTCTAAATTAGTAATAGATTTAATTGTACACCATAAGCAGGTGGCAACAATGCATTGTAAATAAATTGTGTTGGTATTTACAATTTCTGGCATAATTAGTGTGATGTCATGCTATGTTCATGACACTTTCTTTGTGTTTGGAATGTATTATGAGTATATCATTATATATTATTGTTTAATTACATAGAGGTGAAGATAATAAAGTGTCTAGTGGAAAACATTGTGGTTGATATATCATTTAACCAGCTTGGTGGGCTTTGTACCCTCTGTTTTCTAGAGGAGGTAAGTCATGTTTTTGTGAAGCTTTTTCATCTTTGAGTCTGCTTCAGTAATTAATTGATATTTTTGCTTCCATAGGTTGATAACCTGATTAATCAAATTTACTTATTTAAAAGAAGTATATTGATAAAGGCTTGGTGTTACTTTGAAAGCCATGTATTGGGTGCTCATCATGGGTTGATCTTCAAATAAGCTCTAGAAACATTGGTTCTCTATATATTTAATGTTTTCAACAATTCCTTTGTAGGACTACTAGAGGTGAATTTTGGCACTCAATGTGTTAATATTGTAATGTGCGATTACACAAAAATTAACACATCAGATCTAATAAGAATTTTGAAATTAAATATGATTGTGCGATAATAGTACTGGGATGATTAATCATCTGGTAAGTCATTGTGTTGTACACATCTATTTGAGGTCGTGCCTTGGTGTGACATCTATGGCCAGTAAGTCTCGAGTTCTAGACTTATCAGATGCATCCCCTTTAATTTTCAGGGGTGAAGATGTCGAGATATTATTTTCTTAGATCCCACAAAAGTAGGAGCCTTGTACATTAGGTACAACCTTCAATGTATGCATATTTGCGATGGTTTGTATATTATTTAAATTTATTTTTGTCATCATATTTACGTTCTCTACCATTTTTTTTGAATTCTTCAGCAAATTTGATTGAGGTTATTTTTGTGTCTTTGGGGTCATGTACCATTATCTTTACTTCCAGATGTAATGGGTATATATTACTGATTGAAAATTGTTGCTTTTTGATATCTTAGAAATCCATTTTGCCTGTTAACCTATTTTACAATGTTCTGCAGTAGAAACCACCTCAAAAAGATGGTGGGGAGTTATTACTTATTTCTTTAGGCTTGTAATGCAATATATGCTGTTTTCCCGAGTGGGCATGAAAACCAAGGGCAGCCGTTTGCATCTAGACACTTCAATGTTGTTGATCCTCTGCTCATTAACAACCCGGGATGTAGTGTCAATAAGGGTATTTACCATAAGTTCTTATTGGTTTCCAAAGGCTTCTTTTCTTCTACTTTTTTATTTTTATTTTTTTGTAATATTTTTAGCTTCCAAATTTGTACATCTATTTGTACACTTAATTTTAGTTTGTAGATGTTACTGTAGATGCTAACTTAAGGAGGGATAAGGTACTTTGTTTCAAATGATATTTATTTTCACATTTAAAGCTTCAATAATTGTCAATGAATCATTTCTGTAATAAATGTTACCATTACTTCAAGCCAGTATTTGCTCAAAATTTGCAGGGATTCAAACAAATTAATTTTAGTTTTTAATAAGGGTGCAGCAAGGTGTTGCCCAAAATTTTTAAGAAATTCTGTTAGCTCTTCTTTTATATTTTTTAATGTTCTTTTGCATTTAGTTCTTATATTTTTAGTTTTCATTCTTTTTTCATTTTTATTTTCAGAACAAGTTTTATTAAGAACTAATTGGTGGGTTGCTATTTGTTGTTTGGACCATTTTTGCATTTTTTATAGATAACTCTACTTTCAAGAATACATCACGTAAACTTAGTGCAATTCATTGGATATTGTCAAGAGGGAGGCAATAAGCTTGTTTATGAGTTCATGTACAATGGAACATTAAAGGAGCATATTTTAGGTAACTCAAATCTTATATAAAGTTCAATCGATATCAACTAAGGCAATCATTAATGAAGGTAACGTTGATAGGCCAGTTCTCCAATGGAGAAAGTATAAATTGGATCAAGCAGCTCGAGATTGCAGAAGATGCTGCAAAAGATATTATTTAAAGTTCTTATTAGTGTTTTGTATTTACATGCATATATATATTATGGTATATATATATTTTTTATATATGTATCTATGCATATATGTTGATGTATGTATGTACACACACACACACACACACACACATATATATATATATATATATATATATATATATATGTACATATATACTACAATATTATATATAAGGTATAAGTTGTATTGCATAATTTTACCATGTATTTATCAAAATAGAACCTTTTTTATTTATTTATTTGATTTAATTGATTGGTTTAATTTTCGTACATATATGGTACCGCAATGTTCCTCATATGAAGCTTGCAGAAGTGAAGGAATATCAGAATTGGGTTAAAGTTACAAGAGAATATCTCACTTTTCCTATTGGTGGCACCCAGTTCAAAAATGGAGCTATGCACTACATTGACTTCATCAACGATGTCGTTCTTTTCCTAATTGTAGAAACATAAAAACTAGTATTTCACTAGAACGACATGGCGCGATTAGGAAAACTTTATCGCAGCAGGAAGGTGATGACAAGAGGAGCTGGGGGAGAGAAAGCAACATCAATTTCACAAATAGATTATACTTTATGTATTGTCGTTAGATACATTGATTAATAAGAAAAGATGTCACATCCAATTCATCACGTGTTGGAATGATAGGAGTAAGAAAATTGCTAAAAGGCAGAAACATGTATACCTATGTTATGTTTTTGTTTTAAATATATAACATATTGTATTAGAATAATTTATTAATTGTTTTTACTTTTTGTTAATTATAAATAATTGTTTATAGTACATGTTTTTATTCAATTAATTATAAAAAGTTAAAAATATGTAATCAATTTTTTTTAAAAAAAAAAATTTGTAAAAATAGTTTTGAAATGAAAATAGCTAGGGATTTTTCCCGTATTAATTTAGCTAGGGATTTTTCCCTCACTTATTTAGCTAGGGAATTTTCTGTATATATTCAGTCTAAAAATATTAATTACTATTCTTAATTATGATCAAAATTAGAAAGAAAAAAAATATATAATTAGCTAGGGAATTTCAGTTGTTCAAAAATTTGCAAGTAAATTTTTTTTTCTAGTTAATATTTTGCAACAAGCATTTTAACTTGGGATAATTTATGTCGTAAATCTATTGTTATTATATTTTAGCGACGGAATAAGCTCATATAGCTAAGAAAATTTTCCTAGCCACCTGGGCTTTTTTTGTAGTGAGTGATTTTCACAATTCCTAAGGGATCCACCAACAAACAAGGAATGTAAGGTAAAAGCTAAACCCTAGAGTTTTGGGGTGCAACTTTGAACAAGAGTAGTGTTGTCTCACTGTTATAAATTGAATTGATGATACAATATATACTAGATTGATATATGAATAAAAATCTTATTTACTATTTATACGACGCATATACTTATGGATCTTTATTATCAAAAAATCATTGCCACCAAGCTTTTGGGACACTATCTAATTGATAAAGTTATAGAACATAACAAAGGCACTACGTATACCAATATAAGTTATGGTACTCAAACTTAGTCATGACTTTATATCAAGTAAAATGAAGTCATGAAATTCAAACCCAACTTTGACTTTCTTACATGAAAAATGAAGTTGTGATACTTAAACCTCATCATGACTATCCTTACATGACAAATGAAAAGTCACAGCCACATGCAAAGTTGAGACAATGAGCAAAGTCATGGCTATTTCTTTAGGAAGTATGACTAAAATCCTAACCCTATAAAATGCACTAGTCCTAATTTTTTGCAAAAAAAAAATCTTCTTTTTCTTCTTTACTTTTGACAAAACTTACTACAATACCTATTTTCAAAAATCAAACTTAAATTGGAGGATGAAACATTGATTTTAAAGCTTAGGGAAAGAAGAAATGAGACTGAGACTAGTTGCAAGGCTAAGGGAAAGTAACAAAAGCCACCAACCAACAAGGCTTCCTATCAATATGTGGTGCTATAACTGATATTTTTAACATAAAAGGGGAAAAAGTGATGATGTCTATCCTAACTAAGAAGAGATTTGTGGAGGAGTGAGGATTTATAGATGTTATCCCAACTTTATAATGGATGATAGAAAGGAGCAATTCGGAAAAAGTTTGTACTCACATACATGGAAAGAGAAAATCCTTTAATCATTAGTGATATTTAATCCAAACTTGAATACATGGAAGACAAGAG
Organism: Sapria himalayana; assembly: GCA_029783825.1. Taxonomy (NCBI): domain Eukaryota; kingdom Viridiplantae; phylum Streptophyta; class Magnoliopsida; order Malpighiales; family Rafflesiaceae; genus Sapria; species Sapria himalayana. Next base: position 481,733 of record JAREIK010003544.1, read on the forward strand.
GTGCTTTGTATAAAAAGTTTTGGTACATTTTGATAGAGACTATTAATTTAGTGTTTGGATTGCATGAAGCTATGAATGATACAACCCAAATTGAAAACATGACCTTTAAAACCCTAAAAATACAACCAAACTACAAAGCAATTATCAATAAATTGATGAATGGTAAATATTGTTGGAGGCTTTAATCAAAAAGTACATATGGACACTTAGTAATAAATTAAATTAATAAATACAAAATTTAATAAAAGAAAACAAAGTTTGGTTATACTTTTTATGCTCTATTTTATAGATTGTTCTCCACCGTATCACCATTATATATGCAAGATCTTTATTTATGCCAGGTGAGAGATTACAAGATCCATGTTGAGAAGATAATGGAAAATTTCAATTCTCAACTTCTAAATAAGGGAATTCTTTTGTCACATCTTTCACCCATCCTTGATTATAATACTATTTTGAGTTGAAGGAGTCCTAACTCTTGAATATGAAGATAAAATTTGTCCATGGATGTCCCTCCAGATATTGGTGAGCATTACGAGAGGGCTTGAAACACATAATAAGAGAAAGTTTTCGAATAGGAAGAATCAACCAAAATGAGGCAAGAAGTCCTAGCCTTCCATGAAGCTAATGTAGAAGCAATGAAAGGGAGAGAAGAGAGATATTTGATGAATAATTGCCACTTGGATATGATTTTCTTTTGGATAAATGTGGAGGTGACTTAGAAGCTAATCGATATATAATGATAGGGATATCCAATTGAAGGTGGAGCTAAAATTGATATATAATTACTTAGAAGCTAAATTGGAGAAAAGTGACAACAAGTGGGAAGGATATGTGAAGAAAAAAGAAGAAGACAAAATCAAAGTTGAGCAACATGATACATTATAATAAATAAATCTTATTAAAAAATAGTGATTATTTGTGTCTTCCCATGATAAGTTAAAGAATTGGGTTGTAAAGATTTTTTAGAAAGTGATAAAATAATGGAGATTGGAGTTATGACAAATGTTGAAGTATTTGGGTAGCTTTATGGGTCAATCGCAAATGAGTGGAAAAAAATTTAAAGGGTAGAGATGTTGAGATAAATGGTAATGTGAATTATATAAAGAAATAGTGGTTCAAAGATTTAAAGAAATTCAATGAGAACCAAAAACATATTTACTTTGCACTGGGCTCTTTTGAGGATTCACTCAATTATATTGGAAGAAGACAAGATGCATTATGTAATATGATTACAATTATGATAGAATGGGAAACAAGTAACAAAGGAGATGCTAAGAGACCTTCCACATTCATGCCTAGTTTTTTTGAGCTTTTCAGTTCACAATTCCCATTGAAGGATTTGGATGTTAACGGATAGATCACATTATCCTCTATTTGGTGTTTAAACTACCAAATATTTTTATATATTTTGGTAGTTTATGATGACATATATACATGAAAATTGAGGGTATATTGATTGATTTCATGACATTGGAAATTTTATGAGTTTTGATGAATATTCATGAAATCAATTAGTTTATGGGGGTGTTAGCAGAAGGAGTAGAACATTGAGTCTCATGTAGTTCTGTCATCCATTCATGGCCAAAATTTTATCTAATTGATCAAGAAAATTCTTATATGTATTTACTATACCAAGTGTTAGCACAATATTTGTATTATATGACACATTCTTAGTTACTATGATATTTTCAAGGAGTCACAGCCATACTTTGCTTGAGAAATTTAAATGAGTGCAATATTAATTCTTTATTACAACAACCAAGTATTTCACTGGTGCTCAAGATCATGACTTATTTTTTAATAAAGCTCGACAGTCTTAACTTAGAGTCATGACTTTTTTACAAAGTCATGATTATTGACCAATAGAAATAACAAACCTATGACTACTCATGCTAAATACATGGAAATTATGTAAAGTTGTTACTTATATGCTTAAGTTAATTGTCATTCTTGCAATACCATGAAAATATGATATAAGAGTGAACATAAAAAAAATCATTGACACTACTACCTACAGTACCATGGACACTTGAGAGGTATGAATGGAAAATCATGTACCAAGGTTATTTCCCAGAGCTATGGCAATGTCCAACATATGAGAGACCTTCTCAGTTTCAATACTATTTCTCAGTGTGTAGCCATATAAAACTAAAAAAAGACCACATGTTGTGTCTTCTACACAACATCATGATTATATAGTAAAATAACAAGATGTTCATCACTCCATGGTCACATACATAGCACCACATCCCTTGATGAACAACAAAAGTACATGGGTATAAAGACATGGTCTTTTCACAGTGTTATAACTTTATGTTATAATGACATAAGACCCAAGTCATTATCATTACTTGTGTCATGACTTTGTTTTATAGAAAGATGAAGATAGAGACTAGAGTCATGATTTTTGGAGAGTCCTAATCTCAAGCTAAAGAGATGAATGCCAAAGTTGTAATATTTTTCTAAAAGTCTTAACTTCCTATTTAGAGTAATACAAGTTTTTATAAGTATAAAAAGTGAAAGATATAGAAATTTTAAAGATCTCTTATTTTTTCTTCTTCATCTCCTTCATGCATAAGCAAAGCCATTGCTACTATCAAACCCTATTAAAAAAATTTGTACTATCTAGGACTTTCACAAACAAGTAAGTGATACAAGATTAATATAAATATCTAGAGTTGGTGGGTGTGATTCTCAAACCCCTCTTCTCTAAGGTGGATTAAAATATTTGTACCAAACTAGCATGAGTTGAGGATATATGTATTTTGAGATATATGATTTGAATTAGTTTTTAATAAATGAATAAATGTATTTGCTTTATTTTATATTATGTATATTGATGAATGGTGATTGAATCGAACTTGAACTATGATTTTAACTATTAGTAGGTTTGTATGAGATTATCATGGTGGTTGATGATAGGTAAAGCACAAGGCGTTAACTCATGTATATGGTAGGAAAGAAGTGATAGTCCTTCTAACTATGATATATAATTTAAACCTATATGTTAAAACTCAAAATATGGATATGTTAATCATCATAAGTATGAAACTTACTAAGCCGAAAGTATTACCTTTTTTACACATAAATATATTGCACACATCTTTAAATAACTTGTTCTCAATTAAGGCGGATAATACTTAGAATATTCTTTCAAAGATTTTACTTTTAGTATGAGAGTCATATAATCACCAAAAAGGATAGTAATAGGAAATTTTTGAGACATGCACAAGTATGTTGTGACTCATATACTTGTGACAATACTTATGAGTTGCTTTGAGTTGTATGGTTCTCATCAGTGAAACTTGAGGGAATTATATATTTATTATGTGAGTATTGTTCTTACAAATATAAAAATAAAAATACTTACAAACTATATCAATCTTTGATCTTTATGATATTTAAGACTAAAAAATTCAAGTATGCATATGAAGAAATGGTCAAGGATGATTGATAAAGTTTCCTAAAATATATATGAAATTATGAATGAATCCCTAGTAGAGAAGAATTATTGTCATAATGACGACATAGTAAGTGGATAAATAAGGAACTACCATAAAGATATGCTCAATAGTGACAACTACCTTGTATGTCATTTGAGATACTGAGTCATTAGAAAGTACATCAACCTTCAAATCGTGTCCAACATAATATAAGTCAAGCAACTTAAGCAACATCACGCAGATTAAATTAATAAACCATGGACCTAAGATTGTCTAACAATTCAAAATTTATTTTATTAAAAATTGCTTATCTCATTGTTGAATCAATATCTACTAATACATTCTCTATGAAGTTAATATCTAGATGAAAGTCCATTTTACTACTTATAGGACCCATGCACTTGTGAATATTAGTTGATGAGACACTCTCATTAATGAGTTTTTGGGATATTATATAACTTATAAAATTAGGAGGTATAACAAAGTGACTAAGTTTTTGGTGTCATTGCCAAAGATTATTTAGTTTGGCCAGTCAATATGAATTAATATAACTATTCATGTAAAAAAATTTATTTTTTATAGTTTATATTGCATTGAATTTGATAAATATTCTCAAATCTAAATTCTAAATATTGTTAATTTGTTTGTATTTGAATAGTTGTATTTTGACATGTTTCATTTCTTTACATTCCATTGTTTAGCATCTTTTCTATAAGCTAACCCATTTGGACCTAGAAAATAAAAGGATTAAAAGAAACCTTGCCAAATAAAGAGCTAATAAAGAATTGTTGGAGGGCACTAAATGTAACTAAGAAACCCAAGGTGGTAATGAGAAAGCTATCCAACAACCCATCCTTTGCCATATCTTAGAAAAATTGGAGGCTCATAGTGATGAATAGTTATTATAAAATTTATTTGCAATAAGTTTAAGTGAATTATTTTGAATTAAAGTCAATTCTAAAAAAACATGGTTTAGTAGTACTAGTATATTAGAAGGGTATCGAATGATTTTAAAGGACATGTCACAATATTATTGGGGTTATGAAATATTCTAAAAATGAATGAAGTTAGTATGCTTATTTATATTTTTTTTTAAAAAATATAAATAAGATATTACAATATTTAGCATGGGGCTCCATTGTGAGTTGAAATGAATTAGTGAGTGTCTTTATCATCAAATTCTTCTCACCTCAAATTATATCTTGATTATGAAATGAGATATTACAATTCTAGCAAGAGGAACAAGAGAATTTATATGAATCTTGGAACCATTTTAAAAAGTTTTGAGAAGTTATCATTAATATGGATTTGAGTTTTGGTTCCAAGCCCAAACCTTCTACAATGGACTAAACTTTATGATAAGACACATGGTTGATGTGGATGTTAGATGGTTAATTATGAATAAAATTTTGGAGGAGGTATATCACTTGTTTGAGAAGTTAGTAAAAATAATTAAGTCAGAGTGTTAGGATTGGATAGGTTCACTGCCATTGAAGCAAAGATAGAATAAATTTTGAGGAAGCTTGATACCTCAGAAGAAAAGAGAATATCATGAAAGATCATCATTTTACATCGGTATGAATTGTTGGGCACAAATCCTAATTATTAAAAGAAAGAAGCCAACGAAATGCAGAGAAAAGGATATGTGTTTTGACCCAACAATAATATCCCAACATATTATTTTTCAAACATAATAAATCATGAGAATTATTTGTATGAAGGCAATGGAAGTGAGTTGCAACATTTTGAAGAATTATCTAGAGATATTGGGAATTTTGTTGTCAGCTACACTAATCATGGAGACTCCAATTTTAATTGGCTACTATCACAAAGAGAAGAGAAGCAAAACCCACATGAGGGAAACAAGCTAACAAAGTAGAATTGAAGAAAAATAATGATACCCAAGATAATCAAATAGGGGTGCTTGAAGCAAGAATGAATAAAACCAGTATGGTGAAGAAAAAAACTAAAGCATCATCTCTGTCAATTGACATTATAAATGAAGGAAATAAGATTAAACAAACTACTGAGTAATATGAAAGTAAATCCAAAGAATTACTCATCAATATTACTTAGAAGTGGCAATGAGCTATTGAGATATTATGGAAAAAAAGGATTCTTAAAATTGTGGGAGTGATAGTGTCATGATTTTTCCAAAAGTTGTGGCTCTAGAGCTATAAAGGTATATTTAACAAGAGGATTCTAGACCATTTAGGAATAATTATGCCACATATACCTTAAAAGACATGACTAAGCCTAAAATTTAATAAGAATGCATGAACCCAACTAAAAAGAACTAGAATACTGATATATATATATATATATATATATGATGTCGTAATACCTAACAAGGCTGTGACTCCAAAAGTACAAATTCAAATTTTACTCGAAGACAAATAAAAGGAAAATAAATAAATAAATGAGCAAATAAAGCATACTTGAAGCCATGGATTGAATATGAATGATCAGAATAAATTAAAAGATAAGTTTCTATTGAATCTTCCATTTTCTCAATGATTCGGGAAGAGGATATTATAGAAACACTTTAAAAAGTTTCTCAATATATTCTCAAAGTTAGAAATGGAAATATCATTTGCTAAAGCTCTATCATCAATGATGGACTATATTAAATTTATAAAAGATATAATGAAAAGTAAGAGAAAGTTGGAGAAAAATGGTACCATGAATATGACCGAAAAGTATAGTGCAATCATTCAAAGAAAACTTACAAAAAAATTGAATGACCCTAAAAGCTTTACTATGCCTTACATTATTTGAGATTACACCTTTAAGAAGGTATTGTATGACTTATGATCAAATGTCAACTTGATGCCCTATTTAATTTCATAGAGATTGAATCTAGACAAAATTACTCTATCATCTCTTTCACTTCAAATAACAAATCAGACTATCTAGTAATAGAATGGAATCATTGAAGTTGTATTAGGCAAGATGGGTTTCTTTATTTTCTAGTGGATTTCATTGTATTTGATATGGAAGAAGATAACTATGCACCATTAATATTGTGTCAACTATTTTTGGTCATGGCACAAACCCTTGTCCATGTCAAGAAATGAAAGTTAACTCTTTGTGTTAGTGAGAAGAAAGTAAAGTTTACTTTTTATAATATCTTATAGAGTATATATGATGATGAAATAGGATTTTGAAAAATCGATAGTATCTTTCATACCACAATGCAATAAAAAGTAGATTTTTAGTGAAAGAATTTTGTAGAATACTTTTAGTTAGACAAAGATAAAGAATATGAAATAGAAAAATAATTGTGGAGTTGTGTTAGTGATAAAAATGAGAAATACAAATAATTATAAGGAAATATAGAAAATAACTACTATAAGGTTATGACATTCTTCAAAGGCACGATATCTGAGGAGTTTTATGTTGATAAATCTGAGGAAGCCAAGACATCAATAAAGAAAGACAAAGCTGAGATAGAAATCATGAATGAGCAAATCAAAGAGAAACTCATGGTTATGCCCAATCCATGACTTTCGGGATACATAATGAATTAGCCAACCATACGCTTAATAACGAAGGTCATAACTATGCACAATGATATGACTTTGGAGATACAAGAAGGAAAGAAGAAATAAAAGCTTCAAGACAAAACTACAACATCATTATAGTGATGATTTTAGAGTCATAGAAATAAAATGAAAAAGAATGGCTTAAAGGAAAAGCATGGGAATGCCCAGAGCTATGACTTTGGAGATCTAGAATGAAAAGACATAATTTAGTGGAGAAGGAGTTGTGGTATCAAAAGAAGAAATAACTGAGAAATAAGTTTAGCTAAAACAAGATTGAAAGAAGAGACCGACAAGAATGAGATAAAATAGTATACTAAGAAGATTGTGTGGACATCAGTGCTATGATTATGAAAGTCTAGCTATGGATGTTAAAAATAGCACTGCTTGGGAAGCAACCCAAGGATTTTTTTTTCTACATGTGTAACATAATAAACATTGATATTCACCACATAAATAAATATACGCATCCAAAGACCAACAAGCATAGTCACTAAACTCATACTTTGCCAAGATAGTCAACATATTTGCTTGAAGTTGTTCCACTATATATAGACCATACAACACTCAAACTTATCCATAGTATTTTGTAGTGATGATGATCAACTATTCAAACTACCAAACATATTTGTGTATTTTGGTAGTTTATGATACTGTATAGACATGGAAATAGAGATAATATAAATTGATTCAATGACTTTGTTTTGGTAAGTTTTGATGAATAGTTATGAAATCAATAAGTTTTGGAGGTGTTTAGTAAAGGGAGAAAAACACTAAATCTCACATAGTATTAGGGTATATTCTCAGTCAAGACTCTTCTTAGTTGATCATGTTAATTCTTGTATGCCAAGATCATGCCAACTTATTAGTATACTTTTTCTACTATGAAATACATTTTTAGTGACTATGATATTATCATGGAGTCGTGACCGTACTTAGCTTGGAAATTTTTTATGGTTGCAACATTAATTCTTTGTTGTAGTAACAAATGCTCACTAGTTCTCAAAGTCACGGACAAGTCTAAGTGCTGAGACTATCTTTATTATGGCTCGGTAGTCTTAAGTCCGAGCCAGATTTTTTTACAAAGTTATGACTTTTGAGTTGTAAAAAATTAAAGAGCAATAACTAATCATGCCAAATCAAATATATATATTTAATACCAAGACTTTTAGGATACTATATATTGCATATGTCATTACTTGAATATAATTATTTTTAAGGCTACAATTATTATTCTTAAAGGAATGCATAACCATAATTTGTATGCATAAGGTAATTGTTAGTGAGATGACATTCTCACAATGTCATAATAATATGATATATAATAGAAGTGAAAGTTAGTGTCATGGTCATCCATAGTGTTGCAGGCACTTGAGATATGAATGAAAAATCTTGTGCTGATGTCATTTCCAACACAATGACCATGACCATCACACAAGAGAACTTTTCAATGCTATGGCTATTTCTCAGCTCCATGGTCACAAAAAACCATAAAAAGACCATTGAAATATCATAGCTTCAACACAATGTCATGGAAATATAATAAAATGAGAAGTCATTCACCACTCCAAGGCCATACCAACAATGATGTAAATTTTATAGATAACAAAATGACAAAATTGGATGAAGTCATGACCATTTCACAACATTGTGATACTTTATGGATGAAAAATGAACAAAGGTATAAAATCACAGCCATTTAACAAAGCCATTATGCCGAACTCATGATTATTGATAGTAATATGACTTTGTTCTACAAAAAGATTAAGATGAAGACTAGAGTCAAGACTGTTTTTTAGAGTCATAACCTCAAACTGAAGAGATGAAGGCCAAACATACCCAAGCCTAAAATATGAGTATGTTTATCATCATGAGTATGATGCTTAAAGAGCCCAAAGTACGATCACTTTTAGATGGTAATCTATTTACATATATTAAAATAACTAGTTTTCAATTGGAATAAATATTATATAAAATGTTCTCTCAAGTGGTTCACCTTTAGTGTGGGAGTCACATTATCACCAAGAATGATGGTGATAGGCAATCCTCGGGATATGCATAAGTATATTATGACATCCAAGGTGGTGACATCTCTTGTGAGTTAGTTTAACTTGTATGATTCTCACTAGTGAAATTTGAGGGAAGCATGCATTAATTGTGTGAATATATCACTTATAAAGCCAAAAGTATAAATACTTAAAAAACCATATTAATCTTTGATCATTATGATATTTGAAGCATGAAAATAAGAGCGAACATATGAAATAACCATCAAGGATAGTTGACAAAATTGTCAAAAGGTATGGGATTGTGAATGACTCTCGAGTAGGAATGAATTACTATCTTTATTATGACGAATCGAGGGAACAACTATGAGTGGACCACCACTGAGACAAGCTAAATAGTGACAACAACCTTATATGTTATTATGACAAGAAGTCATTATACAACACCTCAAACTTTTTCCATGTCCAACATAATATAGTCAAACAACTTAAACATTATCACATAGATTATTTAAATAAACAATGGATCTAAGATTATCTAACAATCTAAATATTCATTTTACTAAAAGTAAGTTGTCTTATTATTGAATAGACAAATTATCAATATAACCCATGTGGGATCTATATCTTTAAAAAAATATATTTTACTACTTGTATGGCCCATGCACTCACGTATCTTAGTTAATGAGACACTCTTTTAATGAGACTTTCAGACATCATTTAATAGATAAAATTAGGTAGCATAACAAAGTCATGATGCTCTTGTATTTGTTTCTTTGTTATGTTGTATTATTTTCTTGTTGTCCATAAAATTTTTAGAGAGAAAGAGAAGGGGAAATCCTTTGCTTGAAGATGAGCAATACATTAGTATGTGAGTTTGTTCATCACTCAATGTATCAACTTTTTCATATTATTTCATATTGTTTTTATGATATATTTATATGGAAAATGAGTTTATAATAAAAAAGTTCACTAAATGATGATTTAGATGGAAATGGATGAATTATAGTGAAATCATATGTCATTTGAATAAAATTAAAGAACTTATTGAAAATATAACTTGGAGGGTAGAAAAGTAATTGAAAGTCATGATAAATTTAATTTCACAACTTGGTTACACTAGTACAAGCTTGTTTACTAGTTATTTTGACTTTGTTATGTCACCTAATTATTTTAATTAGGTAATGTTCCAAAAGTTTATTAACAAGAATGTCTTATCAACTAAGATTCTCAAATACATGGGTCATACAAGTTATTAAATAGATTTTCATCTATATATTGATCCCAGATACAAGTTATTAACAAGAATGCCCTAAAGGCAGACAAGGTGGTTGTCATCATTGAGACCCTCCCAATGGTGATCCTCTCATAGTTATTTTCTTAATACATCATTAGCTAGAAAATAATTTATTTATGTATGAGAGTCATTTATGACATTATAGTTTTTAGGCAACTTCATCAACTATTCTTGATAGTTGCGTCATATGCACACTCTTATTCTTTGATCTTTGTTGTCATAATGATAGACATAATTTATAAATATTTGTAATTTTGACTTCATAAGTATCATACTCACACAATTAATGTATAATTCCCATCAAGTTTCACTTATGGAAACTATATGAGTAAAAGTAGCTCATATGGGCTTTAACCACCTAACAAGTCTTGTGAATATTGTAAGGATTGCTTGTCACATTCCTACTTGATGATGTAACTTTCACTCTACATGATGAATCACTTGGGAGAATTTTCTATATAATGTATATCCCAATCAAGAACTGGATCTTTTAAAATATATACAATGGATTGAAATGTAAAAAAAATAGCACTTTTGGTTTCATAAGTGTCATATTCATGATGAATAACATACCAATATTTGAAGATTCAACATATAGGTTTATTTCATGCATATTGTTTGAAAATATTATCATTTCTTTCCTTATGATATACCTATTACTATCTACCATGATAATCTCATACAAATTCATCAATAGTCAAAATTCTAATTCAAGTTATTTTTAGTCATTATCCATCAAATCTATATATAAGATAAATAAAACTATTCATTCATTCATAAATAAAATGAATTACATCACAAAATTCAAATTACACAAACTCTAGACCCATACTAGTTTGGTAAAAATTCTTAAATCTATTCCTAGAAGAGAATGATTTGAGAGTCACACCCCCCTAATCTACAGATTAGAATAAATCATGCATATCTTACTTGTTTGTGGAACTCCTAGGGAGTATGAAAATTTCTTTAGGGCTTGGTAGTTGTTATGACTTTTCTTGTTGCATGAGGGAGAAGATGAAGAAATGAAAGATTTTTCTTTGAAAACTCTATCTTTGACTTTAATACTTAGTAAGCCTTGCATTATTATAAGTAGAAATTCATAATTTTTAGAAGAAAGTCCTAACTTCTACCTTCATCTCATAAGTTTGAGATCACAACTCTAGAAAATATGCATGACTTTATTTTGTATCTTGATATTTCTATAATACAAAGTCATGATACTAGTAATGACCATGACTTGGGCTAATATTTCTATAACACAAAATCATGATCTTGCATAATGGTTGCAACATCATTCCTTTATTCATTTTTAGTCCATAAAGGGCCATAATGCTAGGAAGTGGCCATGAAGTTGAGATGACTTCTAATATTGTTATATATCTGTTAAGTTGTGTGGAGGCATGACCTTAGAAAATGATCTTTCCTGAAATTTATATGACCACAACATTTAGAAATAGCCACAGTGTTAAGAAGGTCTTTCATTTGTTGGATGTGACTATGAAACTGAGAACTAATTGTGGTGCAAAACTAACCCATCATATCTCTTAAGTGTATGTGGAATTGTGAGTGGCTATGCTATTGGCCTTTTCATATATAATATAACATGTTTCCATAGTGTTGTTAGATTTCCATTACAATGACATTAACTTGTGTGTATAATTCATGACTATGCCTCATTTGAGGAGAAGTCTCATGACATTAGAAATAGTCATATTCAAGTAATATCCTATCATATTTTGTATCCCAAAAGTCACAACTTTGAAAAATCAATATGACCATGGCATGAGTAGTTATGAATTTATATTTTTATGTAGCTTAAAGTAGTGGCTTGGAAAAAAAGATTCCACTCTGAATTGAGACTACTAAGTCATATAGAAATAATATCAAAACACTGTAAAATTGGTTATGATCTTGAATACTAATGGGATATTTGGTTGCTACAATATAGAATAAATATTATAGCCATTTAAATATTTTGAGCTAAATATGGTTGTTCTCTATGATATTGCATCTATTAAAAATATGTCACATAATAGAAAGATTATGCTAACGAGCTGGTAGGGTCGTAACATACAAAAATTACCCTAACTAATTTGGTAGAAATTTGGCCAAAATGGATGCCAAAACTACAGTAGACTCATTGGTCTACCCACTCTGCTAAACACCTCAAAACCTAATTAATTTCATGATGATTCATCAAAACTTTTCAAAGCACCAAAATCATGAAATCAATATATTAGCTCAATTTTCACATCTACACATCATTATCAACTACTAAAAAACACATAATGTTAAGTAATTTGAACACCAAATAAAATACCACACTAAATAATTAATTATCTCTGAACAATAACTTTTCTTTCCAAAAAAAGATGAATCATCATCATTAGAAATTGCTATGACTATATTTGAGTGTTGTAGGATCTATATATAGTAGAGTAACTTCAAGAGGATATGTTGATATTTTTGATGATATTTGAGTTCTAGGACTATACTTGTGGGTTATTAGATGTGTATATTCACATATGTAGTGGATATAAATAGTTATTATATCACACATGCAGAAAAGAAATTATTGGTTTGCCTCCCAAGTAGTACTATGTTTAATGTATATAGCTAGATTATCAAAATATTTTTTATCCCATCAAAGATCTCTAACATTCATTTGATTTTTCAATATATTGTTTTACATCCTTGTTGTTGGTCTCTTTCATTAGTCTTTTTTCAATTATACTTGTTTCTAGGGATATTTTCTCTTTTGATGCCATGACTTTAGTGAATGACATGGCTCATTCTTCTCTATTCCATTATTCTTTTTCATTCTCTAGATATTCAAATTCACAACATTGAGTATTTCCATGACTTTGACTTTAAACCTTTCTTTTTCCTTTTCTTCTTGTATCTCCAAAGTCATGGTTATTATTAAAGTCGTAGCTTTTTCTTGCACATTTTCTTTGTTTTTTTCTGTGTGTAATTCCAAAATGATGGTATTGTGAATAGGCATGGCATTTTCAATATGCTATTAATGGATAAATTCATTTTGTATCACTAAAGTAATGGAACAGGGCATAGTCACAACTTTGTTTTCTAGATTTCTTCATCTATTTTCATTATAAAATACAAAAGTCAAGGCATAATTTCACAACAAATACTTTCTCTTTGATTTTCTCTTTCATGATTTCTATCATAGTTTTATCTTTTTCCATAGATGTCTCCTTTTCTTTAGAGTTGTCATCACAAGATTCCTTAGAGGATGTGACTTTGAAAAATACCACAACCTCATAGTAGACTTATTCCTTTGTTTTCTCATTTTGTAGCTCCAATATAGTTCTTTGTATTTTTCATTTTCATCACTATGATACATCTAATATTGTTTTCTATTTCATACACTTCATCATTATCACAGCTCCAAATTTATTCTTATGTTTCATTTAATTCATTTTCATCTAGCCAACTACCTTCTGGATAATCTTCCCACTAGAAATCTACTTTTTATTGTAATAAGTTATAGTGGTGATTGTCAATTCTCCAATATCCTATTTCATTATCGTATAGATCTTATAAGTAATTATAAAGATTAATATTTACTTGTTCCTCACTGATACTAGGGTGAACTCATTTTTCTTGATGTCGATAAGGGATTGTCTCATGACCAAAAATAGTCATTGCAATATTAATGATACATATTCGTCTTCTTCTATATCGAATATAATGAAATTCACTAGAAAAATAAAGATACTCACACTGACAAATACATATTCAATGATTCATATGTTCCCTTGATAGTTTGATCTATCATATAGAGAGAGAGATGTTGGAATAATTTTTTAAAGATTAAATATTCATGCAATAGACATGGGCATCAAGTTCACACTTGATCTCAATCCACATAATGCTTCCACAGAATGTATCATAAAGATTTTGGGGTATTTCAATTTCTTTAATAATAGTACTACATTTTTTGATCATATTTACCATTCTATATATCACTAATTTTCTCTAACTAATTATTATGTCTTTCATAAATTTAATGGTATTTGGTATTTGTGCAAGAGATTTAATAAATCGTATCTCACTTCTAACTTTTAGAATATGTTAAGAAAATTTTCAAAGTGTTTATCTAAATTTTTCTTCATAAATCATTATAGAAATGAAAGATTTATTTGAAACTTATCATTGGTTTTATCCGGGTCCATTTTTTTCTCTCTATAGTCTTGGTGAAGCTCTATTTGATCCTATATCCCCGCATCTCACATTTTCTCATCTTTGGTTGAAACTTGGGTTTATACTTCATTTTATTTCATTGCTTTGTTAGTGTTACGATATCATACCATCATTGTTCTAGTTCTCTTCAGATGGGATCATTACTTGTTGGATAATTTCATGCCGAGTCATGGTTTTGAAGAATTCATGTCTTTGTTACCCTCAAAAATTTTAAAAATCCTCTTATTTAAAATAATCTTATAGCTTTGGAGTCATGATTTTTGGATTTACTTATGTATCACTTGATAGTTTATTTACTCAACTTTCCTTTATTGATAATGCCAATGGACTAATGTAATGCTCTAGATTCCTCATCAACAAACTCATTTTATTCATTCTTGCTTCAATGCACTCCTATTTTCTTATCTTAAGCATCATTTTTTCTTCAATTATACTATGATAGCCTGCACCCCATCATCAAAAATTAGTTTTGCTTCCTTTAGTAATAGTTAACAATTAAAATTGAAGCATCCTTGATCAATATAGTTCATCACATTATTCTTAATATTTCTAAAGAATTGTCTGATATGTTGTAGCCCACTCTCATAGCCAACATATAAAAAATTTATGTGATTTCTCATGTTTGGATGGTAATGTATTAGAATATTTTATTGGTTTAAAACATGTACCCTTTGCTCTATATTTAATTAGCCTTTTCCAATTGATAAATGAGATCTGAGTCCATTAATTCATATGAATATAAAGTGGTAATCTTGCCTGATATTTTTTCTTTTCTTCTTATGTATCAAACTTTCTCAAAAGGACTTCCATCATTGCTTCAATGGCAATGAACCATTGTAACTCTAAAACTCTGACTTGTCTTCTCATAAGTAGATGATCAGTTGGAGTCTGGTATTTATTTTTTGCTAGCTCCTCAAATAATTATGTCAACATACTATGACTAACCAAACTAAATAATCTCTGGTATAATACCAAAAACTTGTTGTGACTTTGTTATACCTCCTTAATTTTTTAGATATTATAAGGTATCCCAAGGGCTCGTTAACAAGAGTATTTATCAATTGAGATTCATAAATGTATGGGTCATACAAATAGTAAAATGAACTTTTATATTAATCCCATTAAAATTATATCAAAATTTTAGTTATTCAATAATAGGATAATCCATTTTATAGTAAAATAGATACTCGTATTATTTGATAATCTTATGTCTATTATTTATCCATTTAATCTATGTGATAATATTTAAGTCGCTTAACTTATATTATGTTGGACACATAATAAAGGTTAGTATTTTGTGTAAAAACTCCTTGACCTATTGACATACAAAATAATTAGTCACCATTTAGCTCCACCTAATGGTGGTCCTCTTGTAGTTTTTCCCTTGATACATTACCACCGAGATAATAATTCTTCATCGCATGAGAGTTATTCAGAATCTCATACCTTTTAGATAATTTCATCAACTACCTTGAAGGTTGACATTGTGTGTAAGTATTTATTTTTTTGGCTTCATAAGTATTACATTCACATAATTAATATATGTTTTCCTCAAGTTTTATCAGTTGGAACCATAATACTAAAAATAGCTCACAATGGCCATCCCCGTCATATAAGTCACAACATACTCATGTATATCCCAATATTTGCCTAGTGTCATCCTTCTTGGTGATGATGTGATATTCACACTAAATGTGAATTAATTGGAAGAATATTTTATATAACATTTATCTTAATCGAGAACTAGTTCTTTTAAGTTGTGTAAAATGAATTAGCATATAAAAATAATCATAATTTTAGTTTTGTAACCATCTTACTCACAATGATTAACAACCACTAATTTTAAGGTTCAATGTATATATTTATCTCATGCATCATTATTGGAAGGGTCGTTAATTCTTTCTTACTATATGCATGAATGAGCCAAATAGTTTATATATCACTCTCTACCATGAAAATATTGCACAAATCTATCAATAGTTGAAACCTTACTTTAAGTTTTATTTAATTAATATCCATCAATATTCATACATAAGATAAATCAAACTATTCATTCATTCATTAATACAACTAATTATATCACATAATTCAAATGACAAAAATCCTATACCCATGCAAGTTTAGTAAAGAATCCAAATCTTTCTTTAAAGGAGAGGGGTTTGAGTTTCATTGTCCCCAACTCTAGGATTATGATAAATCATGCATCACTTGCTTGCTTTTGAAATTCCTAGGAAATAAAAAATTCACCCTAGGGCTTAGTGGTTTTCATGACTTTGCTTGTTGCAAGAGAGAGGAGAAGAAATCAAAAAATTTTTATTAATTCTTATATTCAACTTTTATACTCAGGTGGCCTTGCATTACTTTTAGATGGAAGTTGAGGCTTTTAGTAGAAAGTCATAACTTATGTCTTCATCTCTTTAGTTTGAGATTGTGACTATATAGAATAGCTACAACTCTATTATATATTTTGATCATTCTATAGTACAAATTTGTGATACTAGCAATGATCAAAACTTGGGTCTAATCCAAGTTGGAAAATAATCCATAAAGTTTATCTCTATATAACACAAAATTTTGATGTTTTAAAATTTTTGCAATTTTATGTTTTTATCCATTTTCAGTCCATAAAGGGTCAAGACATTGGAAAGTGACCATAGAGTAAAAATAATTTCTCATATTATTATAAAGCTATGACATTGTGTAGAGGCCACAATGTTAGAAAATAGTCTTTTTTTGAGATTTATATGGCTATGGTGATGAGAAATAGCATCGGCATTGTGAAAGTCTTTCATGTATTGGATGTGACGGTGAAATTAGTAACTAGCCATGACATAAAAAAATTCTTTATATCTCTATTAAGTGTCCAAGGTGTTGTGAGTGGCTATTACACTATCATTTTTTTCTCTCATATAACATGTTATCATTACACTATTATGATGACATAACATTGGCACTCAACTATTGCATGTAGAAGTCATGGTTATGTCTTACATTGAGAATAAAATTCATGACCTTAGAAATGGAGATAATTAAGTAATGTCATATGTAATATTTAGTGTTCTAAAAGTTATAACTTTAAATTAATTTTTGTAGCTTTGCAATAAGTTGGTGTGATTTTATAATTTTTTGTAGCTCAAAAGTTATTACTGCATAAAATGATCACAATTTTGACTTGAGACACTAATCAATATAAAAATAAAATTTCAGCACTATAAAATTGTCCACAACCTTGTGCACTTGACTATGATATCACAACTCCATGATATCACAACCATTGGTTGTTGTGATTTCATGGAGAATGTAATGCATACGAACTAGATGTAAAATAAAGTGGTAGCTATTACAAACTCAAACCGAAGAGATAAAAATAGAAGTTGACTTCTTACTAAAAGGCATGTCGTGTCTAGCATTTCATTATATTATTATGCCTGGCCTAGCAGGGCATGACTAGTATGACTTTGAGTAAATTCATGCCTCCTATGCAGAGTCATCTCAGGTTATGCCAGATCTTGCTAGTTTTTTGGGCAGCACCACCATAGGCACTATCATCTAGCTAATGTCAACATCACCACATACCAATGACCAATCACTATACAAATATAAAAAATAAAATAAAATATAATAAAAACAAAGAAAATAAAAACTAATTACATTACATGTACAACACACATCAGACATAATATTAATGGAGCATAAGTATAATAGTTAAAATATATTAACATAAATTATAACTATACGTATACTTCGGCAATTTCTAGACCATTTTTGAACTGTTTTATTAGATTTTTTCTATCAATAGATTTTAATTTCATAATTTCTAGACCATTTTTTTCAAAAAAAGGTGATTTCCAATGAGACTCCAACAAAGCTCCAAGGACACTCCGGCAAGCTTGTTCAAGGCTTACCCATTGTTATTTTTCACCCAAATTCCAACAGTGATTAGATGCTTCATAGGCTACACACCTACAAAAAGAATTTTTAACAACTACCCTATTTTTGCTCTGGTAAGGCGGAAGACGGCGGATGACAGTGAAGACCGTGATTTTCAAAGGCTGACATATGGCGTTCTAGGTTGAAATTGGCCTGGGTTCTTTGGGATAGATTGAAGGCGAGGACAAGGGCAACATGTTGGTGTAACCAATTTGGTATATTTTTTACACAGTTGGGCAGGCAACATTATTGGCAGTGCAAATATATAATTTTTTTTTTTCAAAAAATAAAAAAATTCAAGGTTTCTGGAAGTAGATGTGGCGGTAGCACATGATTGACATTGGCGGTGCATGGCTGACTATGGCAGCTGGTCACCGGTGAGCCCCTAGCTTAATCGACTCAAACAAAGCAGCTAGCCCCAGCAAGGTCTAGTCAGGCACAGTCAGTCTGGGCTCAAGTGGAATGTGTAGGCTTCATGTTGTGTAGTTGGGCTTTAGGGCACGACCCTTTACTATTTAATACCGTGCTAGCCCTATTTAAGGTGGTTTTGGGTAGGGAGGTATTATCTTTGGCCCATTGTCACCTATTAGGCCCAACAACCACATATATATATATATATATATATGCACATTTTAGGGTATTTTTAGCTCCCTAATCTCAATTTTTGGTCATGTTTCGTGCATACAAGTTTTATTTAGTATGATTGTTGAGTTTTGTATGAAAATAATGTATTTAAAATAAAAAATCCAAAATTTATGTCTAGTTTCAAAAATATGTTCAAACTAGTTTGTCTAGAAATAGTATGGTAATGTTCGTCGTTGTGAACGGTGGTCATTGCCACGATGTTGCTTTTTTAAAATCAGAAGTTGGTGTTGTGAATGCCGGCTATTGAAAACATTATTATTGTTATCTCAACTCGCCTCTAGCCCCTCGCCCCTCGCCCCCTCGCCCCTCTCTTCCCTCCCCTCTCCCCTCTCTTCCCTCCCCTCTCCCCCAGCCCGTCTCCAGGAGCTCATTCATGGAGCTCCGTCGAGCTCCTGCGAGCTCGACATGGAGCTCGACGAAGCTCCTCGAGCTCCATGAAGGAGTTCGTCGAGCTACAGCGAACTCGAAGTGGAGCTCCCTAGAGATCGACGAAGAAGGACGTACTCATGGAGTTTGATGTGCGTGATGGGATTTAACATGAGGGTATCTCTGATGAGGTGGTGCAGTGCAGTCGGACACATCCATCTTTCATTATGAAGGGCTAGCATCTGGGGTATTATTCCCGAGGGAGGAGATAATGACCAAGAGTCATATGTTCACCCATACTCTGGTGGGCAAAACTTCTAACGGCTCTATTTACCTATGAGAATTATAGATTTTTCTACGCATGACTGCGAACATGAAGGATTCACATGAGTTATGCCAAATAGATTCTAGACATATTTTGATTTATTTTGCTAACAAGTCAGAATATATGCGGATCTGAATGAGGCATATGTTATCCATCAACTCTTTGCTGATCAACTACTGAAGTGGACTTCAAAGTTTAACCTGCTCAAAGAGATCTCGATAATACCTATTTGGGTGCAGTTCGCTCTTCTGCAAATACACATTTATGATGTCTTGACTTTATACCTGCTAAAGAGTATGATTGGCCGACCCCTAAGCATTACTAGGGTCCTTGATTGGATTCTGCCTATTTTCACCTCACTCAGGGTGTTGGTAGAAGTTGACATTGCACGAGATTAGATTATGGACATTTGGATTGAGTTGGAGGATGCTGGATACTGGTAGAGGGTGAGGTATTTGGGAGACCCCAAAAACTACCACTACTACTGTAAGGTGGGGGTACTCAGGTGAGTTATGTTATATCAAAGATGCTAGCCTACGGAGGTATTGTGAGAGGCCTCCTCGAAAAGTGCACACACAATAACCAGGGCAGCGACTTGTAGAGAGTAAGCCCATGCCTGCCATTAGATAGGTTTGGAAGCTCAAGGTCAGGGTGAGTGAGTCCGCAGAGGGAGAGGGTGCGACCATGGATTGCATGTCTTCCAAGGTGGGCAGACTAGGAGGAGGTCTACACAGGCAGCTCATCGGCCTGTGGAGACCTCAAACAGGTTTTAGAGCCTAGCATTGGAGTTGGAGTAGGTGATCATTTCGGCCTAGGAGAGTATGGTACGGACATTTGAGATGGACATAGAGACCACCCCGCAAATAGATAGCGAAACATAGGAGAGATTAGTTGAGATGGGCATAGTGGAGATTGAACAAATAGAGTAAGTGACAGAGCTACCTTTAGAGGGACCAAAGAGGGTGGATGTACCGATGTACATAATGCTAGGTGGGTTGACAGATCCAATGTTAGAGAACAATAGCGAGGCATCACATCTCGAGGCTGAGTTTTGGGCACATGATGGATATTGAAAGTTTTGGGCATACAAAGGTTCGAAGACCAGTATCGAGCATATCACCAAGATCAGATGCTATCTGAGGAGTGAGAGTAAGGTTCGCAGTCCCCCTCCGAAGGTAGGCAGTCCCTCCATGGACGAGCCTTCTTCGTCGAGTGTGGTTGCGGATACTAAGTCGGTCATGTAGGATTTGAAATGGGTGGTCAGACAAATATGTTATCAGAGATGATAGAAAGAAGTGAGTTAGACGTCTTCTAGACCTCGTGCCCTAGGATAGATTTTAGGGAGATAATAGAGGATAGCCTTTCATCAAGTGAGCCCTCTTCTACTTTATCAGATCCTAATTTCCAGTCAAGAGTGGTTAGTGATGTTCCATAAACAGAGTCAGGGATTTCTCCCACTTCTTTGGGTGGCAGATGGAAGAGATGAGTGGGTCATCATGGGGGTGCGGCAGACAAGATGCCTCTTCCCAGGCTTCCTACTAGCCTACCTCCCACTTGTGCTGAGACCAGGCATCCCCCCATGGATGTGGAGGCTGTGGGCCTCACATCGTGATGTGGCTGTGATGTCTAGTATTGGAATATTGAACATTCAGTCATTACGCACTATGTTTGATAAAGATTATTATGCAACTGTTGCAGCGAACATAGCAGATGAGGTCATTCCCTTCTAGGACCGCAACATGGGGGAGGGGGGCACTTCATCTATGAGGACGAGGAGGTTCCTAGCCCACATATGGAGGGTTTGGATTTAGATGCACTGATATGCGGCGTCAACAATGATGTAATGTTTACTCCGGGTAAATATGATACGTCTGCGCATGCATATTTACCACTAGAGATGAGGGCATGGGAGGATAAGATGGATAAGGTTGATGCAGAGATGAGGTGTCTGTTTACAAATGATAAGATCAGTTCTATCAAGAGATGCTACTTTGACCCATCAATATGACTATCCTCGCGTGGATCATTAGGGATATAGAAAACTCGATCATTTTAAGGAGTGTTCGGAACTTGTGCAAGATTCATAAGGTTGTGATTCTTGTCATTCTCAAGTAGTTCCTCAGTGAAAATAGATTGTAAGAGTTCAAGATCAAACTAAACTTTGATTCTTCCAAGAATAATCCTAATCGTAAGATTTATATTTTATGGAAAGAAGAGGTTGAGGAGGAGATCCTTGAAGATAAGATTCAAGCAGTACATATTGGGGTTTGGAGTGAGCTTTGGAAATATTATTTCCAATTCATTATCATATATGCCAAATGTAGTATTCTCAAGAAGAGATAGCTATGAAAGTACATTCATAGCTTTTTGCAAGAGTCTTCCCTAACCTAGGTAGTAGTGGGAGATTTCAACATGGTCATGAACTACGATGAGAATGTAGGAGGCATGCCTCCCAAACTGAGAGTGATTGAGGATTTCAACGAGTGTCAATTGGATAGTAATCTTGTAGATGTGGGGTTCAAGGGATCCCAATTTACCTGGTCTGCTCGAAAGATATGTAAACATCTAGACTAAATCATAATTAATAATGTGTGTAACATTAAATTTTATAACCTAAGAGTTCGACACCTTAACAGGACCACATCTGATCATGCTCCACTCTTGATTGAGTGGAGTAATGAGATGATGTGGAAGTGAATGATATTTAAGTTCCAACACATGTGAGTGAAGAACATGAGCTTTCATGAGGTCGTGAAGACCAGCTGGAACTACCCCATTCACGAGGTCGGTTTGAAGAAGTTGGCCCACAAGCTCTTCTGCCTCAAGCAGACCCTTTATTCTTGGAACAAAAATATTTTTGGGGATATCATCAAGAATATTTCTAATGCGGAAGATCTTGTCACGAAGGTAGAGTGGGAGTTGGATGACAGAAAGATGGAGGATAGCAGAGAGAGATTGTCCAAGGCCAAGCATGATTTGGATGATCTTCTTTTGAGAAAGGAGATCTATGGGAAGCAAAAATTGGCGATAAAGTAGCTGAGAGAATGTGACAAAAATACCAAGTTCTTCTACTAGTTGGTCAAGAATAGATTCACCAAGTCATATATATATTAGATGTAGATTGATGAGGAGAATCTATTGACCAACGAAGGCTAACTCAAATAGTCGGGTGTGGATTTTATCAATAGGCTACTATCCAAGACTGAGGTGGAGGATGATAGCCTGGACTACATCTCTCACGTTATCTCGTAGTAGGAAGGCCTGGAGCTACGTATAATTCCCACCTAAGAGGAGGTAAGGGAGGTGTTGTTTATTAGATGTGTCAAACGTGCCAGCCCTGCCCGGCTCGGCACTAAGCATGACATGATTCAGTCGTGCTTGGCCCGGCATAGCATGAGAATTTTTCGTGCCTAGCCTACCCACGGCATGAACCACGTCATGCCGTGCTAAGGCCAACTAGGCCTTGTGCTGGGCCAAGCACGGCACGGTACCATGGCCCGTTGGCATGGTACCTAAGCACAAGTCGAGATACTACCCTAGCGACTGAGCCTGACGGATCCAGAAACTGCCCTTGTCTAATTCCAACCCCCCCTCTAATTTTTATGTTTTTTAAAAACATAAATTCTCATACTCTTTCTCAAATCTCTCTCCTAGAATCCTCTCTCTCATGATTTTGGCTGGCTTTTCGAGACTCCAACTCGGGCTCGGCTTTGGTTGGTGTTCGCACTGGTCTTTGGAAATCGAATTTGTGGTGCATGTGTTTTATCTTTACACTATTTTATGGGTATTTCTATTTTTTAATTAGTTAAATGAAACTCTTAAGTTTTAACATAATATTTAAAAATAATTAATATTTTACTTTATATCTCTCTACTTTATAATTTACCAACTTGTCTAAAAAATCAAAAAAATAACAAATATTAATGAAATTAATTTAAATTTAGGAAATGAAAATCTTACACAAAAGTCTGAAATTACTAAACTTTTAGTTTCTCCGACCATTTCAACCCAAATATCTAAAAAACAAAAAATAAGGAAAAAATCTATAGTTTGGACTCATTTATTTATAATACAACAAAAAAAAATATTAAAGGTGAGGAAGTAGAAACGACACAGTATAAATATTGTAAGAAAATTTTTAACTTGTAAGAGTATGTTAGGGACAGGGTACCTTAAGAGGTATGCTGAAATATGCACCAAAAAATATGGTGTATTAGATCCTAGGCAAATCTAACTTAGCACTACATTTTTTGAGGTTGGATCCAGTTCAGTCTCAAAGTTTATTCCGTTCATATACCGTAGCGAGTTGGGTAGGGAAGACATAGCCAAACTTATCACCTTGATGAGTCTTTCGATCAGATTTTCAAAATATCCAATGATAGTGAGCATCATGCAGATATATTTTTGGTATGCTTATCATATGATTCCTAGGTGCACCTCTAGGAATGACATACTAAAATATTATAAGTTAGAAAAATAAATAATAATTAATAAATTTAGGATTTATAGTGGAGTGGTGTCCGCGATGTTCGATATCTGGACTAGTCATGATGATGCGTCTTATGTATGTCTCACCACCCACTATATAGATTCTAAATAAACTATAATAAAAAAAACTTTTAGGATTCTCTAAGATTCTCCATCCTCATGATGACCTGACTATTTTTGAGAATATGATGAAGATCTTTAGAGAATATAAAATTCAAAATAAAATTTTTAGTATCATATTTGATAACGTACCTAATAATGGAGTAGTGATTAACATGTTTGTTAAAAATATTAGAGACAAACCATTAAAAAAGATTTTCCACGTCAGATCCATGTGTCACGTGATTAACTTGATTGTACAAGAGGGGATGAAGGTGTGTTACCTCGCTTTGGAAAATATACGTACCTCACTGAAATACATTTACATGCCTCACAGACAATAGGAGTTTGGTAGTCTCTATTTGTATGTGAATCTTAAGAAGAAGAAATTCCAATCGGATGTGAGACACCATTAGAATTACACGTACATGATGTTCAAGTCATGTGTTGGATATGGATATGTGATATCCGACTACGTCAATAGTAAGAGCGACGAAGTTATTATTGACAATATTGACTGAAATTCCTGAAGATTTTTTATGACACGACGAAAATGTGTTAGTCGGTTTATACTCTCACCATTTGCATTGTACTCAGGTGCATATACAATATTAGTAGCATGTTTAAGAAGTATCGAGTTGACCCGACACTTAGCCATATGGTTGCAGAGATGGAAACTAAGTACTTAAAGTACTGGTCCGCCATTCCATATTTTTATTATCTCACTACGTGCATAGAACCTAGGGTTAAGGTAGAAGAGGTAGATAGCATTTTGACTTACATTTCCTCGTGCATAAACCTGGAAGACCTACCTGAAGGGTTCATTCACGAGAAGTGACTAACCTTTTCACATACTACAATACTAGATATGGTGGTAGTAGTAGTAGTGAGGCTGTAAGTACGAACATGGATACTAAATTCGGAGATGATGATATTTCCATTCAGTTAGAGAGAGGGAAACAATGGGGTTGATCGTCAAATAAGAGCGAGCTATTCAGTATTTAGATATCAATTATTGCTTAATCCTATCATATTCTCATACTGAGAATCTTGATATATTACAGTGATGAAAATCATACGAGTCCACCTTTTCCATGCTATCTAAGAAGACACAGGATCTACTAATTCTTCTGGTGTCGAGTGTAGCATCGGAGTCTACTTTTTCTATTGCATTGAATATGATTTCGGATAGGAGATCGAGATTATGTCCAGATTTTGTTGAGGCTTTAGTATGCATGAAGGATTGGTAGGATTCGAGCTTTAGTATCCAGGATCGTGCTGGCACTGCACTACAAGAAAAATCGCATATAGCTAGGGATAATTTCCAAGCTAAATGGGTATTTTTCATCACTAAATGGGATATAGCGATAGATTAACGACAAATCGATTCCCTATCTAAAGTGCTGGTCGCTAAAATTTAG
This sequence comes from Sapria himalayana, assembly GCA_029783825.1. Classification (NCBI taxonomy): domain Eukaryota; kingdom Viridiplantae; phylum Streptophyta; class Magnoliopsida; order Malpighiales; family Rafflesiaceae; genus Sapria; species Sapria himalayana. The sequence goes on from JAREIK010003544.1 coordinate 507,522, forward strand.
CGAGAGAAAATGTCCCTAGCTAAAAATTTAGCGATAGAAAAATCTCTTGCTAAAAAAGGCAAATTCCCTGGCTAAATTAGTTAGCTAAATGAGATTTTTCGTCGCTAAATGAAAATAGTGATGAAAGATTCCCAAGCTAAAGTGCTGGTCGCTAAATTTTAGTGACGGAAATAGTTCCTAACTAAATAAATTTAGCGACGAAAAATCAGTTACTAAAATAAAGATTTCCCTAGCTAATTTACAAGGGATTTTTCCATGGCTATTTGGGTTTTAAAACTATTATCAGAATTTAATTTATTTTAAAATTTTTTAATTAAATAATTTAGTATTTTAATATCAAATTGAATAAATAATGAAACTATAAATAATTTATAATAAATAAAAAATAAAATCATTTAATAACTTATTCTAATTCAATATTTACATAATTGAAACAAAAAAATAACAAAATTTTATTACATCTTATTCATCAATGTATCTACCGACAGTGCATAAAGTATAATATATCCATTTATTGATATTGTTTTCTCTCCCTCTGCTCCTTCGATCATCATTTTTCTATTGTATATGTACATAAAAACTACAGTATTATGGGTACATATATACTAAGTACAAATATACTCAGTATATATGTACATAAAATACTATAGTATTATATGTACATATATGGTGACTTTATTCGTACGTATATACTGTATTTGTTGCTGTTGCTGCTACTTCTGCTGACGTTGGCACTCCTGTCGCTGTTGTTGTCACTGCCAATACCATGGCTGATGTCGTCACTGCCGCCGCAACCTCTACTGTTGCAGGCTGCCCTCGTTGCCCCCTCTGCCGGTGTTTTGATGCATGCCACAACTGCAACTGTCGTTGCCGCCGCCGCCACTGCCATTGGCGCCTCCACTACCACCGCCGCCGCTGCCATTGCCGCCTCCACTACCATCGCCGCCGCCGCAGCCATTGCCGCCTCCACTGCCACCACCACCGCCGCTGCCATTGCCGCCTCCACTGCCGCCGCCACCTCTAAACTTACTAAACATGCTACTAATTATGTATATGTACCTGAGTTCAATGCAAGTAGTGAAAATGTACATATACGAACATATATTTATTGTGTCAAAAAATATTCAGGAATTGCATAAAATAAATTTATGTATGTAAAGTTCATCACTCTTAATATTGATGTAGTCAGATATTACATGTTCATATCCAACACATTACTCCAGTATCAATTAAGTATAATTCCAATATTGTTTTACATCCATTTGAAATTTCTTCTTCATTAGACTAATAAACAAATAGAGACTATCAAACTCTTATTATCTACTAGGCATCCTAGGATATTTTAATGAGTTTCTTATTATTTTCTAATACAATGGAAAAAACTTGTATTCTTACTTATACTATCAGGTTATATGATACATACACCTAATATGTAAAAATCTCACCTAATAGTCCTAACAAACATACTAATAGTGACTAAGTTATTATATATATTATCAAAAGTGATACTAAATATTTTATTAAAAATATCATAATCTATAAAGATCCTCATCATGCACTCATATATGACAGAGCTATCATGAGGGTGGAGAATCTAGAAAATCCCAAGATTTATTTATTAAGTTTTCATGTTGAATCTACATAGTGGGCAGTGAGCCATGTAAATGATGTATCATATTTGACATCACAAACATTACACTATATTTCCTAAATTAATTAATTATTACTTATTTTTCTAATTTATAAATTTTATTATGTCGTTCTTACATGTGGACCTAGGAATCTCATGATAAGCAAGATAGAAGTATGTTTGTATGATATTGATTACTCTATGATCCTCTGAATATAAATGAGGTCAAATAAGTTGAACTAGATAAAACTTCAAAGACCCCATCACTATGGCTCAATTTGGTTTGCTTGAGATCTAATGTATCATGTTTTTGGTGCATTGGCTAGCATTGTCTCTTTAGGTAGTTCATGTCACATGCACTACTACATATATATTTTTTGACAATATATATATTATGCAAATTTTTCATTGACTTCCATAAAATTTTTATTTTTTATTATCTTAAAGTAAGTTCAAACAACTAAAGTTCTTATTTTTGGTTTTTTAAGTATTTGAGTTTGGGTTGAGGTTATAGGAAAAAACATAGTTTTAGCCTCAAATATTTCTTTAGGGTTATCATTATTATTCATATATAAATCAATATTAATTTCATTATCATTATATTCACTATTAGTTGTCATTAGGTAATTTTGTAGTTTATGTTTAAAAATAATTAATTAATATTTATAAACAAATAAAAAAAATACCCAAATCCTAGTGTGTTAGCCATTAGCATAACCACAACTAAACTACCGTATATTATACTGAGTTGTGATTTGCTTTGTTATAAAAAATACAAAATGTTTCACTATTCCATTCTAGTTTCCAACTTTCAAAGGGTAGAGTCATAGAGAGAAAAGAATATTAGAGAACAAAGAAACTTTAAATTGAGAACGTGAGAGAGTGAGAGAGAGAGAGAGCAGAAGAGAGTAAAAGGAGAGGATAGAGATATAGAACTGAGAATAAAAAACTCTATATACTTAATCTATATTTATAGATTTTGTTAATTAAAAATTATTTTTTGAATTTTTTTTTAAATATAAATGTATAGAAACCCTGCAACCATCGAATTTCTACTCCTAGCCATTGAAATAAATTCCAATAGCCAAGATCTTATGACATCTTTTTTTTAAGCAAAAATCAATGCATGTGTCTGAAATTGACAGTGACTATTATCGCTATCAGGTACATGCACGTATTCACCCGATACCTTGCATATCTATCGAAACTTCTATCCTAACGGGGTGATCCGCCATGTCAACATGGCAAATTGGGGTTAGTTAAAAAACCATGTAAAGTGTATGTAGAAGGTACATTTGAATTAAAAAAGTAAACCTAGTTTTTTTTTTAAAAAATGGGTCTGATTTTGAGTGGGTCACATATATCAGGTTACCTAGTTCTCTTTGACTCATGACTTGTTCTCAGTCCTAAGTCATGGTTTTCATGAAGGTGGACCATGCTAATGTGTTAGGTATACTAGTCGTGCCTAGCCCAGTATGAGGCATGGCAGCCGCTGACCCAACACAATACAAGCTATGCCTCAAGGCATGACCCAGCCCCAGGAATGGTTTTGGACCGTGCTGTGTTGGGCAAAGCATGACTCAGTCAGGTCATGCTTCGTGTCATGCTCAGGCCACCTAACCCACTTGACACCTTTAATTTTATATAGATGGATTTACAATATAAAAGATATTTAACAATAATATATGAAACATCTATTTTTTAGTGGAAAATATTAAAAAATTGAAATATATTATCACATATTGGGCTACTATTCCACTATTATATTTCTTGTCTACTTATATGGATCGAAGGGTAAAGGATAAATGCATAGAACATATCTTAAATTTCATAGATAATTGTATCAACCTACCATACAAACTAGATGATAAGACATGAATAATTAAAAAGATTCTCCAAATATTATGTGATTACATATGATAGTATCTCTTCAAGTACTATCACTCTACATGTATTTGAAAATGATTCATTCTATATACAATTAGATAAGGAAAAATAATGAGATGGGTTGCTTAATAGGTATCACCTTTCAAAAATATTTTGAAATTAATTATTATGCCTAATCCTGAACAATTTATAAAATTTTAATATCAAAAATTGGTGAAAATCTCATGAATTCCTATTTTCTATACCATCTAAAATGACACATGATCTACTAACCTCACACATGTCTATTATAATATTAGAATTAGTTTTTTTTATGAATATACTTATAGGCAATATCACTAATCTATTACTAGAGATGCTAAACAATTTGACATTTTGAAGGATTATCAAGATAAATGCATAAGAATTCAAACTCTAGAAGATGAATTCTCAAAGATTTGAAAATTTTAATCTCCATACAAACAATAATTTAGAAGATGTTAATGACGAATGAATATTGAAGATAAAATAAAAATTAATTTTATGTATTTTTTATTCTTTATTTTTTATGTAATTTATTAAAGTATTAAATTAAATAATATTTTTATATTTCATTTCTTTTTATTATTTTTATTCTTATTACATGTGCTTAAAAATGAAAACAATTATTTAATAATTAAAAAATGAAAAAAAAAGTCATAACAAATACAATTATAGTATTATACATAGTGCGTGGCTTATGGATTATGGGCACTAAGCCAAATGAATGTGGCCAAGCCCAAAAACCCACCCCAAGGATAATGCCAAGGTAGTCTTTAGTCATGGGTCAAGTGCCCAACCACAAGAAGCCACTGATCAAAGACCACTTACCCATGGCCAAGGGCCACATGACCATGGCTAGTGGGGTGCAAGCCACTGGTCAAATGCTTAGGGCTAGCAGGTAACTTGCCACATCCGTGACCTACCCTACCATGCTAACCTTGTCAAACACTACTAGTCAACATCTTTAACAAGCAATTCACATTAGGCCTTAAATAACTTTGGTAAAATTGTTGATGAACATTTATATTAACTAGCTTGAGCAAAAACTTGCCTCACTTGCTTGACATCAGTTGGCATTGGTAATTGCCAACAGCTCAACTTTAGAATTCTCCACTTTGAATTTCATTTTGAAATAACATGGCTTAATGCTACACATTGTTCTACCATTAAGTTGAAGTTCTCCCAAATCAATGACATTCATTTCCACATGCCTATTGAGTTGCTCCAAGTTTGATAGAAAAATTTCATATCAATCTTCTTATATGTTTATTCCATCTATAAGAGCTTCCATAACTTTTCCAATCATGTCGCTATAAACAATAAACATACATCTTTGGTAAGTAATCGGTGTTTGTATACATAAAAATACATCCTTTAATAAACGCATGTACAATATGGTCATGTAAATGTATGTCATTTTTAAGGGATGTCTAAAATTAAAAGTGATCTAAATACCCATAAAAAAAAAGAATGTATGACCCACCATAATTTAGTCAATATATAGTAAGAGAAAATAATTTTTCTTTTTCTGAATTTAGCTTGTGATTGTCCATACACACTCTCCAATTCATTAAAAAAGTTGTAGGATCTATCTCCCCCTTCTCATATTGAATAGCCATAACTTTGGATTTCTTTGACACCACTTGAGCAAGACTCACTAAAGGGCTATCCAAATTTGAGGAAATAGTCATTGCTTGATATAACTTCCATATATCTTCTCTCACGTTGTCTCCCATATGTGTATTTTGCCTTATTTGGGCTTGATAGATTGGTTTTACACCTTTCTCCAAATAAAAGTGGCATGTACATTCCAATGTTTAACTCATTTTAGAACTGAAATTTTCCACATGATGGCTCATTTATATTTTTTCAACATGATCATCAAATCATATTGTAGGAGAGATGAAAGAGTAGATGATATTACCACTATAAGTTTTTTTATTTTCTTCCAAGTAAGCATACTCAAAAGCATATATCAAGGTTTGATAGTTGATTTGTATGTCTCTTCTTTTTATTCACCCTCAAAAACTTCTTGTCTAGTTGAGAATTTATTTTGTATGGTGTTCTGAACTCATCATTGTATCTCTTCTTTATTTAGTAATTTTGTTCAAAAAGAGCGATGAACTTTGTGCTATGATAAAGTTTCTTTTCATCAAAGATTCAATTTTCAAGATGCTATGAATTAATTTATGCACAGCTATATTAGTCAGGGTCATAATTTGAAAGGTATTGTCATCTAGATTATGCACTTTTATAGTTATTGACTTAGCTAACAATGTATAGTGAACTAAATCTAGTGACTAGATGATTACTAGTCAAAATGTGAATATTTATGTGGCAATTTATAGTTAATTTGTCACTTTTAATTAGTAATTATTAATGATCAATTTAATCGATAGGTTAAGGGACCTGAAGAATATTGGAAGTTCAATTGCAAAAACAAACTAGAAAAGTATCACAATCAAGCTAAAAAAAATAACAAGGTGCTTTGAACTTGCACAACAAAGGAACCTGAAGAATTTATGAACTAAGTTTTTGCAACTCCTAGTAAAAATTGTTGGACCATGACAAGAGTGAGTTGAAGCCAAATTGAAGACTTAAGTAGTCTGCAACTAGTGAACTTCTCATGACACTTACGATGGCAATATGAACATTTTGTGTTGTACCTTTTACTTTTTTTAGTGAATAACACTACTACAAAAACCATAATCAAAGATGCTTAAAAAGCATCATTATGTATATATATATATAATGTCACTTATCGATAGCGTCATCCGCTAGCGTGACATAAAAAGTCTATTCATATAATGACATTTTTTTGCAGTGTCGTTGAATCATACCTTGACGCTAAAATAAAGTGTCATTTTTATTAACAAGGATACTTTATTTTAGCGTCAATGTATGATTCAACGACACTGCAAAAAAACATCATTATATGTTGTAGCTATCGTAAATTTTTTTAATACTATGACACTTAGTAAAAGCGTCAAGGATGATTATGATTTAAATAAATTTAAATTTAATAATTATTGTAAATATATTTTCACCTGTCATTGTAATATTTTAAATTTAAAATATTTTCACCTGTTATTGTAAATATAAAAACAACATTCTTTACAATCCATACCAAGAATATAGTTTTCAAGTACATTTAGGAACTCAACTTCTTACTAATCAAAAAAAAAATATAACACAATTTCAAAATTCATTTCTTAAATTCAATTCAAAATTTCTGATATATGCAGAAAAAAATTCATTTCTTATCTCCATAATACTGGTTCATGCTAGCCTAACAAAGTTGAGAGTTAATTTCCAAATAAGGTAACCTGCATACAAAAAGATGAACAATAAATTTTACACTTGCAGAAAAAAATATATTATAGAGCATTGGAAAAAAATAGGAATGATAAAAACATATCATAAAAATAATTTATATAACAATTGACATATACGATTAAACAAATTTAACAACAACAAAAATAGAGTTAGTAGTAATGGATAAAATATAAAGCAGAAGATTTATCAATTATGGCATAAAAGTTGATCAAATTTTTTAAAATACAAAACAATAATAATTAATTTAAAACTTGTATGTGTGTAGTGAGTTTAAAGATCTCACAAACAACTTGAAAAAATACTACAAAAACCAATTAAATATAATAAAATGAAAAGTTAAATTATTTGTCATCTTCCCAACACATCAAAAAAACTCGATGAGATGCTATGTAATGTAATTTCAAGTTCTATTTGATTACACATATTATAATCCAATCAACTTATAGTTTTAGATTCATTAATAAAATAAAGGCTGGATGAAAAAAAAAATTGTGCCTTGAAATAATAATTGTGTTTTATAAGGGCAAAAAGGTAATTTACAATGTTGTGGTAAAGTATTGAAGCCAAAAGTCGAAATCACAATTTTTTCCATTGGCAATCTACAAAAAAAAATTTATGATAGACAACATAAACAAAAGATAGTATGATAACAAAAAAATTTCCAATTACATATTCAAGTTTTGAATATTTAATAGAAAGTAATAATAATAACTTTGATCTCATTATAAAAAATACATTTATTATCACAATAGTTCATGGACCATTCCAAAGTTGGAAGATCTCCTAACTTGACCAAATATAAGTTTACCTTTAAATGCCTATGAATCGTGCATATAATATACTAACGTAATTCAACATATGAAAATTAGAGAAATATAATGAATGTGTAAGGAAAATACTAAAATGTCTTCAAATGATTATGTCTAATAATTTACCTTCAATCATTGTTTAAGACAAAAGAGATATAAATTATGAACCTCGTCAAAAGTTAAAGTTGGAAATGCTAAAATTTGTTCATGCTTCAATACAAAAAGGTGTCCCCAATACTTTTCAAACTGAGGAAAGTATTAATTGAGTCACCAACATGACCCATTCAGATCGTATTTCATCCAACTCATTTTTGTTGTATGATTTCTTCCCATTAAACTGTTGAAAAGTAAAGTATTATCTTAATCAATAGGAAAATAAAAAAAAACCTGATATATTGAGAAACAACAAATCAACACATACATTTGTTGTTAAACATCCTTGATCAAGAATGATCTCTCATATATCTCATCACATAGTATCCACATTCAACACTACCTTGTTGTCTTGGGCACAGAATGGAAAATAAAATCATTATATATATATATATATATATATATATATATATATATATATATATATATGGAGTTACTTGCAAGTCATATTGTAATAAGTTTAAAATTAAGCAAAAAAAAACTAAATATTATATTACTCAGTTAATGAGTTATGTACCCCTAGTACAACCCAATTAGGCTCTCTTTTTGATGAGGTATGTTTTTTAAAGTGAAGATTTCTTTGAGCCCTATATTAAGAAAAAAAAATTTTGTTACCAACAAATACTTCATTCTATAATAAGAAGGGAAAAACTTACATATTAACAATGTCTTTAAGATTATCTGAAGGTTGATGATGCAAGGAATCAAGGTAATAGGCGATCAAAGTCCTTATGTCAAGTACCACCAATACTCAATGACAACTACAAAATTAACATTAGTGAAACAACATAATATTTATAATTTGATAAATATGCATACTTATAATAATACTTATGTTAAATAACTTATCCTGGGTTATATGGAATAAAAACAAAATTTGCATTATTTGCATTCATCAACCGATTAGCTATAGCCCTTGACCTATTTTTCTTGCTTGCTTCTCCCAATCCAGCTTTGGAAACCAATGTTGGATTTACAAAAATAAATCGCTCTGCCTCTTTAGCATCAACCATCTTTGTATACAAGTGCCTGATTTAATTTCACACAATATTTAAAAGTTTTAATATTTTAATTTAACTAATATTAAATACAATTCTCATTATGAAAAATTAAAGCATAAATAAGATAGTTAAAATATATGAAAAATATATTAAATGTTTCTCTTACCATATATAGAACATAAGACAATTAGATGATACCTTTGTTAATGATATTATGATATCCATATCTTTTTTCATGAGGAAAGTCTTAAATGATTGTCCAAAAACCTCCTCTATGAAAATTGTGGGATAAATAACAATTTGACAGTCACCATCTTATTGTGATACTTAGAAAAAAATTAACACTCAAGAATATTCAATGAATCAAAAATTATTTATAAATATTAGAGTAATCAAGAATAATATATTTAGCCACCCAAAATATTATTATGTTCCATTATGGAATAGATTCGTATTTTGGAATATTATCAATCAATTAGTTAATTTGTGGTTATAACTATAGGTGCTAATGAGACGAGACAACTCACAAGCTACTCGGACTCAACTCAATTAAAATTCGATCAAAACTCAACTCGTGTAAGATCAATTCGAGTTCGAGCATGACTAAAAATGTTAACTAGTTTAGCCGACAAACTAGTAACTCAACTCAAAAGATCACAACTCAAAAATTTTTATATATAAAATGTTAAATTTTTTTTATTTATATCTCTATTTTAGGAGATGAAATATATAATATATCTCTATTTTTTTATTCTTAAAAATTAAACCTTTTTATTATTTATGTAGTTATAAATATATTTATTTTTAAAATATTTTATTTTATCTAAAGAAAAGATATAATAAAATAGGATATTATTCTATAAATTATATTAATAAATTAATATTATAATGAATATATAAAAACTATTATTATAATTTATATCCAAATTATAAATTAGTCATTATACATTTTTATATAAATCTTAAATAGTTTTTAGCTTACTTTTTATTTTATCTATGCTTAGTGTTCTAACCTTAACAACTAATTTTATGAGAATTGTATACTTTTTTTACCAAACCAAACAAAATCCAATGTTGGATTCCACCCACTTACAACATTCAATGGAATGGTTGCATAGTTGTTGCATTAAAGAAAGCATGGTTCAAGGTGGGTCATGTGTCAGAAGGCAAATCACATGCCCACCCTTATCACCCAACCCATGACATTTTTTGTAGCTATTATGTATGCTCAAATCACCGTCTCACAAGCACCACCCCAAGACCCAACATGACCCATGTCAAACATTTTTCTCAAACCAAATTTAGTCTAGATGGCTAGTAAGTTGGATCAAGCTATGCTACAAATACAATACGAACAAGGGCCACTCCATCATCCCTACATTATCAACATCTAACACTACAATTTAATCATCAAATCATACATTTTTCCTTGAAACTAACTATTCTAGTAGTTTTTTAGACGTGTTTAAACCATCACTAATGTATAAAAATTTGTCATTACATCTACCTTGAGGTTGGTAAGAGAGATTGGGTAAAGGGTGAAAAAAAACTATTCTAGTAGTTTTTACTTCATCATTACAGTAATTTTCCATGAACAAACAAGGTATTGTCAAATAAAATGCTAAGCTATGAAAGATGAGACAATGTTAAGGAAAAGGGTACTTGGAATGATGAAGCTTTTAGAAATAGTAAATCAGGAGGTATCCACTAAGTGAAGCTACTAAACTTAATAAACAACATTACATAGTCTACACAAAATACACAAATAAATAAAGTTTCATAGCACACTCCAAACAGGCTACATACCAGGCTTCTTATACACAGAGACAAACATCTACTTGATGCATTTGAAGCTTAAAAATAAAAACTTTTAATGATTACCAATAGGATGGGTATGGTATACTGCTACTCCTATCATAGCTTCCGGACCTTAACTGGCTACCAGACACAAGTGGAGACCCAGAAAGTATCTGACCCAAATCATAAGAAATGCCAGAGAAAGGTGACCCATATGCATTGGGGTGGTTCATGCTATTAGGGAAGGCTGACATTGAATAAAATCAAAAGTATACAGCACAAGAGATGCTGAAGAAAATAGACCCAGAAAGGAATCACAACTTATGAAAGTTCTAGAAATATAGTACCTCCTAAATAACAACGGGGAGAAGAATAGGAAGATCCCTTACATGACGCAAACAATCACTTGGATTGAAGTGAGTTTTCACTTCCACTCAGCAGCAAAGGAGAATGCATTGGCATTCAAGATGAATTTGGGGAAGAAACAATCACATTACAGATGTTATGCAGTTTATATTGCCCATAAATCTACACAAAGAAGAGTTTTGCTAGTTTAATTCATAACAGGTAAAATCATGTCCAATGGGTAGTAGGAGAAACTGCAGGAAGTACAACAACTGGATCCAGTAGAAGAGATAAATTCACATACAGTCAAATGCTTGTAGAAAATAATGGACACACCGTAAAGTTCAGGGTACGATCATAGATAACCACTAGACCAGAGAAAAGCTTGACAGCATAGTCTACAATCTCACGAGTTTCATATTCTACAAAAGCATATCCTTTGAATTTGTCACTCTCCTTATCTCAAGCAAAGTGCAACTTCAAAACTCTCCCAGCTTGAATTAAAATATCATACAAAACCCTATCGCTCACCCTCTCATCCAAATTCCCTGAAAAAATTTTCATAATATATAATATAAAGATGTTCCGTGAATACTTAGAGAATCAAGATATTGGATGCTTAGAGAAACAAGACAATTATGGAAGAAGAATTTTATCGAGCAGTTGGTGAGCATAAAATATGGAGCTTGCTCTTTTCTGTCCATTACATTCATGACCCAATCAGCATTCAAATAGGCATTAAAGATAAATTGATAAACACCCCACTATGTGGGAGAACACCCCCACTGACTTTACAAAATAAGCTACCACAACTTAAGAGAAAAATAAGGAAAAGACTAAGTATAAGTCAACAACTGAAATAGGTAAATAGTGAGTAGTTAATGGTGTTTTGTTTGAAGTTGTACTGACAAGAACGTAACCAAAACAATATTGAGATGTGGTAGTGGTTCATGTAATGGCCTAAGTTTGCTGACGACTACTGATTGCCAATAGGTTAACCTCGTCAATTCCAGTGATTCAATGCACTATTTTTTGATAAAAGTTAAATGTATGGAAGAGCAGATACAATTAGAAACTTAATGGGAAAACTTACAAGATGCTGCAAATATGGCCAATGATATCGGAGACGTGAGCTTGAAGCCGAGCTGTTGGAAATGGCCGAACGTGATGAAGAAGATGTGCAAGTCTTTCTAGCGATCGATTCTTCATTATATTAAATTAAGTTAAAAATAATATTAATTTAATCACATAATTTTATTAAATCACCTTATATTTACATTATATTTTTATTTCTCTTAGGGATAAATTAAATATTAACAATTTTTTTAAAAAAATTAAATATTATTACTTATTTTATAAATAAAAAACTCAATTTTGAATGTAAAAATATTTAGATATTTTTAAATTTTATCATAAGTTTCTGTTTATTTTTAATAAATAATTTTCAACTAAAATTTGATAATTTTTTTTATTATTATAGAGTAAAAATAAAAATATTATTAATTATTAAAAAAATAAATAAGAAAGTAGTTACAAATCAATAAATTCAAAATTAAAGTTTTCACATCCACGACACTATTAAAAGTGACAAGGTTTTTAATTTTCAGCCCCTTATTCCTTGGAAATTTTTAAGGAAGTAAAAAATTTTCCTAACATATTAGTCTTAACAATGAAACATCTAGTAAGTGTCATTAAATGTCTAATTACAAATATAATAATGACATTTTATAAAAGCGTCAAGATATAAAGCGTCATTAATTTTAAGTTTTATTATAGTAACAATGACACTTGTAGTAAGTGCCATAAAAACAGAATACATTATCGAAATAATGACGCTTTTAGAAAAATGTCATTAAATGTCTAATTACAAATAGAATAATGACATTTTCTGAAAGTGTCAAGGAATAAAACGTCATTAATTTGCTGTTTTGTAGTAGTGATATAATTTAATGAGTGTATTTGACTAGAACATCTTCCTTCACATCCCAAAAGATAAGAGAACAAAACTCTATCTTATTGCACATTCATGCATCTTCCATAGATGTGGAAATGATTAGTACTAGTATAGGCTATGAGACTCAATAACTTGAAAGCTTTTTGGAAACATAAATGTAACTTTTCTAGAAGAACAATTTATGAACACCAATCATTAGAGTTGAGAGGAGAGGGAACCTATGAAAATTTATATCAGAACAAATATGATGTCTCCTCCTTACATAGATCAAACATATAATTGTGGGAGATTCTGCAACCAAATAATGATTTCAGCCCTAGGATATGCTAGTCAATGAGTTGAGTGACAATATTCCAGCAAAAACTAGGCAAACCCCAATTGAACATGATCATACATCTTAGCCCATGCTAAAAGATCTTTCAAGCTTCACTAGTTATGATCAAGATTTTATAATTATGTATTAATAATGAACACCAGTGAGTCTAAGATATTTTAGGAATTCTTCTCTTTTAAGCATGAAAGGAGTGGTTTTAGGATTTGCGGAAAAAATTTGAGTCCATGCATATCAATCACACTTATGATCTGTTACCTTTTCCTAAAGGGAAGGAAGCTTTAAAAAATAAATATATCTTCAGGCTAAAACTATTTGTTGATGACTCTTAACCAGCATACAAGGCTCAATTAGTTAAAAATGATTTTAGCCAAATGAAATGAATTGACTTTGATGAGATATTTTATCTAGTCATGAAGATATCCTCTAATCAAGTTGTTCTAAAATTGACTACCAACTTATATTTTAAAATTGATTAACTTCATATGAATGCAACTTTTTTTCACAAAGACCTTCATAAAACAAATAACATAGAGCAACATGAGATATTCCAAATAGAAGAAAAAGAATGTGCTAGAAATTTTATTCATTTATGAAGGTTAAGCCTATTTCAACCATCATAGAAAAATAATTCAAGATGAGTATCGAGTAATATCTGAATATTATTGAGGAAAGGAGAAATATGTCATCTTCTCTATGCCTCATCTATCACTAATTTTATGAATGTTATGGCATGTATGAGATCAGATATAACACTTGGTGTTGTTGTGGTATGTCACTCTCTCTTGGACACAATTAGATATTATTGGGAAGAAGTAAATTGTATCCTAAGATACTTTTGAGGTACAATTCAGCTAACTATATGTCTAGGTGGGTAAAATCTTATTTATCTCGAATATACTAATTAAATATGATTGGTAATTTAGACCCAAGGAGATCCATCATAGGTTATTCAATAACTTTGGATGTGAAGTAGTATCTTGGCAATCAAATCTATACAAGTACATATTATTATCTAATATTGAGGCTCAATTCATAGTAGCTATTAAAACTTACAAAGAAAGCTCATGTATAAAAAGGTTTTTAGCAAACATATATATGCATTGAGATACATACATAATTTAATGTGATAGTCAAAGTATGATACATATCTTCACGAATCCAACCATTAACCATAAGTTGAAGAACATGGATGTGCATAATCATTGGAAACTATACTAATATGTGTCTCCCCACTTATGCATATGATAAAAAGGAGATTTGTTGGGCTTTCGTGAGTTGGGTAGATTGATTTATTTTTTATTTTGGTTTGATTTAGTTTTTTTATTAAAATGTTAGTGTATGTTATGACATCCCTAAAATCTAAGTTTAATTTTATTTGGTTATTACTATTTTTTATTTTTTATTTTTTTTTTGTAGTTATTCCCAATTTGTTAGTCGTTTGCTCTTTAAGAAAAACAGAAAATATGTTAACTCCTCTCTTTCTAATATACATCAAAGACACAAAAAAGGAATACATATCAAAAATGTTCTCTCATCTTCTCTCAAAAATGTGTCACATGGAAGGAAAATTCTTCTCCTTCCCAATTGCATTATGGTGGATAATAAAAAGAGAATCCCTTCTCCTTCTCTTATAATAAATGTATTATAAATCACCAATTTATCCTTTTTTTAGAGAAATTTAATTTTGAACAAAAACTAACACCTCATTTCTATCAAAGATTAATATGTTTAGTGGCGCTCTTGTTATTGTTATCACACTCATGTTCTCATCTTAGTTAAATTATAGGTTTTTATGCGTAAAATTACATACAAAATTTTGTTAGCATGAGTACATTTCTAGCATGTATTAAACTTTAATTTATGGTTGTAATCATATTTATGTTAAGATATATACACTAAATTCTATTTTATTATCATGAATGTTCATTATGTTTTATTATTTCATTTCAATGAAAATCTACATGAGCTAAAATTGCATTTAAAATTATGAGTTTGTGTGTCTTTTATACAATATAGTAGATGATTTATGTGTAAAGTTCTGCTTATATATAATAGATAAAATCATTAATTCTTTTGGAATATAAGTTATTTATTCATATTTTAGTTGGAATTAGACACATCATTGGTTAAATTATAGCATAAGATTTCAATAGATCCAATTCTACTATGATGAATGACCAAGTTTCAAATTCTTGTGTCAGTACACTTGTTTGTACTGAATGAGACCAAATTAGAGTAATTATTTTATACTGATACATAAAATAATTAATATCTTATGATAACTATGAATACTATTACTCTTAATATTTGAGATAATTAAAAAAACACATGCATTTAATGTTGGTTATTTCGATTCATATAAAATGAGATTTATATATATATAAATAATCTTGATGAGTTGGAAGATTATATTAATTATATGATGAATATTAATTATTGATAAAATTTCATATCCTATAAATTAGACTGATTATACCTCTTTAAGGATACTTATAAGTTTGGATTAAGTTAAACTACATATATAGATTTTAATTTGACATATCAAATAGGTTAATTAGAAAGTCTCAAAGTGACTATCGGATGTTGATTAAATAAAATTATTAAAGTTTTAATTTAATTAATAAGTATCTATAATCTTAATGTGAAAAAATTAATAAGTATTATATATCATGAGACTCATATCATAATTTCGAATAAATTAGGGAGTTCAATTATAATTTTTTAGTGAAATAAATTATAATTAATGTAGATGAGAACACACATTTGTATTGGAATCTCAAAATTTGCTTAACCATTGGGTCCTTACCATAGTTGAGACAAGTACCATGATTGGTAGCATCTTTTTGTTTTTTTTTAAGTCACATTGTGACTACAAAGGTGTGTATCCATCAGTTAAAAAAACAAAGCCACTCACATCGCATCTTTTTTTTTTGGTTCAAATGTACAAAGGATATATGATAGAAGGCTCAAAAGGACGAGGATGAATCACTCCAAAAAGAATTCAATGTATGCATTTGAACCCTACTTTAGTAACCTAGTTCGGATCAACAAAAGTGGTGCAATCTTGTGTGCACAATCACCATGTTCTTGGGATTTAAGATCAAACAGTTTATACATTGTTATTTTTTAATGTGTTATTGGATTGATTTCTTATGTTTGTATTTGAGTTTATATCACATATTTTATACTAAAATATTTATGTAAACTCATAATTAGAATTTCCTTAAACAATTCTATGTTTCCCATATATCAAAAAACAATACAATTGTTTAATACAAATTAAAATTTGGACAATATTTTAATTTTTATTTAGAAAGACTGATTTTTTGGAAAATAGAAAATCTCAATTCATGATTTGAAATCATAAATTTCATTATTCCAAAATAAATATATACCACACATAAAGTGATTTTAGAACTACAAGTTTTCATTATAAAATGTTATAGTTTTTATGCGAGATACAACAATAATTGAGATCGAATAAATTACTTTATACATTATTAATACTTCATATGAAATAGGATAGATACATACATACATACATATATATATATATATATATGTATGTGTATATATATATATGTATGTGTGTGTGTGTGGGTGGGTGGGTGGGTGTGTGTGTATGTATGTTGTATGTATGTATGTATATGATAAGTAATAAATTGTATTTATCAAAAAATTTCTTTACGACCTAGAGGAGCTTCAAATTATTATATTCTTTGCTAAATAAATATAAATCTAAGTTTTGATATTCCTAACTATAATTTTTGTATCTTGTGAATTTTCTTCAAATAATCTTTGGTTTCTCTCTCCCCATATATAATATACAACTGCTATCAAGACTACTTTTATGATGTTATTATTGGGAGTTTTTGCTACATAGTATTTCTTCATGTCTTTTAAAAGCTGATGAGATGGAATCCATACTTTTTATGATTTCAGTCCAGCTCTTCACTTTTTGACATTCACTTCAAGAAAAATGACACTCAGATAAAATGTGATCTATGGATTCTGAACATGTGTAGAATTCACATTTTACATTCTTTGGTGTTGAGTATAATTGATCTTTGGTTCAAAGTTTCATAGGCTTGGAAATCTATAGATTTATAGCTTGTTTGGGTACATGGTTCTGAATCCAAATGATTTGTGTCCAGACGTTTTTACTTTTAAAGTTGTTTTCATTAAGATAATAATAGGCATATGATATAATTATTTCATTGGGAATTAAGATAGAAGTGGTGAACTCACTTCATCCAAAGTGAGTCATCATTTTTATTGATTCTCCAAAGTGTTTTAATAAAAAAGACTTTGCTTAAAAGAAAATATTAAGGATGCCCAACCCACCTAAAGAAGTGGGAGCACATACATTTTAAATGAAACTTTGGGTTTATATCTTTTAGTTTTAGGTCAATCTCATAAAATTCTTCGACATACTTGTTATATAACATTTATCATAGATGTAGGCAGAAGGAATACTAAAAAACAATTAATTGATGCATGTACAATTATTTGATGCATGTAGTCTGTGAAATTTCACATAGTAATGCATGTACAATTAATCGATGCATGTGAGCAAGATATTTAATATCTCATTTCTTTTGGTTTGTTCTTCACTTTATTTAAGAAAAATGTATTTCAAATTGTTTTTTATACATAAATTTTTTTCTCCCTTTCTTTATTGCAAAGGAAATAGTAATTTCTAGGTATTGGGAAGTAATTAGTACTCAGAAAATATATTTTTATTTGATGAATTTTGGGAGACTTGTGTTTTGGGGTACTCCAATTGAAATATCTAAAAAATTGAAACTGATCTTTTAATATTTCAAAAAAAAATGCACCAAACTATAAATAAATTAAAATTCAGGACAATTGAATACATTAATCCTAAACTACCCTCTCTCATTTTCCTTGCCCTCGGTCTCGCCCTCGACCTCGCCCTCGTCCTCGCCCTCGACCTCGCCCTCGACCTCGCCCTCATCCTCGCCCTCAACCTCGCCCTCATCCTCGCCCTCGTCCTCGCCCTCATCCTCGCCCTCGTCCTCGCCCTCGTCCTCGCCCTCGTCCTCGCCCTCATCCTCGCCCTCGTCCTCGCCCTCGTCCTCGCCCTCATCCTCGTCCTCGTCCTTGTCCTCACCCTTGTCCTCGTCCTCGTCCTCATCCTCACCCTCGCCCTTGTTCTCACCCTCGTCCTCGCCCTTGCTTCTCACCCCTCTCACCTCAATATCTTTCAAGTCCTATTTAGATGCTTGACAATGTTAGGGAGACACCCTTTGACACAATTCATCTGTGTTATCATTCATAGGAACTCCTTTGGGTTCACATAGTAGGGTAATCAAGGCAAGATATATTATGTGACCAGCAAATTCACCTTCATGATAATTGAGAATAGATTTTTTTCTCAATTATTTAACCTATCTCAAAAGTGAAACTAATTGAGAGGGCATAAATCTAAATTGCATTCTCTTGTCTGATAGTCAATACATGGAGTGTAGGCTGCAAAAAGAAGCAAAAGAAATTAAACAATATTTTGCTCACCTCTATGAGTTCTCAACGCATCAAGAATTAGTATACACTCATCAAAGGAACCCTTTATTCCCCCATTCCATTTGTCAATTCTTTTGAAATTACTTGGTAGTTAGGCCACTCCTTATGGACTTGATAAGTTTGCTATCCTTTTCTCATTGAAATATAAGAAATTCATTAAAACCATCATATCAAAACATACCCAACATCCATGCACATAATATTTTCCTCTTTCTCTCCTCCAAATTGACATAAAATTCTCTCATGACTGAGATGTGTACCCTCTCTCTATGCATGCAAAATACAAATCATTTTTTCTTTTCAAGGATTTGCTTGAATGATGGTATGTATTCATTGAAACCTTGCTCTTCAATAAAGCTTTTTTTTTTTTGGCAAGAACTAGATTCATCCATCTTTGGACTATCTTTATGCAAAATGTTGACACTAACATCTTAGGAAACTACTCAACATTGTTGAATCTCTGCCACTTAGTATTAGCCTTACTACTTATTTCTCCCTCCAAGATTTTCTCTATCAGCTTAGAACATGATCTTTTCTTCATGGTTGTGTTGCCGCATCACTATAATCTCACAATTATTGGTTATGGTTTCAGATGAATTGGGAGGAAGAAAGTTTATGGTTAGAAAAAATTTTTTTTTCTATCACCATGATATATACTTTACCAGCCACAACATGATAAATGAAAAGTTATGACTCTAAAGGTTTTTCGTGACTTTAAGACATGAGAATTCATAGTGCTAAATCTTAGCTATACCTTTAAGAAATGAGAAGTCATGATACTAAAGGTTGGCCACAACTTAAAGAAATAAAAAGTCACAACATTGAAGGTTGGCTGCAACTTTTTGGGTGAAATCAAATTAGCTGAAGGTTTGAACCTGCTAATCCTAAAAATAGGGATGGTTTTGTGGTAGACCAATGTTAAAGTTTGAGGTTCATGTAAAAAAATATTTCTCATACAAAAAAATAACAACAAACACATCGTTTCTTGGGTTGCCTCCAAATTAATTTTACATTTAATATTCATAGCGAGACAACAACTCATCTTTTTGTCATTAATTTCTCTAGTCCATGCTAGCTTCTTCATATAATCTTTCACTTCATTTCTCCTTGTTTGTTTAGTATCCACAAATGATGCTATGTATAAAATTACCAGAATAGTATTTTTTACATAAAATCTCAAAAATGAAGGGCAAAACATTTCCTTTACTTGGGCCATGACCTCATGATATTTTGTGCTTCTTCAATTTCAGCCTCTTCAACTATTGTGACCTTTATCGCCACTAGAAATTTTGAGATAATACTTTTCTTTTCACTAATCATTATATCCATACTTACCAATGAAATTTATAAGATAGTATAACTCTTCAATCACACTTAAATACATAATAACTATTTGAACTTCCAAGGTAGCATTTACCTATAATGTACTCAGTTAGTATATCCCTTCATCTTGTCAAGTTATCATAACATTTCTTTTTCCGTGTCATTTGCTTTTCTAATCTCATATAACATCTTTGTAATTATGTCTTCAAGTGATGAATTAGTTTTCAGATATATTCTATTATGCCTTATATTTTTAGATTCATTGATATCATTACTTCCTTTCAACTCAACAAACCATATACTCAAGAATTCATTGAATTTCAAAAACTATTTCTAGAGAGCCCATTCTAGCAAGACTTTTATCCAAACCTCCCATCTTAAAAATTTCTATATCGAATAGCTATCAGAAAAAAAGTGTGTTCAATTTTGTCATTCAACACAAAATAAAAGCCATAGTAGGGTTAAGAATGTGCTCCAACATATAAAAAATTTGACCCATACACGGTCTTCTCATTTCTCTATGTCTTGAAGCATTTGTTTAGTCATAGAGTTTTGCTCATGTAAGGATGGTGGTTAAAAAAAGAAAAGAATAAGAATAAAAAAAAAAGATAAAGTCACCATGATTACAAGACCATACAAGACATGCAATATAAAAATCAAAAAAATAAAATATGATAATATTATCGAAACTACTAAAAATAAAACTACCTCTTTTGAAGGGCAGTTACATCAACTAAAGTTGTTCAACCAAACAAAAAAAAAGTAATTCATAGTAATTGTGCTAATTTATTATGACTTTGTTACAATACCTAACTTTATAATTAGGTGCATCCTAAAGTTAGTTGGATAATTATATCTAATCTAATATCTTTCTATAAGTATATGTGTCATACAAGTAATAAAGTTGACCTTCAATTTAGATATCAATCACATAGGGATTTCACAAGTAATCTTTAGTCAGTCAATGATAAAAAAAATAGATACTCTAGTAGGCGTGATATATAAGATTCAAGTAAAAAAAATAAAAAATAAAAAAAAAACAAAAAAAATATAAGATTCAAGTCATACATCTTAGATTCTAGAGATAATTTATATTTTTATTTGTAATGGAATTCATAAATAGCCTTGTTGTAATTATGCTCAGTTATAAATGAATGTTGGATAATTGTTGATTGACCTTTAGCAACCCTATCAGGATACAAGTGATTAGAACCTATTGATCATGTTTCAAAGATGGTTTCCTTATAGATATCCCCTCTATACTTTGCCACCAAGATAACACATCATTTCTACTCAAAGATCATTTACAAGTTCTCGCCTTTTAGGTAACTCATAAACTATCCTTAATAGTTGGTTTAAATATACATTCTTATTCTTTGGCCCCCAATATATTTCTCAATAAGAATTGATGTGGTAATAAAACTATTTGTACTTTTTACTTTGTTAATATCATACTCAAATAATTAATATATGTCTTTCTTTGTATTTCACTAGTAGAAGCCATGTGACCAAACATAACTTGTAAGACTATCTTCACCATATGAATCACATCAATTCATTCCTTTCATTTAGCTTGCTTTTCATTTCCCATCATTATGATAGGCAAATTTCATAAAAAATGTCAAACCCTTAGAATATTTGAATGTTTGTTCCTCCAAGACATGCATAATGGAGTGACTTATAAAAAAATCATATTTTTGGCTTCATAAGCATAATAGTTATAAATTAAATATACTTAAATTTTAGATTTTGGTATATTAGTTTATCTCTTACATCATGGTTATGATGTAAGAATAAAGTATACATGTGAGTGTATACTTAAATATACTTAAATTTTAGGTTTTGGTATATTTTCTATCATACATGTGAGTGTATTTCATAGCTTATCTATGATCGTCCACCACTCTAATCATATATGAATCCACTAATAGCTAAAATCATATTCTCGGTTCTATTTACTTACTAAACCATCCATAACTAAATAATATTACAACAAAATATTAAATAAAGTATCCATCACTATATATATATATATATATATATATTACATAATTCTTAAATTCTACTTTTAGCATGAAATTAGAAAGAATTATATATAATATAATTAAAAATTCATCTCATTTGAATCTTGGTGCCCAATTTTAGCTCTTAATAAAATATAGGTTTCAAAATCTATATTCCTTAAAAATTACTCATTTTTACTTTGATTTGCCCCTAGAAGAGGGTCGAATATATGCTTATCTTTTATGGTTTATGCTTTTCCTTGTATCACCATTGTTACCCGTGGATCACACTGAAAAAGATGTTGTTGAATCTCTTGGATTATCTTCCTCATGTCTCTCATGAAGTTTTTGAATTCTTAGAGTTTTATTTATATACCCAAGCCTTGGGTGTATGTTTCTTTAATTGAAAGTCATAATGTAGAATATAAGTCAAAAACTTGATTTTTGACACAAAGTAGTGGCACTGGGTATAAGCTAGAGATTAGGTCTTTTTCCTCTACTTGTTGGTCACGATGATGAAAAAAGTCATGATGACTCAATTAGCTAATGTAGCACAAAATTATGGTTCTAGAATGTGGTAATCACCAGAATGTGGTTGTGGCTAATGCATTGAGTTTCTATAATTCATTATCATAGTGCTGAGTGATTTTCATAGCTTTGGTTTCTCTCTTGAGCCAAAACTTGCAGTACTTGTGTTGGTCATGACTCAAGTTTAGCTCTCTATAATTTTTTATAGCTAAAAATCATTACTACATATTAGAGCCATAATATTGACTTGAGTATTATGTGATTTGGTAAAGAAAAAGCTATGACATCTAGAAGCTATCATACCTTTAGTACATGTTGACTACTTTGTTTCTATGATATAAAATTAATATCGTAGCCATGAAATTGTTTCGAGCAAGTCTAGCTACAATTCCAAGAAATCTTTGCAACAATGAGAGTTTTTTATATTGAAATAATTGTGTCAATAAGATAGTAGAATTATGACATATGATGATTATCATGATTATGTGTATATAATTTTATCTAAGAATATACACTAGAACCAAATTTATAAGTACTCATATATTTAATTAAGTAGTAGAATAATAGATGCTATGACTTGCATAACTTTTTACTCCACTTATAATCACCAACTCAATTAAGCTATACATTTCATACTAAAAACTTCTGATTTCACAAATATTTATTAAAATCCACCAAAACTAAATTTTCATAAATTTACTATAAATAAAATTATCTTTTAGGTAAAAACATCATAAAAATCATATTAAATGATTAGTACTATTTAGTTTTTGACATACCAAATAATACTCCTCAAGTAGGGATAATTTATTAGTATGATTGTAAAGTACTAAATGAAAAAATTATAAGGAGACCATTATTAGACAGGGCCCGATAGTTAACAACCATATTTTATAATATTAGGGCACTAGAAAATTTTATAAGTTTCAACCTTTATTCTATAACCTTGCACAATAATATCCAAACTATTTAGATATATCATTATGCATAATAAAATCCATTAATCTTATAATCTAAAAATCTTAACTAAAACTTACTCTTATCATTTCAAATATGTGATCTATATTTGGAGGAAAATATATTTTACTACTTGTATGACCCATATACTTTTAGGACTGGTTAGACAATAGACACTCGCCAATAAAAAATTGAGACTTTTTCTAATCCTAAAAATTGTGCATCATAACAAAGTCAAAAAATCATGCAGACCTTAAATGAAGAGTTGAATGTTCAAGCTAAAATGACTTCATTGGCTCAAAGAATGGATGAATTGAAGGTTTGGGAGCAATATTATGTGAAGGTGGAATGAGTACCACAATAATGCTCAACTCTTAACCAAGTGGGTACATGATGGAGGAGTTACCCCTCATTCCAACTAGGATGGAGATGCTCATTGACAAAGAACATGTTAATGGTAATTTTAAACAACCGAATCATTATTTATAAGAAAGTACATGTAACTTAAATTAGAGGAATTATTTAATTTTTCATGAATTAAAAATCAAGCTTAATTTCCTTTAATGGATGAAGGCAAGTGGTTGTAATATTAAGCTTAGTGATGGAAGATTTTATGAGGGAGTATAAAATCAACTCTCAATTCAACAAAAGGGAATTTTAAACAACCAAATCATTATTTATAAGAAAGTACATATAACTTAAGTTAGAGGAATTATTTAATTTTTCTTGAATGAAAAATCAAGCTTAATTTCCTTCAAATGTATGAAGGAAAGTGGTTGTAATATTAAGCTTAGTGATGGAAGATTTTATGAGGGAGTATAAAATCATCAACTCTCAATTCAACAAAAGGGTGGACAACTTTGGAATTTAATTCAAAAAAAAATTGATAGCTTAGTAAGCCATTTATAAGACCATGAGATTTTTAATTGAGAAATTAAGAAACGAATTTTGATCAATTTGAGGGGATCGACCTCCAAATTGGCCAAGGGCTTTAAATTATATTTTATAACTTGATAAAAATAGTTAAGGAATTACATGTATTTATATCAAGATATTATATTAGATAAAAAATATGAAATCCTATTTTTTAAGTTACTATATTTAATCTATAAAATAAAGAAATAATATTATATTAAATTGCGAAAAATAGGTAATCCTAATATCATATCATATCGAACCTTGATTTTAACTTTCTTGCAAGGTTGAAGATCAAAGAAAGCCTGATCACCTACCATAAACTCTAAGTCACTATGACACTTATCAGCTTGCAACTTCATTATAGCTTGTGTGGGTACAATATTATCTTGTAGAAGTTGTATGATCTTATCTCTATTATGCAATTCCCTATCCACTCGATCAACCATAGAAAAAATAGTCATACATTTATAATTATGGGATGAGATTGACCATTAATTTCTTTGAAAGGAAAAACCCTTGGTAGAGGAGTGTTTTCTAGTGTGCCACCATTTCCCCCAACCCCAAGTAATCTATTCACCACTTTAATTTGTTCATTTATTTATTGATTATTATTTTGTACTCTACTTACATACATTTCTTGGATTATTTGACATGCAATATTGATATGTTTGCTTTTATTTTAATATTTAATGAATAAATTTTACTATATTACTATTTTGATTGAATTTGATAAATATTAATAAAATTGGATGCCTTTTTTGTACAATTGGTGAACTTAGTAGAGTGTGGCATGGAGGAGAGAAAAGTAATGGAGATTTTTTTTTTGACGTATTGTCCTTGAACCGGTAATACCGATAGGGCTCTTCACTTCGATATATGTCCTAATGGTCTAAGCTTTGTCAATTACTTATTACTTTGTCTATGTGAAAGGAAAAACATTTATAATTCTCAATATTTTTTAAGTATAACAATATGGTGATAGCGAAGAAAGAGAATGTAGCACAAGTTGGTAATGGTCTCTTTATTATTATTATTATCAATGGCACATGTAATTTTACATTTATTAGTTGATACATGCCTCTCACATATAGTGAATGATCTACAAAAATCAAATATTTGTTTTTGATGGAAAAAAAAAAGTAATGGAGATTTTTGATGATTCTCATATGATAACTTAATTATACTTTTCACAAGCTTATGGAGTAGTTGTGATATCCTTTCTAGGTCATAACTTAATAAAATAAGTCATGACAATCTTTGTATGCTCTAACTCTATCACCAAGTTGTAATAATATTTTTACTATGCAGCACTATGTTTATGACCATAAAATTTTCTTTGTGTTGTAGTTGCATTATCTCGAAAACACAAAGGTTGTAACCTTATTTTTACATTGTGGTAGCTAAGTACTTCATTGGCACAAGAATTCATGATATTTTTTAGTATCATGACTTAATCAATATAGAATCAAAGATTATATAATACCAAGTAATTTTCAAATGTAGTATTATTCTTCATCATGACTTTTGGATATATTGAGTAAATTCCTAAGTCATGTCATTCTTACAACTATGACTTAGTATTATATCAAGTAAATGCATTAATCGAGACCATTACCATTAACATGATTTTGTATTTCCTAGTACTATGACTTTGTGTCTAGAGAGAAATTCTCTAAGTAATAGCATTCTTTCAACTATGACTTTCTGAGCTAGAGAGAAGCTACTTTATTCATAGCTTTCCTTCCACTGAAATTTGTGTACTTAAGAGAAGATTCTATGAAACAAAAAAGTTGAACCCTTTATTCATCTTAAAAAATTGCATGGAACCCAAAGAATAAAAGGAATAGTTAGAATTTTTCCCAAAATGAGATAGATGTGAAATCAGATTTTCAGCCAAGAGCATGCAAACCCCGAGCATCATGACTTTCCACCCCCAATTAGGTGCAAATCCAAGGCGAACATAAGCTAGAATTGGTTGGAATTAGGTTTTGAGACTTGATCCTTACTAGAGAAGTCATTGAGAACCTTTGATTCCACAAAATACTAGTCCAAACATCTTGCTCAAATTCTTCTCCAATATATGGTTAAATTGGGATCTAGGGTTGGTTTCATGCGTGTTATGATGATTGAAATGTATAATGTTTATTTTTATTATAATGTTATAGGTTGGATATTGATGGATATGGATACTAATTGGAACTTAAATTTTGGATTTTCACTATATAATAGGTTCATGTATGTTAGTAATGGTGGATAGTGATAAATAAGTCACGAGACACACTCATCGTATTATAAGAAAGAAGTAATAATCCTTTTAATCTTAATGAATGAGATAGACCTTTGTATGAAAACTAAAAATTAAGGAAAGTTTAAATGTTCTGAGTATGATATGTATAAAGCCAAAAGACAAACATATTTACGACCAATCTATTGTTTATTTTCTAGAAGAATTGACTTTCAAGTGATGTGCAAGTTAATTAAAATCTTTAGCCTAGGAGTTTCATAATAATGTGAGAGAAATGTGTTAGATATGATATATAGTGATAGATATATCGCATGAAACATGCAAGTAGAGATATCTCATATGGTGGTGATATCTCTATAAGTCATTTATACTTATATGATTTTTATAAGTGAGACTTGTTGTGACTTTATTATGATGCTAAATTTATTGGTTAGATAGTTTCCTAAAATCTCATTGACAAGTGTATCTCATAAATGTTGATCCTTAAGTATACAAGTAGTAAATAGGAATTTCATTTAGATATCAATCTCATAGAGATTATATCATCATTTTGGTCAACCAACAATGAGGAAGCACAATTCTAGTACAATAATTAAGTAGGGATTTTGGTATGACTTTTGATCTTAGGGTTTGTCCACTTAATTAATGAGATGCATATTCAAATAATACAAATTAGATTGAGTTTGGATACATAATGAAGGTAGAATTGTTGTCAAATGATCATTTTCTCTAATAACATAAAAGGTGGTTATCACTATTGAGATTGTCCCAATGATGATCCTCTCATTAACTATCCTTGATGGTTGTGTGGTATGTATATTCTTATTCTTCGACTTCATGTATGATAAATACTAAGAACTAATGTGGCATATAAGTATTTATAAATTTAGATTTGTAAGTATCATACTTGTATAATTAATATATGTTTCGTTCAAGTTTACTAATGGAAAGCATATGACTGAATGCAACTCAAAGTGATGTTAATATGTCACCACCTCGTGAGTAACAATACACTTGCATATCTTGTGGATTATCAATCATCTTCTTCCACATTGATGATATGACTCACATACTAAAGGTGAACCTCTTAGGAAAATATTCTATATAATATTCACCTTAATCGAGAACTAATTATTCTAATACATGTAAAATCATTTATACTTCCTACTTAGTGAGTGACATACTCATAATGATTAACATACATGATTTTGAGTTTTAACATAAAAATTTATTGTACACATCATGTTCAAAAGGGTTGTCACTTCTTTCATATAGTATGCATGAGTGAGCCTTATAGTTTAACTATCATCATCTATAATGAAAACATGCACAAAACCACTACTAGTCATATCTCTATTTTAAGTTTTCTTTAATCACTATATCTATTAATTTCCATTCAACCATATAAATCAAACATATTTATTAATCATAAAATTATTAATCTATCACATGAATCAAAATTATACATATCTTTGATCTCAATTTAGCATGATATTGGGAAAATATTCATGAGGTATAGGGAAATCTCATGAATCTCAAGTTCCCAAAATAGCCTTCATAATAATCTAACTCACAAAACTTAATTTTAAGTTATTTTAGTTGATTTTCCAAAATCCAACCTTGAGAGGAGGATATGGGAGCTTAAAGTCATGTCCCAACTCTAAAGTCTAGCTTATGCCTTGCATCCCATGTTTGGTTGTGGATCCTTTAGGAAGCATGAAAATTACCTCTGGGTTGTTTGCTATGCTTTTCCTTTGTCTTGGTTTGTGGAGAAAAACAAATCTGTTTTTTTTTTGATTTTTTTTTATTTTATGCTTTAATATTTTGTTCATTTATCTAAGTTGATAGTCATGGAATTTAGAAGATATCATGAATTTGTCCATGATCTCTTGAACTCAATGTCACAACTCTAAAAAGTAATCATAACATTAGAATCCATCACAATCTTTCTACAACACAAAGTCGTAGTGCTAGGAAATATCTACGACATAAGCCTTTTGTCTCTATCACAAAAAGTCATGACATTGGGAATGATCATGACTTTTGTGTTATTCTCTCTTATTCATCATATGTTCACACTGCTAGAAATGATAATGACATTAAGAATGACCACAATTATGGAAATATCCTCAATTATACATAATATATGATCTTGGTGCTAGGATGACTATGATACTATGAATAGCCTATCTTATGCATATTATGATTGTAGAATTATGAATGGTTATGACTTTGGCTTTGTCATTTCTCATTTATCATGTGATCATGACACTATGAATAGTTGTGACATTGTAATTAGTCTATGCATCAAAATCATATATTTGCATTCTCTTGAGGGTAAGTGTCACGATATTAGGAAGTGGTCGTGCTTGAGTAAATACCATCTATAACATTTGGTGTCCAAAAGTTGTAGCATTGTATAACTTATATTGCTTTGGCCTAAGTAGTTTTGATTTTATAAATTTTTATAGCTCGAAAGTAATAAGTTTATTAAAAAACTACAACTTTGACTTGAGAATACAAAATCTTGGAGTAAATAAAATCCCACTACCGGAAAGTATCTATAACTTTTAGCATTAGTGGGATACTTAGTTAATGTAATATGAAATTAATATCGTAATTTTTTAATTATTATGAAATAAATTTGACTGTGATTCCATGCTAATATTGCAACCAAGAAGAATGGTTTACATCTTTGAAAAACTTTGCTACGGGGATGGGGAGAGTCATGGTGTACAATGATTTTCATGACTATATATGTAGAGTTTTACCCAATAATGGATACCAAAATTACTTGATAACCCATAAATCACCATGTCACCAAATACCTCCAAAAACTTATCAATTTCATTTCTATTCATCAAAACCAACCAAAACTTTAAAATCATGAAAATAATCCAATAATAACCATTTCCATACTTATAAATCATCAAGGAGTGCCACAAATACAAGAGAATATTCTGAAATTTATATACTCAACAAACTCACACATAAAAATATTGCTCATCCCCGAGAAAAAATTTCTCCCTCAATAAAAATATCATTAACATCATCTCAAATCATGGTGTTGATATTATAGATTTCATGATTACTATATCATAATAAAAACTTATGATTCCATTATTTTTGTATTACCAAAGTGGCAATAACTTTGTCATTAAGTTTCTAAAGGCCATTTTTTTATAACACCAAATCATGGTATTGAAAAATAGTCATGGTTTTGGGCTTAATGAATTAGAATCATAGTTGGTTTGAATCTATGATTCTTTTGTGTGGAGGGCTTGAACTGTAACTATGAAAATGTGATACTTATGTCACAACAAAGATACTTCATCAAGAAAAAAAACTTTTGGGTTGCCTCCCCAGTAGTTTCACAATAAATATTCATTGCTAGATCAATAATGGCTTATTTCCTTAGTCAAAAATCTCTACTATTCAAGCTAACTTTTCTATATAATTATTGATTTCTTTTTTTTATTGTTGTTTCGGTATCATTGATACTAGATAAGTAATAATATTGATGAAATCATCTACAAAGATAATTGGGATGGAGCAACTCTTCTTTATTTTTCCCCATGCTCAACATTGCAAAAAGTGTCATGAACTTCTTTACTTTTTCTTCCTATTTTTCAACACCATCTTCTTCTTGCATAAGCAAAACCTTATCATTTGTATCAACTTCTTGCATAAGCAAGACTTCTGCATTCATTACCTCTTCTGAGTTCTCATCTTAAACTCTTTTATATTAGCTACTAAAACTATTGATGCAAAGCTTTTAGTATACTTATCAACTCCTTGATTTCCTTTATATCAGCCACTAACACATCTGATGCAGTACTTTCTTCGAACATACCCAACCCAAGTTAGTGGCTTCATCACTCTCCTTCCATCATCTCATTTATTCTTATGCAATAACATTTTCTCTTCTCACTTCATTTAGTAGCTAAGTAAGTATATCATCATATGAAGACTTGGTGAAAGAGTAAGGATTATTACATATGCTTTCCTCATGGCTTTCAGATCTCTACTCTCTATAACTTATGATTGGGTAATAATAGTATTGATTCAAGTTACCATGAGGTATGTAATTGAAGTCATTACTTGGTGAATAAGGGGCCTCCCCATAGTGATAGCTTGGGGTATTCTCATGCATCCTCATATCATTTCTTCCCAAATGATAGTTGTTTGCATCATTCTTTCTTTTAATTGATTTTATGATTTTTAGTATTTTAGAGAATTTTGATATATAGACATGAAATCAATGAGTTTTTGGAGATGTTTAACAGAATAGTAGATTATTGAGTCTCACATCATTTCACTATATATTCTTGGCTAAAACTTTACCTAATTGGTCGGAGGCAATTCTTTTTGGTATAACCATACTAACTTATTAATATTATCTTTCTACTATATGACACATTCTCAATAGTTGTAATATTATTATGAAGTTATAGTCATACTTAGAAAATTTAAATAGCTGTGATAGTAATTTTTCATCATAGCAACCAAGTATGCCACTTATACTCATGGTCATGGCCAATTTTACAATATCGTGACTTTATCTTTATATAGCTTAGTAGTCTCAAGTTAGAGCCATGATTGTTTCCACAAAGTCATGACTTTTGAGTTATAAAAATTTATAGAGCTACAACTACTCATGTCAAAATTATGACTTTTGGGATACTAAATATTATAGAGAACATTAGTTAAGTATGACTATTTCTAAGACCATAACTTTTTTCCTCAAATAAAGGCAAACTGTGACTTATATGTGGAAGTTAAGTGCCAATATTATTGCATTCTTACAACACCATAGAGATATGTTATATGAGATTAGTAAAGGCTAGTGTCATCTACACTTAATGTATCATGGACACATTAGAGATATAAAGGGATATTTTTGGGTTACCACTAGTTCCCAATGCTATATGCACAACAATTACACATAAGAACTTCTTAGTATCGTAGCTATTTCTAAGTACTAAGCCACATATAAATCAAGAAAGACCATTTGCCAATGTTGCAGCCCCCACACAACATAATGGCTATATAATAATACAAGAAGCCTTCACCACTTTGTGACCACTTCATAGTGTTGTGGCCCTCTATATACTATAAATTGAAAAGGACATAAAGCCACAATTATTTCATCATGTTGTGACTTTGTGTTATAACAAGATTACACCCAAGTCATGGATGTTGTCAAAACCATAACTTTGCATTACATAAAGACCAATGTATTGAATAGAGTCTTGATTATTTTCTAGAATTATGACCTAAAGCTAAAAATATGGCTAAAGTAATGACTTTCTTCTAAAAGTTGTGATTTACTAATTAGATAATGTAAGGCTACTTGAGTATAATAGTGAAAGATAATGATTTTTTTTAAAAAAATATGATTTTTTCTTCTCCCCCTCATGAAATATGCAAAGTCATGGCAACTACAAACCCTAGAGATGAATTTTTTAATCCATAATGATTCCACAAGAAAGCATGGATACATAATTTATGCCAATCCCTAATGTTCGAGGGCACGACTTTCAAACCTATTTCCTCTAGGAATAGATTTGAGAATTAGTATGAAACTAGCAAGGTCTAAGAATTGTGTAATTTGAATTATGTGATGTAATTGATTTTAATTATGAATGCATGAATAGGTTGATTTATTTTATATATGGATACTAATAGTTGATGATTAAATAGAACTTGAATTAGAATTTTAATTATTGATTAGTTTGTATGAGATTGTCATGGTGAATAGTAATACGTAAACCAAAAGGCTCATTCATGCATGTAATAGGAAGAATATGACTCTTTTTTCAATTGTTATGCATGAGATAAACCTATAGGTTGAACCCCAAAATATGAGTATGTTAATCATTACAAGTATGATACTTATGAAACCAAAAATATAGATAGATTTATATATAAATCCAATGTAAACATCATAAAGAAACTAGTTCTCAATTGGGATAGATATTATATAAAACATTCGACCAAGAGATTCACCTTTAGCATGAGAGTCACATTAACACATAGGAAGATGATAATAGATAATTATTAGGATATCTACTAGTATGTTGTGACTTGCAAGGTGGTGATAGCCTTTGTGAGCTCTTTTTACTAGTATGGTTTCCACAGATGAAACTCGATGGAAACATATGTTAATTTGGGTGAGTGTGATGCTTATAGAGCCAAAAGTGGAAATAGGTACAAATGATGTCTATTATTAGTCTTAATGATATTGGAGACAGAGAATTAACGTGAACATATGAAATAACTATCAAAGGAAGTTAACAAAATCATCTAAAAGATTTGACATTGTGAATAACTCTCATGCAGAGATAAATTATTCTCTCAGTGGTGATATACCAATGGTATTTTCATGAGGAGACCACTATTGGAAAGATGTCAATGGTGACATAAACCTTATATGCCATTAAGGAAATAGGTCATTGTATAACATAATAATCTTCGTTCTATGTCCAATATAATATATGTCGAGTAACTTAATGGTATAACTTAGATTAAATAAATGAACCATAGACTTAAGATTATTTAACATTATGAATATCTATTTTATTTAAAATGAGTTGTCTAATTATTGAATAATCAAATAATTGATATAATCTATGTGTGATCGATATCTAAATAATAGTATATTATATACTTGAACAACTCGTACACTTGTAGATCTCAGTGAGATACTCTCATTAACATGTCTCATAACTAATTAAATTAGGTAATGTATCTAAGTCGAAAAAAAGGAAAGTTAAATGATTATTTGATAAGCATAGACTCATCACTTATGATAGTTCATTCTAGATTAATTATTATTTAACAAAATTCTTTATAGCACTTTAGTTTGGGACATCCATTAGGATAAATTTACTTAGTTTAACAGCTAATAAAAGTGAGGTAGAGTAAACTACATTTAGTAGAATGGGTGGTAAAGTAATTTTCAAATACCTTATAAAATACTCAAGATATAGAAATTATAAGAGATAATGATTTGATAAAAATCATTGAAATTTAAATTCGATAGACATGACTTCCACTACTAATTAGTGTATCAAATTCTCATATGTGCATTTGGGATAGAGATCCTAAAAATAATTTAGTAATTTTCATAAGTTAACTCCCCAATCCACACACCCTCATCTTGGCATACCTAACCATGTATAACAAATTATGTATTAAAAATATGATTAATCTTGTGATAATAAATTCATAATTTCCTAATAGAATATTAAATAAAATTCATTTGAGGAAATTCCAAAAGTGAGATAAGATTTGGGATACTTATCCAAATGAAATCAAATACCATATACCTTTCATGCATGTCCTTCCTTCAAGAAAAATGAAAGACCTTATATTACATCATATGGATTGTCATATCTTTAAAATATTTGGTTAGGGTTAGAGAGAGGTGTAGCTGATAAGATGGAGATATACATGAATAATACAATTTTATTATCTTTTTTTCCTTGTAAAAATATTGAAAAGGCCTAGATGAAATATTTAGCTTACATATGATATAAATACATTCCACATATGTTTATAGCATATGAGTCGATTTTTCCAATCCATATTTTATGAGGTACATCACCATTCATAGTGAAAAATGGACACATGTTGAATAAATAGACAATCATATACATAGCTTCTTCTCAAGATCTTTGGAAAGATATTTGTGAGAAATTATATATTGAATTATCTATTCAATAGTTTGATTCAACCTCTCAGTCATATCATTCAAGGGACATTTGGAAAAATGATCTTGTTAAAATCCAATGTTGGAAAACTAATCCCTCATCATGAAATGAGTACCATTTTCATAAAATTATCCCCCATTATTATTTTTACAAAAATAACTTTTTTGTTGTAAATATAATGGTAGTCAAGTTTCATTTATGAAGAACTTAACTACCATAAGTTGAGTAGCATGTCCAAAAAAGATCATTTTAATAAAATGATTGTTTGGGTAATTTTTACAAATACTAGAATATTTGAGGTGATCAGTCCAAATATTCCAGCATTCAAAAAAAGTAATATCGGTTGGTATGCATTTAAGTTTGATACCATGCAATTTGCATAAGGTTTCAAATTGAACCTTAGACTATCCCCCAATATCATAACAATTAAATATCAAGATTTTACTAGTCTATGTACAACTACAGTATAAAATTACTTAGGCATAAAATACTCATGCCTTGTCTTTAAGTGATGGCCCACACATTCCTAGAGTGATCATTAATAAATATTATTATGAAATAGAAGGATAAGAGAGCGAGAGATATATGAGAAACAAGGGAAAGATTTATTATTCCTTCAAGTATATATTGACTCATACAAAGACTCCCTATTTATAGGGTTTAATACATGAATACATTAATATGTATATAATCTATCAATGAATATATACATCAATATACAAATAAATATAGTAAT
Organism: Sapria himalayana; assembly: GCA_029783825.1. Lineage (NCBI taxonomy): Eukaryota > Viridiplantae > Streptophyta > Magnoliopsida > Malpighiales > Rafflesiaceae > Sapria > Sapria himalayana. The sequence goes on from JAREIK010003544.1 coordinate 542,758, forward strand.
GAATACATATTAATTCATATCAATTAATACACATAAATCCATGAATAATAAGAGTCACAAGAATATCACTAGTAAAGAGGTTAATTGGAGAGTTTATGAACATCAATAATATTGTTCATAATAAATATCATAGAGTAAAGGGCTCATTTGAATATTCAATCTCAACATATTGAGTGAGGGTAGAATATTGTTCTATGACTTTTTCTAGTCATACAATGCATATAGTTATCATCGATAGAAGATTCTCAATCAAATGGAGTTATATATTTTCTAACTAATAATTTAAGGCCATTCTTATTGACTTGACCAAGTGTGATATGTAGAGGATAATATTGTTTGCCTAATGAATAATATTTACTTGTCCTTCAAATACTCTCACATTAATGGCATAAAATATACTCTTATTCTTATCCCTAATAATTATTAATTATCCTTTCAATAATTTTCACTAGCCACGGATAAAATGAATCACACATAACATGTTACTCAACATGCTTATTGACATTATATTTAAGAGAATGTCTAACAAGTACTTATTACAACTTTGTTATAATACTTAATTTTTAGGATATGACAAAGTCTCGAAATTAATTTGGGTGGCAATCTTTCATCCAACAAATATACAAGTCATATAAGTAGTAAAGTTGACTTTCCATCTAGATATTAATCCCATAGGAATAATATAGGTAGTTCGATTACTGACTATTCGTCAAATATTACTTTAATTAAATGGATAAACTAGGTTTTAGGTAAGGCGGGAATAATTTGTTCGCATGGTTAATCAATTCCTATTAAGATATCTTTTTTGGATGGTGCTTAGTTAATTGATTCACCCCGACGGATGAAATTTTTAAGAAGAATGGTTATTGCGGCAATTGTCCGGAGGAGGAGACGAGTATTCACCTAATGCTTCACTGTGATGATTCACGATGAGTATGACAAAAATACTTTTTTAGTGTGAATACTCTGGACTAAAAGATAAAATAAACTAGAAGCTTGAAAAACCTTCGACCTTAAAGATTCTGGTTGATTTACCATGGATAAAGAGATACGAAGCTCTCCTGATTATGTGTGAGATTTGGAAAAAACATAATAATGTTAGATTTAAAAACTTCTACTTCTCAATGGACAGAATTATTTTTTGGGTTGAAAAGCATATCGAGACAATTATACAGTCCTATAGACTAAAGGTTAAGAGATTAGAAACACGCACACATATTTTTCCTTGTTATTAATATTTTTGTGTGAGTTTTTTCTATTTTGCAAGTTAGGTATCACAGCAGCATGGAATTGATATGGAGTAGTCCAACCCACCTAGGTACGTTACATTTTTTATCATTATGAGTGATTATTAGCTCTTGATGTGGCATTGCAGGCACAGATTATTGATGAATGAATGATGATGCTAGATCTTCTTAGGTTTGGGTTGCAGTGCAGAGCGATGCAGAGCTAGTCTTGGAGATTTGAAAATGTATAGTTATTTTTTTTATTTTCTATTAACCAGCTCGGGGTTGTTTGGTAGTTGTATATCTATTTGTGCCCCTCATTTGCTTTCGTTGTTTTTTTTTTCTTTTGGGTATGGCTCATGTCAGCCATATTTTTCTTGCAGCCCCATTCTAGAGCCTCGGGGTACTTAGGATTTGGCAGGTTTGACCTTTCAGCTGGTCTTGCCATATGTGTAATACCGTGTGTGTTTATATATATATATATATTTATTTATTTATTTATTTATTTATTTATTTATTAAGGTGTGCTTTAAAAAAACTAAATTGTATTTTTATTATTTCATATAATTTTATAAAAATAAATATAAAAATATATAGACATATATATATCTATTAAAATTATCAACAAAGTAATAAAATATTTCATACTATAATGTATGAAACACTCTCACAATGTTTCTAAATATATGAATAAATCAGATAGAATGAATATTTCCTAATACTCTCATGATGTGCTAGATATAAAATTATACATGTGTTCTTAGCTGATATGTTTCATAGTTAATAAAAGTCATAATATTGATTAAGATAACATGCCCATGTATTGAATTTAATCTGGCATGATACATTCTAACATGATTGCCTATGTGGGCCAAACTAACCAAAATCCAATTTGGCGCATGTAGCAAACATGATTTTTTTTTTAAAAAAAAATCCTAAATTTGGCATTGGGCATGTAGCACACATGCCCAATAGCACACATGTATTGCATACATGATGGCATACCCAATGAACTACACACACCCCTAATTTTAAAAAAAAATTTAAAAGTTTTTTTTGAAAAACTCGCACAATAACTTTTGAGCTATTGTGCATTTCCATGTACCATTTGATGTGGGTCTCATTTCTTATAACATGAGTGTGCTTGCACGACATGGCAAAACTTTAATATTTGTTTCAAACAGGTACATTGTTCATGCATGGCCAGCAGATTTGAACTCCAATGAGATCCTAGACAGAATCCAATAAAAATATAAATTATGTCCAATTTAAAATTTAAAAAATTCTATCAATAAATATTTTATGTTTTTCAATCTCCTTAATCCTCAACTTAAACTCTCTTCTCCTCTTTTTATTGTAACTATTTCAAAAAGAATTCTCTAAATTTATCCCTCCAAGTAATGCATTAGTATATAATATTATAATAAAATTTTTTGTTTCATAAATAATTATAATTTATAATTGGCAATGCATTCGATCCGATGATTCATAGTCTACATCAATTAAGTGGTGATTGAGGGTCCATAAATTTATAAAGTAGATGTCAACTATTTAATTTTTTTTTCTTTAAATATTGATAACTAAAAATATCTATTCAATGTCTAACTTTCAAAAAAATATTAACTAGTGATTATAATAAAAATAAAATGAATTATTATAGTTTTTTTTTTTGGTTTTATACTTATGATAGGACCACCCAATTTGTGTGTTGTCTCAATTAATTTTACTCATTAATTTTATTTTATTTTTTTGATATTTGATAAGTGAATTTTTGTAGAGTATTATTATTGTATTTGTGAGTTGTCTCAAAACATAAATACAATAATACTCTACAAAATTCACCCATATTTGATGAGTGAGTTTTTTTAGAGTATTATTGTATTTATATTTTTTAGTATTATCTTATGTCATATTGTATCAAAGCTGAGTCAGGATTCAAAAAAATTTCATAGATATAGTAGCAGTAGGCACGTGTGATAGTAGGCATGGGGAGTGATGCATGATGGAGCACAGTGGTGGTGTGTGGTGTCACTCGATGGTCTTTTTGGGCAGAAATCTTAACTAAAAGTATTTGTATATTTATAAAAAAAAATATGAATTAATGTTTGAAAAAAAAAACATAATTAGATTTATTTTTTATTTGAAGGAACTACAATCACAACATAAGTAAATAGAGGAGAATCTTGGTTTAGTGTACTCACTTTAGAAGAAAGAATCACACCGAAATATTTATATGATATTATATCTAGAGAAAATTTTGCATAGTATTGAGAAAGAAATACTGACTATTGGAGTCATACAAGAATCCTCACAGAGATTATTTATTATGATACTTACATTTACTAAAGATGAGTATAAAAAATATATTTGTAAGAAAATAATAGATATTTTTCTCTTCTATTGTATTGCTAATTATTTCACTCGTACAATTACTTTCAACTCATTGATTATCAATACATAAGTTAATACTCAAATTATTTGTAATCATACATTATTTACTATGTGTTTTTATATTCAAAAAATATTATTGTATCTAATGACAAATATTTTAAAAGTGATTGAATATAATAATATACAACTTTAATTTTTACTTACTCATATCTTATTTATTTCTAAGTTGTATTGTTATTTTACCCTCTATGTGTTGTTTTTTCAAATTATTTAACATTGATTTTATTTTTAATTCTAATACAATTTTATGGCAGGATGGGATTTTGAGAAAGATTCTATTTAAAACTATGCAGAATGAATTATATATTTTCTTTTCAATGGTTAAATTTGTTTATAAATATTTAAGTATCTTAGATGTTTTACTTGTGGATGCTTAGTTTGGTCACTCATTATTGACCAAGTAAAGAATATTTTATCCTAATTTTAAGGATAGTTTAACCCAACATATCATATATTTTATTTTAGGAAATCTTATCATAACTTCTTATCCTTCACGTCATTCTGACTTGAGTATAGACTTATTAGATCTAATACACTCTAATATATGGAAACCTATTAAAAATGTGATTAGAGTTGGATATGGATATTCGATTAGTTTTGTTGATGACTACTTAAGGTATAGATGGATACATCTATGTCAAATATATTATAATTTTTTATACTTTTTAATTTTTTAGAAAATGGTAAAAAATTAATTTGATATAAATATTAAAAAATAAAGAAATAATATTATATCAAACCTATGAGAATATATATGAAACTCATTTAGTTCAATCATAATATTATAAATCAAACATATTGTCTAAACACATCTCATATAATGAAATTGTTGAAATGAATAATAAATATCTAATTGATATAACTTAATTATTTCTTGAAAAGAGTGTTTCAAAATTATTTTAAGGAAATATAATTTTAATTATAACTTATCTCATCAATCAGATATTATCTTATATGTTTTCTCAGTATGTGCTATTTTAGATTTTATATTTTAAAAAAGAGATTATTTAGTTTATCTCCTAGAGTTTTTGATTTACTTATTTTGTCTTTAGTCACTCTCTATGATGAGATAATATGATATTTAATACCTTGAGATGTATCTTTCTTGGATACACATGTATCCAAAGATTTTATAAGTATTATTTATCAAATACTAGTAATATTTTAGTGAGTGTGGATATTGTTACATATAATTTTGATTATGACTTATTTTTTAATGAGCCATTCAAAAGTATTAATTCATATATTTCACATATATGTAGTATTCTTCCTCCCTTATCCATATATTTAAGCACCAATTAGTAGAGAGAATTACTCATTGATTATACATGAGCAAGTTGGTACTCTATATGATGTTACTCCCATGGAGTAATTCTATCTACCAACAAATTCAGATAATATTAAGTCTAGAGAAAGCAAGGTTTTTCAAATATGAAGATCTAGTTTAGGCCTAGATGATGTAGTAATCATAATAAGTTCACAATAATACAAACTCACCTAGAATTGGTAATTAGAATACTTGATCATCTAGAACTTAGAGTATTTTCCAGGAGAGAAAGACATACCCAACCTACACAAACCATAGATAAGTCTATCGATAAGCCAAATAATTTTATAGTCATTCCATTTGATATTGATCTTCTGATTACTTTTTAAAATGAACATAAGTTATAATGAGCACTAATGACATAGCACACCAATACCTTATTTCTTTTTAATTATTATTATCTTGATGGAACTAAGATACTCAAGTCTATCTCTAAGATATAAACTCATTTATGATGGTATTATGTCATGATGAAAGTGATGCATATTATTTACTCTAATAAGATTTGAAAACTAGTGGCATGATCTTTAAGAAAGTTTGTTTGTCACATGTAGATGTTTACTATAAAGACATGTCCATGTGGGAAGGTGTATCACCCTAAGGCGAGATTTATAATGAGTGAATTCACCCTGATCCTTGTGGTAGGCTATTAGGATACTTAATTTTTAATGGCCAAAAAAATTTCAGTATGAATTTTTATTTATCTTTATAGTTAGAGAATATACTAACTAAACATAAAAAATATATTTTTTTCATGGTAATATTAAGGATGTGTATATGAAGTAGTCACCTAGGTTTTGAGTAACACAATCAACTACAATTTATAGATTGTAGAAAATTTTGTATGACCTAAAGTAGTCATTAAGAACCTGGTTTGTAAAATTTTATTAGGTAATTATCTCATTTAGGGTATGATATATGTCATTTATTTTTTTTAGGGAATCCTTATGATAGTATAATTTTGTTAATTATCTATGTGTATGTATTTTAATTATGAGAATTGATGAATTGGAGATCTCTCAACTCAATGAGTATCTTAATGCATAATTTTAAATGAATGATTTTATGATAAGTAGATACTTTATTTTTATAAAGATAACTCATTATATGAGAGGTATCATTTGTCATAAAGAAGTTGTACATTTGATATTCATGTATTAATTTGTCTTTTAGGTTATGCTCCAATAGATATTCATATTAATTTTAAGTACTGATTCCAATTCTGATATGATATATCTAGTTGAATCTATTATCTATAAAAGAATCATAAAGAATATTAATTATCTAACTATGACCAAATCAAAAGTACACAATATATATAGTTATTTCCTAAGTTCTCTTCAACAAGTTCACTTTCATGTAACTCTTCATATTTTAAACATGTGAAAAATTATTCAAGACCTGAAAACTCTTTTAGGGATCATGGACACTTATAGTATTGCATTTGCTCGAAAAAAAATATATGTACTATTTTCTCTCATTATACTTTATTTTGACAACTAGACAATGAGTCATTTACTTGCACATTTGATGTTTCACAAGTAGATAAAGTATATAAAGATAAACTACTTATTCCAAAAAGAGAAAATTTATGATAAGATTATTATTGGTACTTAGATATCAATTATTATTCTAACCTATCACATAATAATAATAATAATAATAATAATTTAGATATATTAAATTGGTAGAAATCATATGAATCTACTTATCTCATATTATCAATGATGATACATGATCTACTGACTCATATAATATCTATTTTTTCTGTGATTGTGAATATTATTTTAGATAAAAGATCCAAATTATAATCATATATTATACAAGCACTTTCATATTAAAAAGATTGAGATGATTTAATAATAGGTATTAATGATAAAATAAAAGAATTATTAGTAGATAATGACATATCAAAATAGGTCAGACATGTTTATGCTAATACTAGATTCAAAATCAGACATGATATAAACCATACTACAGAAACAGATTGATCATGGATATAAAAGGATTAGTGTGTGTTTTGCTGATGTTGTTGTGCTTTTAAAATTTATTAATTTATTTTTTATTTATTTAACCATGAAATCAAAAGTCAAAACAAAAAAAAAATTGAGTGCTAAAATTTATTAATTTAAATTTATATTATATGCAATTTGATTTATATATTTTAATTTATAAAAAATTAAAATTTTACTTTAATGTTTAATTATTTAAACTTAAAATTAAAGTCGTTGTCATATCAATACTACCAGTCATCCATAGGGTAGTTGAGCAGTGGCATGTGGCCACTACTATGGTTAGTGTTGGGTGCCCACTACCTAATGGGCACTACACTAGTCTGGTCAATGGCAATGTCTTGCCACTTAATGCCCGACCTAGCACAACCAAGTTTGATCTAACACAACCTAGCCATCGATTAGTGTTGCCCTGCCATGGAATTGTGATGGTATGACATGGATCGCACCCATTTTATATCATGTCCAACACGGCACAATGCTCCAACTAGCCCACCAAAATTTAGATTGTATTAGCTAAGTATGCCCGTTTGACATCTCTATGATTGAGCTATCATGCTGGGTGGTGTCATGCCAAATTGATTTTGGCATGCAAGCCTCAACAGTGAGGTCAGCAAGGCATGATTCATTTCATGCATGAGTCTAGAGGTGTCGTGATGTGCCTGGGCCACCTTATGCGGGCCATACTACAGGTTATGCCTAAACTACCATGCCTTTTTGTCACCTCTCAATTAAGTATAATGATTTATATATTTTTTTTTCTATGATAAGTTATCTCACTAGATATCCAAGTATGATTAACTCATTAATTGTATATTTTTGGTTTGCTCGCAAATTACTAACCAAGTTGATTTTATTATATCTTGGTCTTAAGGATATCTTTATTATAAAGTCCAAAACATATCAATTAGATAAGTATATTAAAATTTTATATTCTACTCATTAAATTGCAATGAGTAATGAGAAGACGAGAGAATTGTTTAGGTAATTTATTATTTTTATTAATAATTATACATGATTTTTGATTTTATATTTCTTTTTTACTTCTCGATAATAGATTTATTTTATTTTTCAATTATTTCATAACATATGACAAATCGGTTTCATAAAAACAAAAAAAAAAGACAATGAAAGAATTCTAAAGTATAATCTAGAAGGATATGATAATAACCAAACATTATTTAATCAACCAAAGTTTCAAGTGTTACTCAAAGTATTTAGTAATTTTTATTTTGTTTATGATTTTTCTACATAGAGTAAGATGGCACCCATGATTGAGATTTGTCTTTCTTGATTGTTACAATATTGAAAAATGATAAAATTATTTTTCATCAGACTCTGGTAAAATTTAATGCGTGTTGATATTATTATTTTTAGTTTTACTTATTTTTTAATGAGCATAAAAAATATGATCTACATTATACATAAATTGTTATGAAATTATCATAAATACTAACAAGCAAATATTTGGTTAATTCTGGAGAGAGTGGGATTTACTAAGAAAGAAAATCTACTTTTAACTTTAGATGACCGAGTAGTTCATGATTATCCTCTTTCTTAATATATAGCAAAGGTTAATTTTGATTCATAATGAATCAAAGATTAGAAAGCTGGACACTAAAAACTTAGAGTCTATACTAGGATAATAAGATATATAAAACTTGCTCAAAGCATAGGCAAGTTTACCGATAAGCTAACTAATCATGTAATTAGCCCCTCTAATCTTAATCGTTTGATCATCATTAATAAGAAATGTGAGAGTATGCTCTATATTGAATTTCATCAATTTTATACTACTTATACTTTTTTTTTCTCTCTTATTATTTTTCTTAATGATATTGAGATACTTAAAGTTTTTTTCTACTACATTATTTTGTGAAAAAATTATTATTGATTACAAATATCTCTTTTTATGCTTGTAATAGAAAATTAATAATAAAGTATAATGATTAGATAATTGAAGAGATAGTGGTAAAAAAAAGGTATATTGTAAGAATTTGGACTAGATGTGTCAAATGAGTCAGGTCACCTGGGGCTTGGCCCGGTTCAGCAATGCGTGGTTACAAATTTGTAACTGATTACAATATATTTTAAAAAGGAGGAAACTGTGTTTTAGTGCACTCCCCAAAAAATATTTGAAAAAAAAATGAACCCAAAATTTAATATTTGAAAATAATTACACTAAACTCTTAACTAATTGATTTTTGATGCACTACAATATAACAATCCAAAAATACCCTTAATGTCTATCTCCTCTGCCGCCTCTCCCCCAATAACTCCATCCACACCAATGTCAATGGAGCTCCATGAAACTTCACCTAGTTACTCAACGAGCTCCATGGAGACGAGCTCCTAAAACTCAACCAGAGCCCATGGTCGAGCTCCACGAAGCTCCAAGAGCTCGTTTCCATGAAACTCATGTCCAATAGCTCCATTGGGCTCGTCAAGCTCCATGTAGCTCATTGAGTAAATATATGATGTTACGTGGAGCTCCATTGACTCAAACATGGAAGCAGTTATAGGAGGAGATGAGTCATAGGAGATACACATTAAGGATATTTTTGTATTGTTATATTGTAGTGCATCAAAAATTAATTATTTAAGAGTTTAGTATACATATTTTCAAATATTAATATTTGGGTTATCTTTTACATATATTTTTTGGAGAGTGCACCAAAATATTAAATATAAATGTTTTGGTACAATAAACATAATTTTGCTCATGCCGTGCATGTCAGCAATTAAAAAAAAAAAAAAACTAATTGGAATTCCAAACAGCAATCCAGCTCTAAAAGGAGACTACTTATCAAACTCATCACCTACATATCATTGGATGCACCTAAAAGTATTCAACTATAAGCATGAAATTATTTGATAAATAAAAATGTTTGTGTGTGTGTGTTTGTGTGTGTGTTTGTGCATGCGTGTGTGTGTGCGTTTGTGTTTGTTTTGTTAACTAGAGGTGGATCACTGACATGTAATGATGAGGATAAAATTGAATTTTTTAATTTTGGTATACCAAATTATAAATATATTACATTTTGGTGTACTCTTTTTTAATATTAAAATTTTGGATACTTGTTTTTAAAACAAAAATATTTGGGAAAATTATGTTTTGAGATGCTCCCCCAAAAATATTTAAGAATTTGAAACTAATCTTTTTAAATTTGAAAAAAATTCACAAAACTCGAAAAATTAAAATTTGAGGAACTCTATTACATGTATCCTAAAATGTCCATCATTAAATCCCAAAACTAAAATTTAGTCACAATATTAATTTTTATTTAAACCTTACTCTCCCACCAACCCTTGCTTCGCCCTCAACCTTCTTCCATTGACCAAGAGCCCCTTGGCCCCCTCTCCCATCTCCTGAAGTTTGAAGACGAGCTCCAGGAGCTCTTCGTCGAGCTCTATGGAGCTCGACGGGCTAGTCTTCGAGCTCAATGGAGCTCATCTTAGAGCTCCATGAGATGGGAGAGGGCCGAGGGGCCCGTGGTTGATGAGAGAGGGCCAATGGCAAGGTGAGGGCCAATCTAAAAGGAGAAGGTATTAATAAAAATTAATATTGTGACTAAATTTTAATTTAGTAATTTAATGGACTTTTTAGATTAAACATAATAAAGTACCTCAATTTTTTGAGTTTGATGACTTTTTTTTCAAATTTAAAAAGATTAGTTTCAAATTTTAAATATTTCTAGGAGAGTACCCCAAAACATAATTCCCCCAAAATATTTTCTAATTGATGCACCTCAACATTAACTCCTAAAAATTATTGTTCCACTATTTTGTTTATTGACAAATATTGATTTTGAGAAAATGATTGCAATTAAATGTGCGCAAGAATAAAATAGATAAAAGGTAAACTTGCTGATTTCAACTTTGACATATAGTAAATAATCTAAATTTTCATTTCATTAATGCACATGATGATGTGACAAAAAAGACTATTTGAATACATGGATAATATAATATATTGTTGAGTAAAACTTGCTTAAAAATTAATAATCAAGTAGACTCATGTGTTATTACATTAGATTGATTTAGAAATTATTGTATAATTGATTCTCAAAAAATAAAGGTCTCATAAGCTGGCAGATGTGTTTGGTGTGTTCAACACCTAAGTTGAAAAACTTCATAGTCAAATTATTTATCTTCTACACAGTACTTTTGGATGCATAAAAAATTGAACATAAAAAATTAAGTACTCAATATATTTGAGATACAAGTACAACATTAGATTAATAGAGTTGATTGGATAAAAATAATAGAATATTAATTCACATTTTACTGATGCGATTGATTTGGATAATTAATGAATTGCAGAGAAAGAAGCTCGCCTCCTATTGCTCCTACTTGATCTCTGTGGACTAAATTATATTGAAATGTTCAATATTGATGTTAGGATGGTATCATTCAAAGACCAAAAAATTTAAGTATTATCTACTAGTATGTTTCCGGTATAGTCCAAAAAAAAAAAACATGTTAATTTTATAAGTGCCAAAAAAATGTAATGTAAAACCACTGCTAAATATATTAATAAATCTATAGCATTTATATTTAATTGATATTTTATGCTAGGAAAAGGTTAAGACAACAATAAAAAATGAGTTAAATTAATCATCTATTCACGAAGATGAATAGCTAAACAAAATAGAAAATTTTCATAAAGATAAAAAAATTTGACATGGAAATATTGCTACTAAATAATAAATAAAAATTAAATATAATTAAGAAGTTATATAATAGGATTTAATTTTTGTTTAGATATTAGGATTTAATTTATAACATTTAAATTATGTGTTGAATTTTATTATTACCCAATATCAACATCATGATAATCCAATTGGTAAAGTGAGTGGATTCTCTAAACTTGGGGTTATGAGTTCGATCCCCGGAGATATCAAATAAGCTCCCTAGAACGCCTGTCAATTATTTCTATCATGTTATTAAGATGGAGATTGTATCCACTCCGACCGTGAGGCCCTAAGGCCCATACATACATATATATATACATACATACATACATACATATATATATATATATATATATATATATCAAAGGATAATATGAGTTGTGTTTGAAGGGTAGGTGTTGGCAGATTAAAAAAAAAACCATTATGATTGGTTTGTATTCTATTATATGACTCGCAATGATTACTTGTGGAAGTATATACAACAACTATAAATATAACTTGGTTAAATTATTTTTAATCATAAAGTGAGGATCGCTAAAGACGTGTTTCACTACTTTGATAGTCTTAGATCTTGCCTCACATGCCTTTATAATCTTTACAAATCATCATTCAAGAATTCTGCATATCACTAAAAACTTGCATACTTAATTAGGCCTAGAACCATAATCTCTGCCAAACTTCACTATTGATTTTTAATCATAACATTTATATATATATATATATATATATATATATATATATTTTTGAACAGAAAGCAGAAACAGAACACGTGAGGTGCAAGAGAGGTTGTTTGGCAAGCATTAAATCTGAAAAACCTACTGACGTTGGTGATTCACCCGCCCGCATGCATTTGCACAGTTCTGAAACTCATAAGCATTTCCAATTTAGCATTACATGTTTCATCATAAGAACTTTCAATTGTTTATATAAAAGCATTAAATATACCACAAAATAACAAACCAGGGAATGTATCACATGTTGGGAACCTTAAGTTTGTATTCCACAGCCAAACGAGAAGCAGTTTTATCAGTAAAAACTCCATCTATCATCTCGTACTTTTTGTAGTTTGTCTTGAGGACATCTCCCTGTTGCTTTGAAAGTCTTTCTTCCCTCTCATGTTGTTGCTGCGATAACAGAAGAATGTATCAGGAGTCTCGGAAATGAAGCAAGCATGGAGGGAGAGATAATTCACCTTGAGAAAAAACAACACTTCTGCAGCATGTTTGGCAGCCAGACGCTTCATTTTCTTTACAGTTTCAACATTAGGATCATCTGGAGCCAACCAGCGGCAATGTATCTTTCTGCCAGGCTTTATGGGTCTGTCATCGAGCATCTCTGGTTCTGCAGAGAGGGCCCTCACTGACCTTGGCATTCCACCAATCATGAACGGAAATTGGTTGAGTTGGGTGGCAACCACCATGGCATCCTCTTGGCTCTTCATCTCCACCAAAGCACAGCTTTGGATATTTGCTGGCTCTGTGTAGGGTTGGATAAAACGAACACTCTTAACGACTCTGAACTGGCCAAGAGCTTTTTTCATGATGGTGTCCGTCATGAGTGGGGACACGTTGTCCATAAAAATGGTCCTCTTGACCTTCTCCTCAAAGGCAGCATATTCCGCCTCAACTGTTGTTGATCCCATTTTATCTGCAATAAACCATCAATAATAACATATGAATTTTAGTATCAATCAATGATATTATCAAGTAATTCTCGTGGTAATCAATAGATAGTATGAGAGCCTCCTTTATTTTTATTTTTATAAAATTTCATTAAATTATTCAAGCCTCTATGTATCTTTGTGATTATTGCAAATTCCAATACAATTATTCATTTTAAAATATAAATTTATGTGTGTGAACACATTAACAAATCATATCTCATTAGAACTCCAAAATTAAAGATATTTGAATGAAAATATGAAAGTTCTTGTATTTTATGTATATAGTATTAAACATCATGTATTTGTGTGAAGACAAACATCTTCATCCAAAGGTGATGCCCTCAAATTTGAGACTTATCAAATAAATACTCTCTGATTTTCGCATATAAACTATGAAAATATTAGCTTCTATCAAATTTTCTACTAAATAAAAGATTTATACATTCAATGACTTACAAAAATATAAATTTATGGAGTGTGTTTTTTTTTCTCTAAAATATGTTTTGCTTTTAATATATTGTGAATGATTTGATCTCAAATTTTTATATCAGTGAGTATCTAATTAACTAATTCAATGGAACTCGAACTCATAACCACTAAGAAGCAACCCTAATGTCCATCCAAATTAACCCATCAAGGTTATACCTAAATCATGTATTTTATGTTAGTGTTTTCTACATTATTTATATTTCAATAATATTTCATTAAATTTATAAAAATTATCTATTTTGTATAACAGAAGTTCTTATATAACAAACGAATTGAAATGAGGTGAAATATTAATTGAAACTCAAATATTCAAATGTCAAGACACATCCCAAGATAGCCTTGCCAAACCACGAACGACACAATTTAGAACCAAAACCATGCCTGGACATGATCACGCCGACCCATGACCGGGCACATGCATGGTGGGCCAAGGCTAACCGTGCCTCGTGCTGGACCGGGACTAACCGTGTCTCATGTTGAGCCAGGACCAACCGTGCCTCATGCTGGCCAACAGTGCCTCATGTTGGACTAGGCATGATATACATGAGTGGCAAGTTGGCATGGTTCACATAAGCACGAGGCACATATCACAATTTCTTGCCAATTACGTAAACATAATGAGAAAGAAATGCATGCCCCGACAACACAATGACAAGCACATACTTATCGATGTCATGATTATATATATTTATATATTTATATATATATCTTTTTTGTAGCCGCCAAATTTATTTCTTTCTGCTACTAGACAAATTTGATAGCTATCAAATTTATGCTTATTGTATATAATAAAAAAATTTTAATATATATATATATTTTTTTTAATGTAAAAAATTTTCTATAAATATAAATATCTTAATATTCACTCTATTTCATTTTTTTCTCATCACCTTTCACATTTTTAGGTTTTCTATCATGTATTCTGATATCTACTTTATCACTAATTTATAAAAATAGGTATACTGTTGCACACAAAAAATTATGATACATATTTAATTTTTATTTATTAATTTGTGTTAAATTTTATAATAATTTAAATTTACAATTATTTTTAAAATAAAAATAATAATTAAAATTATAATTAAAATTATAATTAAAATAATAAAATAATAATTTTAATAATAATAATTTTAGCCTATATATAGATAATAATGACAATCCGACCAAAATATTTAATGTCAAAATTAAATACTCTTCAATAGTATGAATATATTTTCCTAAAAAATTTTAAAACTAAACAAACTTCAGTATTATAACTTATTTTAATATTATTAAAAATAAAAATTATAAGAAAATCAATGAATTACAAATTATATTATATATATATATATATATATATATATAAAATGTATGAGTAATTATTTTAATTTTGAAATTCTTATAATTTTTATTTTTAATAATATTAAAATAAGTTATAATACTGAAGTTTGTTTAGTTTTAAAATTTTTTAGGAAAATATATTCATACTATTGAAGAGTATTTAATTTTGACATTAAATATTTTGGTCGGATTGTCATTATTATCTATATATAGGCTAAAATTATTATTATTAAAATTATTATTTTATTATTTTATTATTTTAATTATAATTTTAATTATTATTTTTATTTTAAAAATAATTGTAAATTTAAATTATTATAAAATTTAACACAAATTAATAAATAAAAATTAAATATGTATCATAATTTTTTGTGTGCAATAGTATACCTATTTTTATAAATTAGTGATAAAGTAGATATCAGAATACATGATAGAAAACCTAAAAATGTGAAAGGTGATGAGAAAAAATGAAATAGAGTGAATATTAAGATATTTATATTTATAGAAAATTTTTTACATTAAAAATATATATATATATATTTAAATTTTTTTATTATATACAATAAGCATAAATTTGATAGCTATCAAATTTGTCTAGTAGCAGAAAGAAATAAATTTGGCGGCTACAAAAAAGATATATATATATATATATATATATATATAATCATGACATCGATAAGTATGTGCTTGTCATTGTGTTGTCGGGGCATGCATTTCTTTCTCATTATGTTTATGTAATTGGCAAGAAATTGTGATATGTGCCTCGTGCTTATGTGAACCATGCCAACTTGCCACTCATGTATATCATGCCTAGTCCAACATGAGGCACTGTTGGCCAGCATGAGGCACGGTTGGTCCTGGCTCAACATGAGACACGGTTAGTCCCGGTCCAGCACGAGGCACGGTTAGCCTTGGCCCACCATGCATGTGCCCTGTCATGGGTCGGCGTGATCATGTCCAGGCATGGTTTTGGTTCTAAATTGTGTCGTTCGTGGTTTGGCAAGGCTATTTTAAAACTAAAGGTATCACATTAGATAAAAAACTAATATATAAGTCAATCAAAATATATATTAAAACACAACCCAAAAGATTAACATCTATAAGAATATCAATCATATTACACATATCTTTTTTATAACAATATATCTCTTTTATTAAAACATGACTCATTTATCAAACTTTAATTTTGAAAACTCTACCTAGGTAGGCTAAATAATCTCTCCTAAATGTACGAACTAAAAAGATCACATGGTGAGAAGACAAAAAAATTTATTAAGTTATTAATATAGTTTGTAGTTAATATAACATATCTATGAAATATTTTGAAATACTCATACAAATGAACTAATAAACTTTTTAGGCCAGCTAACAAAGTTTTTAGTTCATTTGAATATTTATACCAATGAACTATCTCAAATCCACATAAAATTATTTAGGCCAGTTGATAAACATAAACTATTAAACTTTTATTCTCTACTAGACAATTTAAAATACTTTTAATAATTTCTTATTTTTTATAATACAGGATAAATATTTTTCATTCACATTTTAATTATTAAGTTAATTATATGGCACAAATACCTAACATAAAAAATTTTACCTAATAAATAATCTCTAATAATTTTGACAAACAAATAAATTTAAAATATTATCAAATATAATACTAAAAATCTTATTTTGAATATCATATTCCTTAAAAATTCTTATCATACATTAATATATAAAAAGATTATCATGGTGATAAAAATCTTAAAAAATCTTAAAATTATTTTAATAAGTTTCAACTTAGAATTTACATAGTGAGTATTAATGCATGTGAATGATATATCATTACAACTAATTGATATGTCAGATATCAAAGACATCACTTTATTATATTTCATAAATTTATTAATTAATAATTTTTTAAAATTTATAATATTTTATTATATCATTCCTATTAATATACATATAAATTCTATGATAAATAAGTTAAAGATAAGTTTACATAATATTAATTAACCTAGTATCATTCAATAATCTAATCGAAAGATTATGATAATAATTAATTTAATCATATTTTTTCTTCCAAAACTAAAATTATAAATAAAAGGGATCAATGAAACATCCAACCTAAAGAACTGCACTACTCAATTAAGTTTACATATGATATATTGCATCATATTTTTTAATCATTGATCGACTTGCCACTTAAAGTGACCAATGCCACCAATACTCTTACATATGTTATGAATATAAACATATATATATATAATATGTTAATTTTTCTTTGATATCTTTATAATTTTTATTTTTTATTATGTTAAAATAAATTCAAACTACTAAAACTCATCATAATTTTTAATTTTTTAGATAAATGAATCGATAATATTGAAGATAACCTAATTTTGACCTCAAATTTTCAATCAAATTATCATTATTATTTATTTATAGATCAAAATCATTTCATAAAAATCACTATTTATTATTTTTAACTTTTAATTATTATACTAAATTTATAAAACTATTATTTTAAATTTTTTAAAAATTATAGCATAAACTAATAAATAAAAATTAAATATGCAGAGCAATAGTATTATTTTATTTATGCAATAATTCACCTCTTTTTCTAAACAAACATCAAAGTAAACAACTAATGCAAAACAAAGAAGAATGAGGAAAAATAAAAACAAGAGAAAAAAAGAGAATGAGAAAAAATTGAATGAATATAATAATTTTATATTCAATATTTATAAAAAAAATTCATTAAAAAATTATTTTTAAAAGAATATTTTTAATTTTTTATATATAATTTGGGCAAAAATCAAACAACCATCAGATTTCTGCCCTGTAATCATTGAAAGCAAATCTGATGGCTAAAATTTAAAAATATATTTTTTTTTAACATTATGCAACACGAATAATGATAAAACAGTGAAGATCACTATCATTGTAAGGCAAATGGGCACCCATTGCGTTTAGTGTAATGGGTCAATTGAGAGAAGTTGGGTTTTTATTTAAAAAAATCATGCTTTGCATGGATCATACCATAATGTCATGCTGGCACAACCACGATCCAAGTATGATTATGGACCATACCTAGGCTGCCCAACCCACTTAACATCTCATGAATATTACACCAAAAATATCTTTTTTTATACTTCCTTGTGTGCAAATGGACACAATGTGTGCCTACTATACAAGTTTGTTGTGCAGTGCATTCCTAGGGTTTGGCACGCCAAGTGCTGTCATGTGTGCTACCCAATTCCTTTCTTCTTCCATATGTGCCTACTATGCACTTGTGCATGGTGGGTGACTATTGTACGCCTAAAATGCACTCACGAGTAGTGTTAAACAAGAGTACATGCATGCACTGTGATGTCATAGTGCATGTTTCTCTCTCTAGGAGATCCATTGTTTGCTTCTACTACCTAGTATCTAGCTCTGGCACAATACATAAAATCAAGTCATAAAAATTACTATAACCTCCATTTGAAATTCAAATATATATATATATAAGGAATATATTTATAAGGGACTAATTAGATTGGGATAACTCATATATTGTCTATCAAACATTCCCATCCATAATAAACAAATGACAAATAAAAGAAATAAATTATAAATTAAAACTGCAACAATCTCATAAAAATCCTTTTAATTTATTTTAATTTGTTAATAATATTTTTGAATATTGTTTAGTACAAATCTTATTTGATAAAATGAAAAATCATACATACAATTATAATAATAAAGATCCAAATAAAGTAAAATTATAAAACTCATACACAAAGTAAAATCCTAGAGGAGATGAAGATGCAAATCATACTAAATACACAATGCTCTCACTTTAGTACAATATTTAAACGAAGTTAACAACTCGATAATTTTACCCCAAAGAATTAAAGGTGTTGCATTTAATGAATCTCAAACCCAAGATCTATTGCTCTTTAATAAAAATACTTATTATTGTACCATGACATAACCTCTAACATAGAATAAAATCTCAAGAACGAATAAATAGAAAAATAAAAAATATATGTACAACCAACAATATGGGCGCCCCAATCAAAACTAAGGACAATAAAGTAAATTATAAAAACTTATAACAACACACTTGGAAAAAAAATAACATCAAACATATGCATAAATATATAGTATACCAAACTTGGAAAAAAAATGCACTAAAATATCTTTAATATCTATGTAAATATATCAACTATCTAACATATATTTTAGAAACACAAGTTATAATAATAATCTCATTATAAAAATTTTTTTTTTAGAACAAAATAATCTTTTTTTATATAATTTATTTTCTTGTAGAATACTAAATTAGAAATTGTGTCTCGTACGATTATCACAATAGAATATAATAAAAAAAGTAAAAGAAATAAATGAGTATCCAATCTTCTCAAAGAAATATAACCTAAAATATCTTAAAATTAATTATCATAATCACCATAAATTCAACTTATACACTAGATATCAAGGCCACCATAAAATTTTTTAAATTTTTAGGAAACAAATTTATTTCAAAAATAATAATAATAACCTATAATAGATATTCTTTTAGGAAACAAATTTACAAGTAATTATTAGAATTACTCATAATTATTGAAAGAGATATCAAAATATTAATATTTCTTCACATATCTAATTATGAAAAAAAAAATACATCAAAATAACCTAATAATACAAACGAGGATAAAAATTATTTCTCACATATTAAAAAACATAAAAAATTTACTAAAATATATTAAGACACATAATGAACAAGATTTTAACACAAAATATTTGTTATTGAGCCTAATAAAATTTCAAATAAATATTAGACATGGTTGAAATTTAAAAAATTTCAAATAAATAAGATATGATTAAAATTATACCTACATGATATTAGAATTATATGTTAACTACCAATATGTGATATATAACTACATCAATAATAAGAGAAACAGACTTATTATTGATTAATAAAATTAAAATACAAAAATTTCTTTTTTATAATTATTGAAAATTTTATATGAAATGACTAATATGTGATCATTTGTGTATACTACAACCACTTATATTGTACTTAGATACATATGCAATATTAATGACATATTTAGTAAGTATAAAGAATATTATATATTTAGTATCATAACTATTAAAATAAAAATTAAATATTTAAAATATTAATCATACATTCTAACAATTTATTACTCAGTTGCACATGATCATAAAATTAAAATGAAAATGATAAAAAATATTTTAACATACATATTCATATGCATTAACTAAATAGAAAAAATGACAAGATGATAGTTGAATCCACAAAAAATTGAATAACATGTTTACATAATACACATTATATATGATAATAATTATAAGAAAGCTCTAGGTACAGATATAAATAGGATATTCAAAGATTATTTTTTTATTTAATTAATCAAGCACAAATGATGAGGTAGACCATCGAATATGAATAAGTTGCCTTAATACTTATACATTGATTATTATTTCATCTTAACGCATGATGACTTTAGAAATTTTAATATATTAAATTAGTAAAAATCATATGAATTTATTTATCATGTATTATCTAAAATAATACGTGATTAACTAATCCCTCAAATATCTAGCATAATATTAGAGTACAGAGATATTAGATTAAATGTTAGATTCCTCCAATTGGTAGGAATGTTAGATTCATGCTTCCTTGGGGGTGCAAGTCAATCCCCACAAAGTACTCCTCCGAGTACAAGGACAAAATAACCCTACTTTCACCTCAAACACTAGTGATAATAACACAGAGTTACAAAAAATATATCATATCACTAAAATATATATTATCTTAATATCAAAAAAATAATTGAAGCATCTAGAATTTTTTGTTTGAAATTCTATCTTAAAAAATATTATTTCAACTTTAAAATATCTACATGATTATCATTTATAATGACAATATCATTCACATATACACACAATAATATAACATATAAATAAAAAATAAGTAGTCAACTTGACATTTACAATGCTCAAAATATTAAACATAAAATAGTAGCAAACACTAAGAAATTTTTTTAACCCATGCAAGACTTTGCACAATCTACGCATACATAAGTATCCCATAAAACACAAATTTTGATGGCTATTTCACAAGCTTCTTTCTCAATACTATTATCAAAACAAATATTTCAAATCTAATTGATGCGCAAACACTTGTAAGAAGCAATAGAAGAAGAAATCTAATTATAATCATTTAACCATTGGAGAAAAAGTATTCTCACAATAAGTCTCATATGACTGAGTAAATCCTCCATTATCATATTAGATCTTATCAAGTACATCCTACTACAAACTTTTTAAAAGATTTGAATACATAAATTAAAGTTTTGCTAAAGATGATTATACTTAGCTCATTGATATTGCATATTATCATGCTAGATGACTAATTATCTTTATAGTAGTGATAAGAATTTTGTAGTAGCAATAAAAAATTGATAGTGACAAGATCATTAAAAAGTTCACAAGAGTAATTATTGAATTGAATATTTTCTTAATTTCAAATTTTAAGAATATTTGTCAATCTTATTCTTCATACATGAAAATTCATACTCTACCTCTTGTAAAACATTCTCAGGTCAAAGATTACTCATACTAGTAATATTTTCAATCATTGCCTACTCAAGTCTCAAAGTCCAATTAGACAATGAATAATCAATAAAGGTGACATGCTAAATAAGATCGTATTTCATAGATTCCTATATAAAATTTTAATTTTACATGGCACTAATTGAATCACAAGTGACTCTCTATAGTTATTATTAAAACATAAATCATTGAAGAATATCATATTAACACAATATTCTTTTCTATCTCAAAAAAATAATGTATATATTATTTTTGATTATTAGAATAATCAAAAAAATACATTTAATAATATAAGCTATCATCTTCTTCTTCTAATAAAGAATTCTTAAACAAAATACATACATATATATATATATACATATCTAAAATTTTATGATGGCAAGTAAAATAGTTTTACTTTTTAAATAAAATAATTAATATATAATATGATCTTAAATAATAAAGGAGAACATCTAGTTACTCGAATAATTATTTTAATAATATGTTTATTCTTTCTTTTTATTACTTCATTTAGTATGAGTGTGCATCATACATAATATTTAATTAAAAAATGAAAAACATACTATTTCAAGATGGCATGACGCAATTTTGAAGCCTAACTATATCAGCCAAGCATACCTTTGAAAAATGAGAGCTCGACATGACCAAAATAGCTTAGAGATGTCAAATGAGTCAAGCATCCTAGACAAAGCCTAAGGCATGGCCCAATTTAACAATGTCTAGCCCAGCACAGTATGGTCCAGAACCATGTCTGGACTGGGGTCATGTCATCCTAAAGTATAGCTCATGTCATGTTCAATCATGAAAAATCATGTCTCATGCCGGACCAAGCACGACTGGCATGCCCAACCTTCCAAATTAGGTCATAGTCTAATGGGTCCAACCCAAATATTTTTTTTAAAAGGGCATGTCCCATAGTAGGCATTAAAATTTTATAAGATTATTCATCAGCATGATTATTCTACCGTAAATGAATATATGATAAGAATTTTTAGTGAATATAATATTTAGAATAAAATATCTAATATAATTTTTTATAATATTTCTAATAATAAAGTAATCATTAATATATTTACTAAAACTATTAAAAATTAATAATTAATACAATTTTTCATATTAGATATACATGTCACGTAATTAACCTAGTGTTAGAATCATGTGTATTTGGCCTCACACCCACAATTTCATAGAACTCACTCATAATTTCATTGTTTATCAAACAAAACACTATCTACAATTATAATTATTCAATATTTATGCAAAATTATATTATGCATAAATAAATAAAAACTAAAACTAAAACTTAAATTTTTGAGAAAATAGAAAATTTGAGAGAAAATTATAGCTTTAATTTGATAAAAAAATATGAATATTATATCTATTTATAAAAAATTATTCGATTTAAAAATTATTGTTTATCTCCCAATTGATAGGACATAATCCAACCAAACATTGGATTATGGTTCATTTAAAAAAATTATTTTTTTAATGGCGACTAACATATCACTTGCGACGCATGTGTGTGACACATGACACATCACAATGCCTATATTTCCCTTTGTGCTGTCAAAGAAAAAAGGCTAGGTCAATTTTTTTTTAATTGACCTCAGGTTGGGTCAATCAGAATTAGCCCAAGGTTACCAAAACAAATCAATGCATATGGTTCATGTGTCATTTATGTGTCAGTTTAAAAAATCCAGCACGTGGATCATGCAGCAACTCAAATCAGATGTAGGCCCAACTTGAAAGCTCGACCCAGATAATTTTGTCACCCGGATCAAATATTACATTATACCTACAACAAAAAGGGAGATGAACAAGCACAGCATGAGCCAGGCCATCGAGCCCATTTTCCCCCTTTATGTTTAATATATCATTTTATGCTCCTCAAAATAAGCAAAAAACTAAAGTAAAATTCTTCTAAAATATTATTACACCTTAAAATTTTAATATCACAATTATAATGGATTTTAATTAATTTACAAAATAAATAAAAAATTATTAATAATTTGTATTCCTTGTTTTAAAATATATTTAAGGACAATATAAATAATTATCAATAAAAATTATAAAATAATTATACTACAGAGCACTTAAATGTCTATGTATACTAGATGGAATAGATATCAACTAATATCTTTCATGCTAAACTCCATGCTTTTTTAATTAGCCAAAAAAGAATAATCAAATTAAAATAGATCATAGATCAATCAATAATATCCAAGCATCTAAAAGATCTTCTCAAAATAAAATAAAACAAGTATTATCTATCAAGAATGATCATATTGATATTTGTCATCAACCTAATCATAAATAAAAAATATATATAACTAAAAATATCATACATTAAACACTAAAAATTTATAAAAAGTAACAAATATTACTCAACAATCATTATTAATTCATACATGATCAATTAAATCATTTTCACTAATGTCAATTCATTCTTATGATAAAAAAAATTATATTTCACTAATTGCAATGCATAATCATTAAAAACATTAAGGATCTCCATTTCAAATGTAATTTAATCAAAATTATTTTCCAAAGTGTCAAACACAAGTACTGATATGAAGCATCTATATGCATAATCATTTTTCCCTGCACTCACTTTGATGATATGCTTCACAGGAAAGGGAAAGCCTAACAATATATAAGAATAAATTATACTGATGAGAAGACTAGCTTGTAAAGAAAGCAAACAATCAATACAACCTAAACTAAACTCTGTTGAAAGATAATGGAACTTAGCACAGCCTGGCACACAGACTACAGATCCATAACACTTCTTCCAATTAAAGTAACGTAAATTTTCATGTCATCACTTGTGGGAAATGAAGGGATGCAATATTCCATAATTTGATAATATTATTTTAAATGAAACAAAAACCTAAATCATGTTCCCGTGATCGTGGAAAATTGTTTTCGGTTTACTCCTGAAAA